>CM042746.1:40761759-40787570 GCA_022496165.2 Catalaphyllia jardinei | reverse complement strand
ATTTTTTAACCATTTCTTAACTTTTAGCCTTGTAAATAGAACATATTACGTAAAATAATTTCTTGATCAATTGTGTCAAAAGCTTTTTTGAGGTCAATAAAGACTACTCCGTTCACGAAACCGTTGTCGATGTTAACATACCAGCTATTTGTCGCCTCAAGCAAGGCCGTTAGGGTGCTACGTAAGGAACGAAAGCCCGACTGACAACTTGATAACAATTTATTATCATTTAGTTATTTAGTTAGGTACAGTTGGTTGTAAACAAATTTTTCAAAAACTTTCGAGACAACCGGGATAGCGGAAATTGGACGATAATTGGTGAGGTCCGATTTTACACCCATTTTAAACACCGGAGTTACCCTGGCCGTTTTCCATACTGTTGGATAAATCCCAGTGATAATTGACTTTGTAAATATGGCGGTAAGCCAGGGAGCAGCAATTCAAAGTGAACAGACTGCAAATTGTAGTAGTTGCTAAAAAGGTATCTACGGGTTGTAACTGTTCATCAGTAGGATGCCTAAAATGTGTGCAATTCCACAATTGGTTTCGGTTCCATTAAATCCTATACCATTTCAGGAGGAGCCACCCACGATGTGAGCACAGTTACGGACAACACATATAAGTGAGGAAAATAACGCAAAGTAAAATTAAGACATTATTTAACGAACTAAATACACACGTCAATTAAATTGATAAATAATGCACGCGCCCAAAATAAAATTGCGCGAGCACACGTACAATGATACAAAACAAATATAAGTAAGAAATAAACAATGTAAGGATACGACGGTGCAGTTCAAGCTTGGATTGCTAATCTGATCTCTCGCAGAGTTGCACCATACTTATCAACGATAAGACCATGGCGATTGAAGAATTTCTTGAATGATTTCTGAAGTAGATTGGTTTCAAAGCTTTGTTGTCTGAGACGTAATGAAAGTCCGCGGAGCCTATTAATGAAGTCAACTTTGGACGTGCAAGTTCTAGCATATCTCACCGGTTGAGATATGTAAACACCGTAAGTTGGATTGGCGGGAATGTTGCTGTCCACATGAGGAAAGTTGACTATCCGGAATGCAAAGTCATCCCTCTTATCGTAGATGCAGATACGGAAATACCAGCTGCCATTTTTAACAGCTTACTTGGGATCATATCGAGGCCAGTGGCTTTCTGTTCATCAATTTTCCTCAATAGGGTCAAAACAAAATCGAGACTAGGAGTTTTTCGACAGAATGCTTTATCGGCAGGAACCTCTTGGGCTAGCACTTGCCCAATATTTGTGAAGTGATCATTAAAAGCTTCCGCCATGTCGCCAGAAGTACTTATTGTTCTGTTGTCAACTTGGATGTTTGAAATATTGGACGACTTACTAGTGTTACGTGAGCTTAAGATGATATTCCACGTTTTGCGCGGGTTGCCTTTGCTAGCTTCCAAGTTATCAGAAAAGTAGTTTTTCTTTCCGTGTTTAATTGCATTATCTGCTTGGTTTCTAGCACATTAAAAATTGCTCCCACATGTCATGATCATTCAAGGAAATTGCTTTATTTTTAATTAAATCTCTTCAATGCATTTTATGCAATAACCCTCTAGTAATACACAGAGCCCGCTTCTTACGTTTTGGCAACAAATCGCAGCTAACATCACCAAGTAGATATAGTTCCTTATTTTCAGCGTCAATTTTGTCAACTACATTTGCAAATTCATTGAAACGTGCAGGCGGGGAGTTTGGAGGTCGATACCAGGTACCGAACGGGCAGGAATGCTGACATTCGTGGCTTACTAAGTTCGACAATAATGCACTTGAGGTCATCATTGATCAAATCATCACATATTCGATAGTTAAGATTTGGGCGCAAATGACTACGAAGGCAACGAAAACGTCACCGGCGAACAAAAGGTTTAGTGAGCGAAACAATAGTTTTGCACGTGCGTTATAAATCATTGTACATTTCTTTGCCGATCATAGCAAAACATGAACATGAAACGACCAAGTCCTGCGTCGTCTACGGAACGTGGAGAGGACGGCTAATTTTTGTAATTCTATTTGGAATTGTGCCCTGTCATGGCATATATACCTTGAGCACGTTTTTAGAACCATGGTGTACCGAACAGATCTAGATAATCGCGAATTTCGCTTGTGAAATATAAATTCCTTTTTATTAGGCGTCGTCGTCCTTGACGCGGTCAAGTCGTTGATTAAAGCTCCCTCCTGACAATGACTGATAGGCCCTGATGGAAATAAATGACACCCTGGCGTAACACGGACGGATGGATTCTTAGTTCCTTTACTGAGGGCTTGGAGGGGGGAGGGGGGGTGGTGGCGGTGACTGGGGTACTTCCTTAAAGGAGGCTAATGGGGATGTGTCGCTGAATGGGATTGCATTTTCACGACTGGATTGACTATCAAGGGGTCGCATTTTCAATAGAGTTACTAGAATGGGGTCGCATTTTCAATAGAGTTACTAGAATGGGGTCGCACATTTTCTGATTTTTGGGGTAAGACAGTTCTTCATATTTACGGTTAGCAAACGTACCAACAGCAACAACAACAATGAGCTTTATTTGCATGGCCATAAAAGAGAGTTATAACATTACAAAAGCATTTCAACAATAACAGAAAAGTAAATCAAATAACAAGATTAAGCTGTCGATAATAAATTGTCTCAAATTTCTATACAAGATGATACGTTTTGTACTAACCGCTTGAGAAGATAATAATCAGTAGAGTTCATTGGTTGGATAATTTAAGTTGAAATTGGTATCTGTTTGTAATTAGGGATTCTATTATCTATTCTATTAAAAAGGGTCGCCTCGAATTGATGAATATTTTCGGCAATCAAACAGAAAGTGAATCTCATCTTCGATATTGAGGCCACAAACAGGACAAATTCTATCACACATCGAAATTTTGTCACGCCTGCCTGTTTCGATATTAAGTTTATGATTACTTATTCTAAGTTTCACAAGTGGTTTTCTATTAGGATTCTTTCTAGTAACAACAAGATAAATCGACAGAGTAGAACTGTCTTTAAAAACATTATAAAATTCATACTTTTGTGAATTGCACAGGGGAAATATATTTCTTCTGCATGTGATCTACAAAATGCAGGATCTTTGTATTATCAAATATCAGAAATTGCCATGATTAGAATTAAAAGGAATATTGTCATAATTGAGCATCTTTCTGATAAAATTGGTATAAAAACTAGTTTTACCATTACGATGAAGATCAATGGACATCACTCATGATTGTATGACTAAAGAGCTTTGTTCCTTACTTTGAAGATAACTAATGTACTTAAGAATTCTTTTATTTATATCAATGATAGGAGGATATCGGCCAAGTTCAGCCCGGCAGGCAATATTAGAAGCCTTGTTATTCACTTGCAAATAACGTTTACAAAACTGTAAGTGACCTTTTTCAATAGGTGGAGTGTCCCAATACTCAAAGTATGATTTGATAAAGAGACCCCAGACTTCGCTATTATAAGTCAAAATAGGTGAAATCATTGAGTCAAAAATTATGCAACAAGGGATGGTTTCAAACTGCTGAAGTCGATGTGTCGTCTTAAGCTAATAGAGCATGAACGGCCTTTTCTCTTAAATGTTCGGGTGACAGAGTGAAGTTTCCAGTTGCAGAAATTTGAGTTCGCAGGTATGTATAATTTTGGACGATGTCAATCTTTTCGTTGCCTATTTAAAAATTACAGTCATATTTTTTCATTCGTCGTTGAAATATCATAACTCTGTTTTTTTTTTTGGATTATTGTTTAACATCCACTATCTGCAGTACTGGGCCAAAGCATTGAGACAGTTCTGCAGTCCAGCCTCTGATCGCGATGGAAAAATCAAATCATCTGCATATAAAAGAGAGCTTAATTTGGTACCATTAGGCAAAACAAAAGGATCCGATAAAGTATTTTCAAAAGAATAAGGTGAATTGATTGAACGCGCTTATGTCTTTTAACGGATTTTATCTTTAAGCAACGTCTTGCAGTTGCGATAAGAATGTGTTCTACTTTTTCAAGAGAGGTGTTAACATTCGTGGTTCGTTCGTTTTCGTTCAGAAACTCTTGGATTAGTATTTATGTGCTCGAGGACCGTAGCGCGTCTTTGAATTTTTGTGTAGAATAATTTTCCCAGCAAACTTATCTTGGTAAGTATCATTTGCATGCGTTACATTCAGTTGTTACAGATATTGACTAAAGTACCGCACAAAAATTGACCAAAGTACCGCACCCCCAGGACTGAGGGACACAAATTTAATAAAAAGAAAATTATCAAAAGTGTCAAATATAAGAACCCAACTTATGTAACTAGCACCACACAACTAAAAGGTAGTGGCCCGGCATAAGTACTTTATTTTTCATTAGTCTTCCTTTGAGTAGCTGTGATCGTTGCTGGAGTGTTGCTCAAGCGCCCTAGTTACTGTTACCAATCGTACAATATTAACGCTACGTTGAGTTATAGTATAGATTTAGAAAACTGTCTTTACCTAGTAGTACAATTAAAACCTTTGGCTGAGCGACGTGTTAACTCTTCTTAAACTGCCTCGTCCCCAGTCGCCCGCGCGATAGTATGATTAACAAATTAACTAGTGAGTAGGGGCGCAGGGGATCATGGGCAGGAGCACCCTGCGCTCGCGCTCCTCACTGGCTACCAGGTCCCGCTCGCGCTCTTTCGCGCTCTTTTGTTCACTCCCAGACTCCCAAATCGCTCTTTGCGCTAAGAAAAAATAAGAAAAGCCTGTGGAGGAGGCAGCTTCTTAAAGGTTTTGAAGTTTTTATGACTACGAGAATAAAGTTATTTTCAGTGAAAATATTAACACAGTTATTAAGGAAGGAAATTAAATGTGTTAAACCTTTGGAGGACTTAAAACCATGAAACCAAGTAAAAAATGTTTCGTTTTCCATCGCACGGCCGGTCCACCTTTTTTTTCATTAAGAATTAAAAGTTTTTAGGGCCTAATGCCGACTCAGATCTAAACTGGAGGTCAAGCGGAATTTGGTATTGGTGATATGGCTGTGCGCATGCGTAAGGTATTGGCTACACCGTGGGTAGGTGTTCGAATGTGTCACTTGCTTCTATTGTTGTTCAACCTGAGTAGCATTTTTTTAATTGCTACTTTCTTATTAAAACTTGTGTGTAGAATTCTATGTATTTAGAGTGTTGACTTTTAAGCAATTTAATTAAAACTGGACCGAATTTCAGCCCAGCTTTGTTTGTCAACAAACATGACTTTACAAGTCAGTGTACTGAAGGTGTGTTGAGTCTGAAACATATCACACACTGCACCATATATTAGTCTCTGCGGAAGGGCAGCAAAATTAACATGAGTTGCAATGCGCAATTCGCATGAAATTGGATGAAATATATAGCAAGGTAAGGGTGAAACTGAAATCATAACCTGATGCCAAAGGAAGTGTGCCGATTCCGACCGCTAAACTCGCACCAAAAGAGCAATAAGCTAATTACTTATATGCGACATTTCTATATTTTACAATTCCTGCCTTATAAATTTTAAGTCCTACAGTACATCTTTATAAACGCCAGTGACGTAAACAACTCAAACGAGAAAATAAATGTAGTCTGTGCTGCTCACCTGGATATTGTTTAAGGACGTTCGCGCCCAAAATTTCCCACTTACAGATTTTTTTAAAACTTTGACTGCAGGAAGAAAATAATGGGTTTATATTGAAAACGTAAAAAACATCACCAAATTCGTTTTCAAGATAAGGCGCGAAGCGATTCTGGCCGGATTCTTTACTATCGGCATATATTTAAGTTGAAAAATCATATCTAATATATGTGTATTTAACACAGGATATATAGGCCTATTTGATAGATCTTTGCTACATATGTCATTAAATTAGGTAGAATTAGCCTTAAAGAATGCAGCTTCTAAGTCACACAGACATGTATCCATGTACCAATTCGACCCTATGTCAATACTATATGAGAAAGAATTAAAACTTCCCACGTACAGATTTTTTGTTTTTGTTTTTTAGTATAATGGAAGGAATCAAAAAAGGAAGTGATCTGCCGAAAAAAAAAGTGGGGGTCACCGAGCATCCAGCAAAAATATTCGCACACCAAGTTAACGCAAAGGTCATTAGCTCTATATTTTGTTGAATTTTCGACTCGGTGCGTGCGCTTGAAAATGACGTGGCACGCACGTGCCTAATGAATAGCGTGCGCACTAGAGACGCGTAGTAGCAGGGGCACGAACGTCCTTGACGCACCGGCGTCATTAAAACTTTTACCTCGTGAGTTGTGCAAATGCTTTCGTCGAGGATGAAAATGCGTGTGAAAGCAAAAACTCTCGTCCTGGAACTAACCACTTGAGACCTAAGATTTCTGAAGCCTCTCTCACCCTTCATCTTTTCTATCCAAATGCCTCTGAAGGCAACTTGAGCGTCCTTGTATTCCATAAACGCCGTTTGAATTACCACCATTTGTATTTGAGTCTTTTAAGGATTTTCTCTGCCCTCGCTATGAATAAAATAATTTATACATAATGAAACCTTGCTCATTCTTCTAATTACCGACCTTTTTAAAAGCAGTTGGTTTAAATGGTATGATTGATGGGAGCATGGACAGAAGGTATGTAAATTTTTCCTTGCAATCGAATCCACGCTTCCACTTTCATGTCAAGTTACAACTTAGCTCTCAAAATGAAACCCTTAAATACGGCTCGGTTAACATATATTTGATTGCTTTTGTAGGACAACGTTTCTTAGCTACTGCCAAATTTCGTAATTTTTCAAAAATTGCACTCGTAGATAAATTTCGTAACCGGAAGGTGTCTGATCCTGCTTCAAATGTACAATTTACACGAGATTCTTTTCCATGCGGATTTAAAGTAAATTGTCACGTGATGCTGTGAAACTCGAGAGACTCGAGCCAGCTGCACCTTTCGATCCAGGTGAAAAAGGAACTAGCGTCATGATCCTTATGTGTTGGTCCTAAAACAGTGCACAAAGAACTGTTTATACGTATTCAGCACAAATTGTTTGAGACTAGCATTGTTTATTGGTTCTTACTAGGATACTAGTATTAAAACGTCAGTGTCAAGGCCTCCGCTGTATTTGTAGATACAATAGCTGTTAAATATATGCGTTATTGCTCATACTGAAAGCATAAGTGTAATTAATATTTCTTCGAAAATTCGAATGCACTTCCAGAATATTCCAATTCTATTTGAAACAAAATATTAGACTTTTCAGGGAAACGCTTCAGAAATTTATTGGTCAATTGCGTAGTTTTAGAAATTTAGCCACTTATATTTAATGATACTTTCCTGATGATGACACTTCCATAGCAACATGCACATGTCGCCCTTATGGCGATCTGACATAAGAACTTTAGACAGAAGGCGTCACACGAATCATTTCCTCCTGATAAGCATGTGGAAATTAACGGATTATTAACCTGAGAGCCTAACCGAGCAATAAGTGAACAAGATAACAGGTACATTTATTTTTGCACAAGTCTTTCTTTGTCTCGCCGGGCAAGTTTTTCAATAGGTTCAGTCCTTTAACGAATTCAAGTTGAGTTCGTAGTGGCAGCAATTTGCCGAATCACAAGAGCTCGCCGGAATGCCCCGAACACCAGTTTTGTTGTTGGAGTGACTGTTTATGATTAGTGGCTTGTAATTATCATGAATAGTTGAAGAGAAATAATAGTTTCAGTTTTTCATACAGACTAAAAGTCGAATAGAATGGATCCGTATTCAGTGAAGATACGCTGTTATTGCTTTAAAAAAAGGTCTTCGTTCAGTAGCATCGACGTCCATTTTAATCTAAACTGGTAGCTGTTCAGTATAGAGGTGATAAATTTGTGTCACAAAGTGAGTCCATCGTATTTGAAGGTATTCTGCACAAAAATTCATATGTAAATTTATTTTCACCTTTAACCATTGTTTGTGACAGACGCTCGCTGGTATATAATCTAACTAGCCTTCTCAACAAAACGGGAATAAACAAACATTCGGAGACATAACTATTTAGAGGTAAACAGACTAGTCCTTTCCGCACGATTTTGTAATGTTGCAGCGCTGGTTGAGAAAGCTTCCACATTAGGTTTGAGGTTAGGAAAGTTCTGGTTTCTCATTTTCAGTGTGTAAAATGAAGTCATTTAACTTCTCTGTTAAAAAAGCAAATTTAACTGGATATACCTGTCAGTGGGAACTAAGGGCAGGAGAAAGACTGGGAACGATAAAGCAGGCACGTGGGCGCGCTGTCCCCCACGTGAAATCAAACTGCATGACGCCAACCTCTCGCAGTGTTTTGTCAAAACAGTCTGTAATAGGGCAGTAATTGGTTTGTTTACCCCTTTGACACAGGGATGGTTTAGTCTCAGATTACATTGCAAATTCTCAAAACTAAAGTAGAATTTGGCATCTTGCTCGAACAAATTTTTGAAAATTGAACTTGAGAGTTTCTCCAGGAAACTGATGTTTATATTGCATCATTTCGCATTACCACTGTGGTGTGTCACGGAAAATAGCATCCCTTTAAAAGACCTCTGCAAGGATTGCTTATCGAAGTGGAGGTAAATTGGGGAGGATATATATCGATTATTCAACGAACTGAGGTAAATGTCTTTCGTTATTTTCGACTCTGTGGCGATTTGTGTAAGTGAAATAGCTGCATGGTCCTCCAATTTATAACTTTATGTGAGGACAAAACATTGCAAAAATCTTGTTTAAAGGGGATATTTTGTGTCTGACTAGGAACAATGCGGGGTCTGTGCCAGCATGGGACCAAAAACAATTCACGACTACTTTCGTGTCTTTGGCTCGCGTTTAATATCTCAAGGTGAACGTTCTACTGCTTCTGTTGGCAGGGAAAACAATTTGCAGTTAGTAAGCAATTTTCTCTCAGACACAGAGGAGGAAGAATTGAAACGAATCAACCCCCGAGAATCAATCCCGTAAATTCACTGAAACCGAAGTGTTTTGACACTGTTGTTCTGGGGTGGCTTTATGAATTTTTTATTCCAGCTCCAGCTGAGAAATTATGCCAGAGTGACGTGAGGTGAACCTCAGTTGAATTTCGTTTGGCGGCGGCACATTATTGACACCCACGTGTGGAGCTTAAAAGAGTCCGAAAAAGCGGTTTTAATTTACGGTTTTTTGTTTGCTCTCCTGCTGTAGAGACAAAGGAAAGCTCTTCTAGCTCAAAGAGAAGGATATTTAGGGACCATGGATTTTTCCAAAGATTTCTCTTAAAGATATGATAAATAATTATGGCCCAAAGCCAACTTGCTGGGGCATTCGCGTCTGTATTATCAGTAACAGCGTTTATCAGGCGAATTCAATTGATGACTCGATGAGTAATGATCAAAAAAGGGGCCTATTTATTACTAATCAATGTCCTCGATTACCCGACTCGTGGATTACCTGTAGACTATCTATCGATAACTGGTCATAACTCAGTGATTCTTTAGCTTTTATTTAATATGCTGGCTCAATGTTACGAACGTTCTTTGTTTTGATATTATAAACGACTCCCCTGCCATAAATGAAAGGCGGATTTGATGAAAAATAAGAAACAAAAAGCAGTGATAAATGTATTGAACTCATTCTGATTCAGACTTGACGTTTTGTAATTTACTATACATACATTTTCAAAAGTAACCGTTGAAATTTCAGTAAAACATGTAAGCATGGTCGAGCTCAATAAAATGGCGCGTGCAGTAATTTTCGTCGAGTTTTAGGTGTGAGTTCCTTGAGTTAAAATTTCGGAAAGCGATAGAAGTAAATGGAAAACCACCAAATTTTTCTTTGGCTTTCGACCTTCCCGCTGGCAGTTAAGGCAACAAGAGCAAAGAAAACGAAGCACAACAGGCCCGTTTCCCGAAGTTATCGGAACAGGAGCTGCGGAAAATGTTTGCTAAAGGCTTTCAGCAAGAACCAAAAGGGGACCACAAATTGGTATGTGGCAGCTTCTAAAGGTAAAAATCTCTGTTGATGTCGTGTTTTTTGTTACATTTGTAAAACGTACCGAAAACCAGCTAATTACAAAATGAACAATACAATCGGAGACGCGACGATTTCCGGGCAACTTTCATTTCAAAAAACATTACAGCTATACTGAAATATGGTTAATTGAAAAGATCAGCCACGCATTGTCTGAAACTAAATCGTATTACCATTATTTCCTTTCTGAATTTAGCTTGGTGTAGTGAGAAAAAAGATACAGACGTCGCTAGAACAAATGTCGTTTCGTCAACTAGATACAAACCTTCCCAGATTCTACGCAGAGGCCAGAAATAAATCCGGAGATGTGTACAGCAAATCTACACTCCTTGGTTTTCGTCAAGGCATTGAAAGATATCTGAATGAACCCCACTGAACAAAGACCTGAAGCTCACTTCCCACTTATGAATGCGACAGTTGTCCGCTTGAAGCGCCAGGGCAAAGAAAACGTAAAACACAAACTGGCAATTGAAAACGAAGATTTACTGCGGCTAAAATGCTCGGAAGTGCTCAACTTGAGCAATCCACGTTCGTGTGGTTCGTGTGGTTGCACATCGTTCTCTTCTTTTGTTGAAAAGGTCGAGAAGGTCAGAGGACTCTGAAAACCACCAGCTTCAACGGTTTGAAGTGGACCAACTGGCCGCAACTACGCGATGATGGGGCCAAAAACCAACCTGGTGGAATTGCCGACGTTTCTAGCACCGAAAAGTTGGTCCGAATGTACGAAACAAACGACATGAAGGACTGCTACAAGGCCTTAAACTTGCACATGGTCAAATTAAACCCAAAGAGCGAGCTGTTTTTCCAATGTCCAAGAAAAAACCGTGAGTTTGGGCGACAACATCTGGTATGAAGCGCGTCCAGTCGGAGTGAACTCTCTCGATTCCATGATGAAAATCATCAGCGAAGCAACATCCTCGTCGAAGCGCTTCACCAACCATAGCGTCAGGACGACAGCCATAAAGTTTTGGTCTACATTTAATGCAGGAATCCCAAAAATTTACATCATGGCGATCTCCGGTCACAGAAATGAGCAAAGCCTTGCTCATTACAACACGTCCCACCTTCGCAGTTGCAGTGAGGTCCTGTCAAACAGCCTTGTCAAGGGTTCTCTTCCACGGTACTGCTGTTCGTCAAAATAATAGTGTGGTGTTGACTCACGACAAGGAACAAAGCAAATTTCCTGGAGTCCATCTTCAGCAATAATTGTACTATACGCGACAATGTAAACATCGTTTTCAACAATGCAAACCCCGCGGCTTCTGGTCTTTGACTTTTATCAACCAAACGTGTTTACTAAAACTTGAATACTTTGACATTTTTTGGGTGCATTTTTATGGCGAGGAGTTTGACTTCGTTAAAAAGTTTTGACTGTTAAGTATTTGCTTAATCTAGGTTCCAGACCCGTCACCACTGTTATATATGACAAAAACTGTTTTCAATTTCAACGGTTACTTGTGGAAATGTATGTGCCATAACATACGAAGTGTCAAGTCTCAATCAAAAAATGTGTAAGTTCAATATGTTTATCAGTGCTGTTTGTTTTTTTATTTTTGACCAAACTACGATGGTCCAAGAACAAAAGTATTTACGAAAGACGAATTGCCCAACCATCTCCAAAACACCACTGAAGTTATGAACGACTTTACAACTTGGATTCTTTGGTTATAAGAGAATCCACATTTACAGTAATGTATTTTCCTCACTAGCATGACAGTTTCTGATCGAGAGGCAAAAATGCAATTTCACAATACCGAAAGGTCACAGCAGGACTATCTGTCTCAACGAATTTAACTCCTGTGTGTTAGATTCTTTTATGCGCGACGCGATTTTAAAAACTCAAAGAATGTGAGTTCTTATTCGAGCTTTTGACAACCCAGTCATTTGCAATTTAATTTGAAAGATAATATCTCCTTCTTCGCACAAATTCGAGGCAAAGTGTAGGCAATGACACCTCACAGTCATAAGACCGGCCAAATTTGTACTTTACATTTCACAGGAGTCCTCTATCAACTGTGCATGAATGGCTTATATTTTATTGTACGATAGCTTAACCATTCAGATTGCAGTCTTTTTGCTAGAATACCAGTAAATTTCTACTAAATATGAATGGAATAGAAGGAATCATTGGCTTTTTGGTTCTTGTGAGTAGCTTAGGGCTTTCCAGGTTCATTTGGATGCTCACTCACCATTAAATGCATTTCTTAATTTTTTTTTTTAAATAAAACGAGCGAAAATGGATCTTATCAAAATCCCTAACCGAGTCATAGAAGTCCCAGAAGCTGGTCTTACCGCAAATAAACTGATGAAAATCCCAAAAAAGATAAGTCAAAGTTTCCACCCTTGGATGAAAACGATTCTAGCGTTTACAAGGGCCCCTTAAGAACAACAGAACCATAAAGATGGTAGAAGAAAACTAAAGCCGGAAGAAACTTTCGTACTTAGAGCTTACTTAGCTCTTAGGCGTAACGTCAGTTCTGAGGTCTCTGGCACAACATGCATAAATAGAATGCTGATTGATTGATTGAAGAACAACAGAAAAGAAAAGCGTAAGCTGAATTTGATTTCTGCGCATGCACCAACCAAAATAGTTAAATACTGACTCATGAAAGGGGATATTATTGTATGCATTTAAATGACATTTCCGAGAGTTTGGAAACAAGCTCTTCAGTTAATAGCGCGAATTAGACATTTCTAGTACTTTATTGAGTCGGTTTTGGTTAAATTTTCTTCCAGTGGGTATTTTCGTCCTTACAGCTTCTTTAAATCACGATTTATCTAAATGTTAGTTATATTTTGCACGTTTGCAACGTGGACAAGACGGTTTATCCTTTGATGGCCATATGTACTAAAATTATATTAAAATATTCCAAATATATCACAGTTTATTCTTAACGTATGAAGGAAATGACGTTCAATAAAATGAAAACTACATATGCGGATAAGTGATCTAAAATGTAAAGCCTAGCAAAGATTTTAAGGCCTGATACTTTCAAAATAGGAATAGGAAGGCATACTAAAATTTCAATATTTTGACTGAATTTTTAATAAACTATTTGCAGATTCGGAACTTAATTTATTATTTGTTAATTTATGATGGTTGTAAACGTGAGAAAATTTGTACTCGGATACCTGTAACCCTTATATTACAGAAGTTTCTTGAAAACCTATCTAAAAAAAAACACGACAGCTTCCGACAACCGCAAATGGAGGTATATTTAATTCTTGATGGATATCTTCTTGTGTGTCCGCATCAATAATGTTTCATGAATAAGAGGTCGATTAGCAATATTCAAAGAATCGTGCCTTGAAATCGCGTGGTAAAATAGGGCACTTGTTTCCGCGAGCACCTTTGAGTATTATGATAGCAGTGCTTTTCGATGTACGTATCTATCGAGCATGGCAACTATATAGGAAAATCCACATGGACATACATCTTTGCATGTTACTCATTTTACTTACCTCGCTGACGCTTTCCTTCACTATTTCAGTAATGTGACTTAGCAACTGTCTCCATTCATTTCTTTCCTTTATTTTGGAGGGTTCGCGCCACAAAAAGAAATAAAAATACCGACTACGCTAATTAAAGAGCTTGAGTGTTTACAGTAAGTGTGTTTTGTATACTTAGCATCATTTACAATTTATCAAGTTTTATCGTAATATATTCCGGTTCCAGATTGAGCATTTAAAAGCGTTTTTCATTTAACTGTTGCTCTTTAGAAAGTGGTACTGGCTCATGTAACACCATTGATCTAGTTTGAGTTCCATTTTGTTTCCGCTTACAGGTTAAAGCTCGCACTTCTGCTACCTCGACAACAAGAAAACTGAAAGGACGATGGTCTTATGATTAACATGTCTCATCTCAGAACATGCAACACTAGCAGTGTTGAAAACAATTCAAGTAATGAAAATGAAAAGTTCTACAGAGACACAATTCTTCCTTCGCCATTGGTTGTAATTTTTTCCCTCGTCTCCTTGATGATTGTTGCAATTAATTGCGTTGTCGTCTTCCTGATCCACAAAAAGAAATCGCTGAGAACACTCACCAACATGTTTCTTACTTCATTGGCGCTTTCAGATCTCATGGCAGGTCTGGTGGGAATTCCTCTCCTTGTCATCTGTTTGGTGAGAGACAAGCATGAAGTCTGTGTGTGTTCTGCCTATTTTTATCGATTCACCGCCATCTCTTCAGTCTGCCATGTTCTGCTCGTCGCCTGCGATCGCTATATTTTTATAGTTCATTACATGAAGCACCATTCCCTTGTAACGAAACGGCGAGCGATTGTTGCCATTATTTGTGTCTGGCTGCTTTCTCTGGCATCTTCCCTTGTCCAGTTGTCTTGGTACATATTTCATGGCGTTACCGTTACTGGATATGAAGACGTAACAGAAGATCACAACAAAAGATACAGTCTTGCTATGATCGTGGTGTTCTTTGCAGTTCCTTTGTTGTTAATCTGCTATATTTATGGACGCATATTTTACATTTCATTTAAACGCAACAAACGTGATCGCCAGTTGAACAAGAATCTTCAGCAACCCTGTCGATCAGTACTCCATGAGTGGCGAGGACGCAGTGTTTTGTTGATTACAGTGATGATTTTCGCTGGCTTTTGGTTGCCGTATTTCCTGACTGTGTTTCATGACTTCATGGAACCTTCCGAGGACCTCTCTACGCCAGTTTGGGCGCAGCGCCTTCTAGTATTTGTCGGCTTTATTCCACCAATACTAAACCCAACCCTGTGCACACTGGCCAAAAAAGACTTCCGTCGTGCCCTGAGAGAATTGTTGTTTGGAAGAGAAGCATGGCATCACTCTGAATACGTGCATTTTCAAGTCTCCAGCAATCGTTTAACTGTATCGAGCGTTTTAGAACTTGAATGAAAAGGGAGCCTTCGGAAGACTGCGTAAGCATTTGTCTTTACGGAAGAGAACAGCCAGCCATGGCCTTATGCAGTCAGGATGCTTTTGATCTCTTTCACCTGTCCCACATACATTTAAGCAGTTTGCGAAGTAAAACAGGTCTTGCTATATCGCAAAAGTCGTTGCTGATTTTGAGTTTACAATTCGACACATTTTGATGGTAGATACATTCTGAAAAGGACTTAGATTAGTTTTCAACTATATTAGAAGCGGGTAATTGTGATCACGGCGTTGAATGGAACAAAAAAAAAAAAAACTTAGCGTAGCAAAAACGCTGATGTAAAAAAGAAAAACAATATTGCAACCTTAAAACTTATAGAAACCTTACTAGGGTGAGTCGGATATAAGTAACATTAAGGCTTTGTTTCTCTTTAAATTTTCAGTTTATCAAAACGCTTCCACTTATTGTCCTAAACTTGTCACTATTTGGTAAGTCTAAGAACTGCAATTAAACGCCTGGATTTTTCTTATTAGCTTTGTAGTTAGCAAATGCAAAGTCCGAAAAATTAGTTTCCCTAAAATAGAAATTGTTTGTTGAGCAATAATGCAATTACACATTTAAGTCTTGTGGAACATCACGTACAAGCTTAGTGATCTCGACCTTTGGCCTCGTCTACCACTTTTCTTGCGATATTCCGTGAGTTGAGATTAAAAAAAGACTAGAAAATTCCACGACCGTAAGTGCAATTCGCGGCGTAAGTGTGTGAGTAATGTTTTTTGACAGTTTTCAAGAGTAACCTTGAAACGACGAACTGTGAAGCACTTAGACGCATGCTATTTCTTTATACTCGAACCTATTACAATTCTACTTTGAATACTGAAGACAAATGCTAATTTTGCTGTGTATACACTTGACAAGATTGCAATCTTATTTTAAAATAATATTCAACCAATTAGTTCAGTCGGCCGAGAAAGAACAATGAAAAGTGTACATTTTCGACTGGACAAGAAATCTGCCTCAAAGGCTTACACGGCCATATCAAGTTTCATATTGCAACCTATTCTCCTTTTTTTCACCCCACTTTCAAAATGAACTCGCAATGTCCCAAACAGAATTCGAAATTTTGAGTTTTTAAAACACGCGATAAGTTTTGAAGCTTTTGTCTAGCATCATATCCATTGAAAGAAAACGTAGGAAAATACTGAAACACATGTGAGCTTTGCCAATCTTGACGCAGCTAATGAAATACCCAGCCATGGACCAATGCAAATAAGGTTTAGTTCAATCGCGATGTCTGTTTCCGTAGCCAAAAATGCTCTTAATTAGTTTTCAGGAAGGAGTCATAGCGCGGCAATAATATCTAGGAAACTGTGAGATTATAGGTTCTTAAGACTACCTGCATAAGTGTGTAGCACGAAATCCGTCTGGCTACTTGAGCAATGTATTCACTCGGATCGGAAGCTCTCTGGTGCTTCTCAATTTGTAGCACCTGCATTATACTGTCCAGCTTGAGCCTGATCCTATTGCGTTAAGCGTGTGATTTCCTGTTAAAAAAAAAACTAGTCATTTATATTTACCTTGGGTTCTGTGTTTTTTTTTTTTGCTGCTTCATGCAGTAATGCTGTACGATCTTCTTAATTGTAAGTCGCATGTAAGTCTGGTATTTATAATTAATGTGCGGGTTTGTGTGCTTCACATACATACCCTTGCGGACATGACAATGTCAGTTTGTCATGACATATCCTGTGTTCAAAGCTATCATTAAAAGCATTTTTAATTAAAGTAATAAACTTTGGGAAGGCTTCTGATAGAAAGAAACTGGAGGATCACGTATAGTTTACTTGGCCAAAAGTTCCGCTTGCGAGGACTTGATAAACATCTACAGCTGTAAAAATAACACACAAATTGCGGTTATAAACATAACGACACAACGCATGTTGTAAAAACTTTCATTTATGAACTTAACGTTTCGTATGCTCCAACATACATCTTCAGAAGTAACGGCTACCAAAATTACAATTAAATTTAAACGCGAAGGCTAATACCAAATAAGGAAAGTAATGACAATGAAAAAGTAAATGAAAATAAACAGACCTAGTTAAATCTGCTCGAAAAATATGAATGGCTAGTAGAGAAGTTTCTCACTGCCAACATTTTCATCGAGCGCTGGTTTTAAATCGCGAATCAACAACGGTTCCTTAATTTTACAGTGCATATCAGATTGTCCAGTGGCTAAAATGTCAAAGTGATCCCATTTAATCTTGTGGCCTGTTTGGGTCATGTGATCAACAATGGCAGAAGGATGGCTGTTACTCGTCAGCGCCTTGAAATGTTCCGTTTTCCTGTCATGTAAACGACGTTTTGTTTTCCCAATGTAGCAATCTCTACAATCAGCAGCTAGCCCTATAAACTACTTTAGACTTAAGGGAGCGACTGAGCCTGTCTTTATAGGGAAAAAAAGACTTTATTCGGCGAGTGTTTCTGAAAATAATCTTAGGATTAAAACAACCATAGAACTCGGAAATACATGATTTAAGCTGTTGAGTAACAATTTTACTTTGAACTCCTAGATGGGGTAAAACAATGAAAATTTCTTTTTTTGGGCATTGTAATGATATCCTTAGGTTTGTCTCGGTGTTTATTGACTACATCGTTCATGTTATATGAAATAATATCACGGGGGTACCCATTGCGTGACAAATGCTTCTTGAGGTCATCTAAAGCAGACTGTAGCAGACGGGGCGATGAACAAATTCGGAGACAACGATAAGTGAGTGTGCGGATGAGGTTAACTTTGTAGTTTCGAGGCGTGAAAGAATCCCATTGAGTGTAGAGGCCAGGGAAAGTTTTCTTTCGGTAGATGGAAGTGGAAAAGGAGTTGTTAGGTTGGCATTTGATTAGAACATCAAGAAAAGGAATCTCTTGGTCCTGTTCAAATTCGGTAGTGAATTGAATGTTCTTGTGCCGGGTATTGAGATAAGAAAGAAATTGAACAGCGGTGTCTTTATTGAGAAATAAGGTGAAAGTGTCATCAACACATCTAAACCAGATGGTTGGACGAGCACCGTTATTCATTACCCATTTTTTCTCGAAATCGCACATAAAAATATTGGTCAGTTCGCTCTTCACCAACGTTCCGCTTGATGAGACTATACAAATCTGTCTAGACAAATTATATGCTTTAGCCAATCCAGCAAAGTTACCGCGCCCTGTTTTGAAAGATTTACTTGTTTTTGTCACTGAGAGAAGCCATTTTGTGTTTCGAATCAACAAGTTTTTTGAAACGGATTTCACTAAAAAAGTTAACGTTAAAAAGCAACGACGTTTCGACCGTTCCACGGTCATTTTCAAGTTGAAAAGTAAAAAAAAATTTGTAGGCGTTTAAAATATATGCAATCGATTATAAAAATGCTAATCCGATACTGACTAAAACTCTAAATATTTACGTAGAAACAATACAAATAAAAAATTGCGGCATGAATGAATAATAAAGAAACGCTAAGTAAAAAGCTTCGCGCGGATCGAGTCACTCTGTTTGTTCAGTTTTGGTTGAAGATTGCGAATAAAAAGCATTTCAAAAATTAAGCAGTCAAGTTTACTCTGACACTTCTTTAAAATCTTGAAGTTGCTTCCAATGGAATCTGGATCTCCTCCGTGCTCGTCCTTTACGTGGGAGCCGATGAGTGATGTAGCAGCTCTCCTAAGGTCTCACATGAATGGCTTGCAACCCTTTGAGAGTACAATAGAATAAACAACAGAAACAATGCCCCTAGACCTAAAACAATAACAGCTGCTACAATGGTAAAACAAAGGCAGCTTAGGACAGCTGCTACTCTACTGGCAACAGTCGGCTATCACGTAAAGGACGAGCAAGGAGGAGATCCAGATTCCATTGGAAGCAACTTCAAGTTGAAATGCTTTTTATTCGCAAACTTCAATCAAAACTGAACAAATAGAGTGACTCGATCCGCGCGAAGCTTTTTACTTAGCGTCTCTTTATTATTCATTCATGCCGCAATTTTTATTTGTATTGTTTCTACGTAAATATTTAGAGTTTTAGCCAGTATCTCATTAGCATTTTTATAATCGATTGTATATATTTTAAACGCTTACAAATTTTTTTTACTTTTCAAATTGAAAATGACCGTGGAACGGTCGAAACATCGTTTCTTTTTAACGTTAAATTTTTTAGTGAAATCCGTTTCAAAAACCTTGTTGATTCGAAACACAAAATGGCTCCTCTTAGTGGCAAAAATAAGTAAATCTTTCAAGACAGGCGCGGTAACTTTGCTGGATTGGCTAAAGCATATAATTTGTCTAGACAGATTTGTATGGTCTCATCAAGCGGAACGTTGGTGAAGAGCGAACTGACCAATATTTTTATGTGCGATTTCGAGGAAAAATGGGTAATGAATAACGGTGCTCGTCCAACCATCTGGTTTAGATATGATGTTGACACTTTCACCTTATTTCCCAATAAAGACACCGCTGTTCAATTTCTTTTTTATCTCAATACCCGGCACAAGAACATTCAATTCACTACCGAATTTGAACAGGACCAAGCAAGAGATTCCTTTTCTTGATGTTCTAATCAAACGCCAACCTAACAACTCCTTTTCCACTTCCATCTACCGAAAGAAAACTTTCACTGATCTCTACACTCATGGGATTCTTTCACGCCTCGAAAATACAAAGTTAACCTCATCCGCACACTTACTTATCGTTGTCTCCGAATTTGTTCATCGCCCCGTTTGCTACAGTCTGCTTTAGATGACCTCAAGAAGCATTTGTCACGCAATGGGTACCCCCGTGGTATTTAACAAATAGATTCCCTGTTGCCGTGCGTCTGTTCAGTAATAGATCACAGATGACGTCAAAATGTGGTAAGAACAAAAAAGTGGCACACGAGGCGTAGCCGAGTGTGTCACTGATGTTCTTCTTCACTGATGGTGTGTTCTGATGTTCTTCTTCACTGATGTTCAATGCCTCGGCAAGACTTTTTTGTACCTTATCTTTTGCCCAGTCACGTAAAATATTATCCTAATTCTCAAAACTTTCCGTCATTTTAAAACGGCAGAGGGAAAAACTCTGTAGTGATGACGTCAATCGTGCATCTCTCTTCTAATACATCATAGGGGAGAACCAATCAAAATGAGAGAATAACTTGGGTTATTATATAATATTTTATACAACATGAACGATGTAGTTAATAAACACCGAGAGCCCTAAAACAAAAACAACGAGTGCCCAAAAAATAACTTTTCATTGTTTTACCCTATCTAGGAATTCAAAGTAAAATTGTTACTCAACAGCTTAAATCATGTATTTCCGAGTTCTATGGTTGTTTTAATCCTAAGATTATTTTCAGAAACACTCGCCGAATTAAGTCTTTTTTCCCCTTGTAAAGACAGGCTCAGTCGCTCCCTCAAGTCTAAAGTAGTTTATAGGGCTAGCTGCTGGGATTGTGAAGATTGCTACATTGGGAAAACAAAACGTCGTTTACATGACAGGAAAACGGAACATTTCAAGGCGCTGTCGAGTAACAGCCATTCTTCTGCCTTTGCTGATCACATGACCCAAACAGGCCACAAGATTAAATGGGATCACTTTGACATTTTAGCCACTGGACAATCTGATATGCACTGTAAAATTAAGGAACCGTTGTTGAGTCGCGATTTGAAACCAGCGCTCGATGAAAATGTTGGCAGTGAGAAACTTCTCTACTAGCCATTCATATTTTTCGAGCAGATTTAACTAGGTCTGTTTATTTTCATTTACTTTTTCATTGTCATTACTTTCCTTATTTGGTATTAGCCTTCGTGTTTAAATTTGATTGTAATTTTGGTAGCCGTTACTTCTGAAGATGTATGTTGGAGCATACGAAACGTTAAGTTCATAAATGAAAGTTTTTACAACATGCGTTGTGTCGTTATGTTTATAACCGCAATTTGTGTGTTATTTTTTTACTCAAGTTGAAAATGCCGAAGAATAAGAGTGTCTACGATCTACGAAGACAAGTGTTTGTGCTGTTATCTTCCACCACGCTGAAACACCTTGAGGTTCACTCAAGCAACCGTAAAAACCACCATTACCCATAATAACTTGCGACATTGTCGTGTTAGCGTTTCCCCGTTTGTAAGACAACCTTTTTTGAAACAGCTGTATCCATGTAGTAGGATAAAGCACATACTTTACGTGCATAACGAAATTGCAGAGGGTACCAGGCTACACTTGAGAGAAATGTCTCCAAGACCTGAAAACCTAACTTGGGTAATTTAGACTTAGTGTCCAAAATGCAACAGTGTGAGATATGATAAAAACTCCATCAGATACGTGAATCCGCTTTCTACGCTGTCTATTGATGGAAGAAATACGCCCTACCCTTGCTCAAATGATTTAAGTGAATAAATCACGTGTCCGGACGACAGCGTTTTTGCCGATTGTCATCTGTTTACAATCTAATGACATGACGCTAATTGTCACTTATTTATATTGTGTATGTTTATATTCATTTTATTATGTTTTATCAATATTGGAAATTTTAGACTTTAGTGCTTTGAATGATCATAATTTTAATTTTACTTTTTATTTTAGTGATTTGCATGTACACTTGAATCAATTAACGTTATTATTCTATTTTAATTCTAAATTTTCGTTCAGGTTCTGTTGAATCTTTTAAATGCCAGTTTTGAAATAGTGGAAAACGCTTTCAAAAAGCCGTCAATCCAGCAAATCAGTACCTCAGATCATCTAATCGGCATTTTGTTAAAAACTGCTCGTTTCTTGCACATTGGAAGTAGTTCAAGCAATGAAACCTAGCCACGAAGAATCACCATTGATTGTATTTTTTTTATCTCATCTGCTCGCTAGTTATTACAGTTATTGGTCTCATTATCTTCTTAAAGCCACAAAAAGAAAACCTCGAGAACATGCATCAGTATGATTTGAAGTGTATATGAAATAGTTCATATTTGAACTGCGGTTGTAGATGCAAGTCAAGTATGATCCTCGCAGTAAATTTTCCAATTTAAGCAATTGGAAAGAAGACTAACATGCATCAGTATGTTAGCTGCTTTATTGGCACATTCCTATCTTATGTGAGGTCCGGTGCAAATTCTCTTTTCTTCTTTTTTTGGTGCTTAGTAACCACCCTGTCACGATTTTCTACTCTATTTAGCAAATCGACGTCAGTTTTTCATGCGCCTGTCCTGTTATCGACCATGAGTTTCGTCAACATTGTCAAAGTAGCTGTGGATCCACAAGGCGATAACCCAGTGGATGCATAAACTACTTTGACAATGTCATGACGAAATTCAGTGCCAATGAAGGGAAGTCGCAATTCAATTTGTTTTTTTACGATAACAAATTGTCAAATCGTCCACTCTCGCTGGTTGACGCATCGCATATCTTAAAAATCCATGTGTCTGCAATGGGCATGCGAGAATTTTTGCAGTTATCGTAAAATGATTACTCGAGACTGCACGGCATTTCTTTGGTCTTTTTGTGATCAATTGCGGTTGTTATATTTCTATTCCTACCCTTCATACCCTTAGCCTGAAAAACGTACACCGTTTGTCCATTATAGGGAGAACCCCATCCACTACCGGAATGATGCAGTATACCAATTAGGGTATTATAGATGGTAATGTATGCGAATAAAATAACAATAATTTTCTTTCTCGGAAACAGAAACCACAAGTATCTTATTGGTATCCTGACAATTGTTACTGTCTATTGCTGCGGAACGAGCATAGCGAGCGAACAGCATCATAATCAGGTTTTAAAAAGAATACATAAAAGAGAGTACGAATTCTCAAATTCATCATTTTTTACTAGAATACATTGCATTTAACCAGATTGCACTGCGCCTTTTTTACCAGAGTGCATTGCGCCTCGAACAACACGAGGATATTATACCGCATTTTCGCGTGGATTCCAGTGAGAAATTTTGCTCTGATTTACCTGTAAAAAGATGTGGAGGAAATCGTGATTGACTTTCAAAACACTTGCTTTTGTTTTTAACGCAGTACTTGAAGTTTGTAAAATTTGGATGATGAATTGTGACATCTTATTTTAAACTTCGTATGTCATCTCTTAGCAGTCTCGCTCCCGTGGTCGAATTCTTAAAGGAGCAGTGTCACGATAAAATCACTACTTTGACGCTGTAATCATAAACAAAATACCTCTGTAAAGCTACGAAGATATTAAATGAATTTTATCAGAGAGGGCTAACCATAATAAAATTCTTGAGGATTTTTAGAACACGTAGCATAAAAACTCCAAAAAATGGCCAATGTTTGCAAGTTTCAATCCATTTATATCCAAGCCATCTAGCTTTTATAAAGTTGCCAAATAGCGTGAAAATGCCCGTTTAAATCAGATGAAGAGAAATCGTCTTTATTAAAACTAAAAAAAAGAACAGTGACTGTGTAAAATATGTCACTATCAACACAATGTGCCATAGCATTTCTATCTTTAGGGAGTTTAAGAAAACCACGACGGCAACGGTAACGGGAACGTCGCTAAACAAAAGGTTTCATTGTTCTGCACGTGCGTACATTTCTTGTACATTTCTTTGCCGCCCTCTACAAAACAACAACGCGAAATGACTGAATAGGCCATTTTCGATATATTAAAATTCTAACATGGCTCCGAGGCTTGGGGGAATAAAACAAAAGAAATTAATTATTCATCTCTCAACCTAGATGTAATTTCTTTTGTTTTATTCCCCCAAGCCTCGGAGCCACGTTAGAATTTTAATATATCGAAAATGGCCTATTCTGCGTTGTCTGAAAAACGTTTAAATTTCCGCACAATATTCGAGCAATAATGGCAAAAATTAAGTTACCAAAACAACCTCATAGCATAGCAATATTTTTAAGAAAGGTAAGAAGATCTTATCGAAATTAAGCTCTCTAACTGACCCCGCAAAAGAAAATTGAACTTGAAGTTCTACATATTTCAATTAGAATGGACGTTTCGCTTTAGTTGTAAACACAGTAACACACGCATGAAGCATTCTTACGAGGTTTGACATTAAATTTCTCGAGAATGCTTGGCGATTTCATTGCGGGGTCACATAGAGAAATGAACTACAGAGAGAGATTTTAAATAGTATTCAAAAAGTTAATGTGCTGTGAGTAGATTTTTAGTAAATAATTTTTGCACTGATTGCTCGAACTTTGAGCGGAATCCATCTTAAAATTCTATTTGAAATTCATTGCGGTGTCCCAGATTCAGTTTCGTGATAGCTTTGACAGTGATAAACAAAGTAAATGATTTCAGAGTATTCCGAGATTCGAAGGTAAAATATAAATTCATTTTATAATCGACGTTGTCCTCGGTGTCGCCGTAGTAGCTTCTAAAACTCCCTTTTTAGATGCCCTTGTACAGTATTGCAAGAGGTGTTCGTCAAGACTGCATTTTAAGCCAACTTCTCTTTAACCTATACATTAATGACTTACCTTATTCTTTTGAAAATATTTTATCGGATCCTTTTGTTTTACCTAATGGTACCAAATTAAGCTCTCTTTTGTGTGTAGATGACTTGATTATATTATCACGGTCCAAGGCAGGACCTGATAGCTTTTTAGTTATCAGGACCTGATTAGCTTTTTAGTTATCCTGAGTGAAAGTTACCTTTTCTTGCGTATTAATATATTCTAATGTAATAATTGACTTTTTTATTTTAGTAATAAAGCTTGTTGTTGTTGTTGTTGGACTGCAAAACTGTCTCAATGCTTTGGCCCAGTACTGCAGATCGTGGATGTTAAACATTAATCCAAAAAAAATAAAAAATAAAAAAATAAAGTTATGACTTTTCAACGACGAGCGAAAAAATATGTCTGTAATTTTTATATAGACAACGAAAAGATTGACATTGTCCAAAATTATACTTACCTGGGAACTCAAATTTCCTCAAGAGAAAAGGCCGTTCATGTTCTGGTAGCTTAAGACGACACGTCGACTTCAGCAGTTTAATAATAATGATGATGACGATGACGACGACGACGACGATGATGATGATGATAACTTTATTTAAGTGTCTATGTATTTAGCACTGTGGTGCTAATTGGGGTAACCATCTCTTGCTTGCAAAATTTTTGACACTATGATTTCACCTATTTTGACTTATAATAGCGAAGTCTGGGGTCTCTTTATCAAATCAGACTTCAAGTGCTGGGACACTTCAGCGATTGAAAAAGGTCACTTACAGTTTTGTTAACGTTATTTGCAACTGAATAACAAGGCTTCTAATATTGCCTGCCGGGCTGAACTTGGCCGATATCCTCTTATCTTTGATATAAATAAAAGAATTCTAAAGTACATTAGCCATCTTCAAAATAAGGAACAAAGCTCTTCAGTCATACAATCATTAATGATGTCCATCGTAATGGTAAAACTGGTTTTTATACTAATCTTATAGAGATGCTCAATTATTACAATATCCCTTTTAATTTTAATCATGACACATGACTGTGGTTGTATTGATAGTGACAAAAGTGATGATGAACATCCAGAAGTGTGGGAAGGAGATGTGGAAGAACTTCTTCAAGATGTGGCTGATGATGAACCACTCCCAGAACCAGCACGGCACAATACATCAACAAAGGCACTGACTACATTACTCCAGTGGCTCGTCTACTTTTTGTTATTATGGCAAGCTACTTGCAAAATAAGCGACAACGGTCTTGAATGGTTATTACGGTTTGTGTTCCAGTTTTTGCATGTCATGGGAATCACCTGCAAGAGCGAATTTGTTTGTCAATTGGCAGTTATGCTTCCAAGCTCACTCTACCTGCTTCGACAGTTTGTGGACTTTAAGCGTGATAACTTTGTAAAGTTTGCAGTGTGTCCAAAATGTGCCTCACTGTATCAACTGGAGAATTGCACCAGGCATGTAGGAGGTCAAATTGTTTCAAGCTTATGTACCTACAAGCCATTTCGCTCAAAGAGGGAATGTGGAGT
>CM042746.1:40733703-40756759 GCA_022496165.2 Catalaphyllia jardinei | reverse complement strand
TGGCAAGAAAACTCGTATTAAAGCGGATGAAATTGTCTTTTGTCACAAGTATCTATTCAAGTATGCAAATTAAAAGGATATCCGCTTGAAGTCCATCCACATAAAAAAGGCTTGTCTCTGTGTTTACTCTTAATTTATTGAAGATGACTAAGATGATGGCACCTAAGCTAGCACTTTCAACTTAATATAATTATATTGCAGTGGGGCATATTATGTCGCAATGGAAATCTCGTGACCACATTTCTAACATTTCGATTTTCTGTTTCCATCTGCTATTAAAGTTGTTTTGCACTTTAGAAGAAAATGCCAAGCAGACTAGCGCATGCATTCACAACCATGGCTGTAAATTACATGTTCAATATGGTTAGTACAAACGTTATGCCAAAGTTATCAAGTTGATCACAATGCTTCCTGCTCCAAAAATCCGTTATTCAAATCTCAATCGAAATCTTTATTACTTAGATAGCAAAGCTTGCTTGAGATGGCGCCTGCAAAATTAATGTAATTCACCTAGCTTGATATAATTCAAGTAAACATGTTTTTGGCTATGGTACTGTCTAAAAGAACATTCTATACTTCCGGTTTTTTTTCTTTTGCTTTTCATTATTGTGAAGCAATATTATTACTAAATTTTAATTGGCGGCTCCCATCGTGTACAGAATGCAAGATTACTTTTATTTGTCAAAAAGGCCCGAGGCTGTTATTTACGAAAACGTGTGGTTTGAATCCCAAAACATCATGGACAAAAATTAATTTTTTTCTTAATATATTCGGCCTTTAGATTGCACAGTTTGAAGAGTGCTTTTGTTTAATTATTTTCAGAGACTGGGTCCTTGATTTATTCCGGCCTCCTCACTTTTTGATACAAAAATTAAGACGACCCAAAACTCGATTTAATCCACTATATTTTCTGGTTGATTTTCCCTTAACATGCCTGGTTTTACGGCATCACTTAGTACTTGCAACACAAGCTGTATGGGAAACAATGGGTCAAGCAATGAAACTGAAGCTCAAGAGGAAGACACGTTTCTTTCCCCGTCACTAATTGTTCTTCTGGCTTTCATGTGTTTGCTGATTGTTGCAGTCAATGGACTCGTTATCTTCTTAACCTGCCAAAGGAAAATACTGAGAACACTTACAAATATGTTTCTTACTTCATTGGCGCTTTCAGATCTCATGTCAGGTCTGGTGGGAATCCCTCTTCTGGTCATCTGCTTGATGGAAGACATAATTACGGTCTGTGTCTCCTCCACAATTTTTATTCGATTCACCGCCATCTCTTCAGTCGGCCATATTCTGCTCATCGCTTCAGATCGCTATATTTTTATAGTTCACGACATGAAATATCAATCCTTTGTAACAAAATGGCGAGCTATCGCTGCCATTTTTGCCATTTGGCTGTTGTCATTTCTAGCCTCTGTTATTCAGCTGTCTTGGCACAATCTCGACGAGGCCGCGATAACTGAATTCGAAACTAAAACAGAAGATATTGATATCAAGTACAGCCTAGCTTGTATCGCGCTGTTCTTTGTAGTTCCTTTGTTGTTAATGTGTTATATCTATGGACGCATATTTTACATTTCTTTCAAACGCAACAAAACTGATCGTCAACTGAAGAAGAATCTTCAACAGCCCAGCTGTCGATCATTACTTCAGGAGTGGCGAGGACGCAGCATTTTACTGATCACAATGGTGATTTTTGTCGGCTGTTGGTTGCCATTTTTCTTGATGGTACTTGACTCACACATGGAATCATCACCGTTCTCTCCTGTGCCAGTGTCGATAGAGCGTCTGCTAGTATTCCTGGGCTTCATTCCTCCGCTGTTAAACCCAGTCCTGTGTACATTGGCAAAGAAAGATTTCCGACATGCACTAAAAGAAGTGGTCTCCCGAAGGGAACCCTCGGGCTAGTGTGAAGAAAACTGTACTATTTCAAGTCGTCCACAAAAGGTTACTGAGTTTAAGGGACTATGTAGAGTGAAAATGAGGAGGAACGAATAAATATGGGTGTAATGAAAACACACAAGGGGAAACTACACCAAGGTGGGATTTGCAAACACAACTTAAGAACAAAAAATACATTAATCTTTATATATAGACAAGAGACCATGAACAGACCAGCTTTAGGAATCAGACCTCGGTAAACCTATTTGTCACAGAAGTAATTAAAACTATATAACAGCCAGTGAATCATCAAGTTATCGATAGAGGAGGAAGTTTTTATTGTCATAAAGCTGATGAAGAGAGAAGCGGACGACAAAATCATAAAGTTATGGCTTTATTATAAATTGATAAAACTCGAAAATCAGGGGTTTGTTAATTTAAACATATTCAAGCTTATTTTTCACTGCAGTCATCATCTGTCTTCTCATTGGCTAAAATCCTACAGTCAATTCCAGGAAACAGTGCAACCTATAGATTATTCACTAATCTGCTAGCAGATTAACTAAATGAGGGAGAGTAAGTGTCTTCTTAGTAAAGTATTGAGTAAGAAATGGGTTTCGCTCAAGTATACCATTAGTAAAACGATTACACTCGGAAAACACGTAACATCCGCCTCGTATGAAGTGCCTGTCCGCAATGCATGTTGATTGACTGTGGGTCCATAAAGTAACTAAATAAAAACATAAAAGGCAATTTTCCTGACGAATTCCAACGTAGGTAAATGTATGACTTCTTTCTAGATTTCGTAACAATTTAACCCACCTTAGAGGACAGTTTCTTTGTTTTACTTCTGAGAGGTTCTTTCCTTGGCAACTAAAAGAATCCAATACCCACCTTTTACGATCATATTGACACAAAAGACTAGAAAATGGCTATCGCACCTCCCTCGTATCTTAAAGATACAACAGAATTTATTACCCTAGTTGATTCCATATCTTCTTCTATTTTAATGCATCTGAAGAGCAATTCTGACCTTTTACAAAGAACCTTTAGTCGGCTTTGCCTAACGGGAAAGCAGAGTCTCACCAGACAATCACTGAACTGCTAATTCCAAACATTTTGTACTTATGCGTTATAGCGGAGTTCCGGCGGCCCGAAGGGTTTCCATACCCATATAGGAAACTGAAGGAAACCCATGAGTTGATTTTCTCATGGTTACCATGGCTAGCGGTACTGCTCGTGGGCGCGTACGCACGATGGCGAAGACGACGGTAGAGTCGCGCAAGATGGCGGCCATCCTCCAAATAATAGGTTGACAGAGACATACAGCCTTGGTTAAGCGTGTACTTCTTTGTTATTGGACATCCATGTTATGATCAATTAACACCTGTCAAAACAAAGTATCTGCTGACCAGTATCACGTGACCATATTTCGGGCTCAAGTCTACAGCTCATCGAGGTCTTTTTCAAGTTGACCGCTGACCGAGTGTTGGTTTTCGATTATATCGCGGGCTCCTGTCAGGGTAACTTGTTGAAAACAGGACAGGATTGTTCGGAAGCCGGTTAACGCTAGCCCAGGATTAAAAATTGTTCGAATTATAACTTTTTCACCTATACAATTTTTTTCGCTGCTTTGTTTTGTGTATATGGTGATTATAAAACTCATAACAGAAAGCCAAAGAATAAACAGAAAACCTCAACGCAAAGTTACAAAACTCAAATCAAATTTCTACCTTTTCCTGGGTTAGCTCAATCGGGCACTGAACAAACTGGCCAAGGAGCTACGCACCATGAAGGAGCCAAAGAAAAAATTATGGCGGATAAGGTCCATGAAATTTCAGCCCCGATATGAATGCATTTATAATGCCGCTCTTTTTCAGACAACGACATAGTGTTGAACGATATCGACGACAGACAAGGTTTCAAGCAATAGATATGTACCTGATGGGACTTAATGCCCAATTGCTGACAGAAATACCATTCCATGCCTCGTTTGTGAAACACCACAATCAACCTTTCGAACAAAAATTCCCAACTCAAGACATGGTGGAAAAGGGAAATTTATATATACTAAAACATCCGCGCTTATTAAATAAATTGAAACACGACAAAATCATTCCAGGAAAACTATTTCTTACCGTCTTTCTTTGAGGTCTCCAAAAAGAGTAAGTGATAAAACCGTCCATTCGTACAGGAAAGAAGGCTAATAGACCATTTTACAGTTGTCGGGTTAGTGAGCTGGCCTCTGAATGGCAGCGAGGCTGGAGTTGACCTTGTTTTGATACAGACCTCACTGCTTTTATTGTGCAAATCAAGTTGTTCTTATGCTAACTAGTTTGCATTTACATGAGAAAAGCAGAGAGGTCTGTATCAAAGCAAGGTCACCTCCAGCCTCGCTTGCATTCATGGCCAGGTAATTAAACATACAACTATAAAATGGCCTATTAGCTAACTTAAGCAAACCACGACGCTGGCAACGAGAACGTCACCAAAAAAAGGTTTAATGAGCAAAACAACAGCGGTGAACGTGCGCTATAAATCTTTGTACATTTCTTTGCCGTCTTTTGCAAAACAAGAACGTGAAATGGCCAAGTTCTGCGTAGTCTGAGGAACGTGAAGGATATTAAACGGCTGGTTTTTAATTCCATGTGGAATTGAACGCTGTCATTGCATAGTTCGTTAGAACACGGTTTTAGAGCCATTGCTGCACTGAGCAGATCTAGACAACTGCGAATTTTGCTGCTAAAATGCTCTGATCAGATTGGCTGTGCTATTGCACACTATCAGCCATTAGTGTGCAGTGGCTGGAGGTCGTCTACGAAATGGCAACGTTTTTTCCGTTTTTCCAAATGTTTTGGAGGAAAATTTTATGCATGGGGATAATTGAATTCCTGACAAGAATAAACGAAGGACATCTAAAGTTTCTTGACTTAAAAAAAGTTGAAATTATTGAAAAAACTGGTACGCGCGTGCACAAAACTTCAATTTGAAATAACAATTCAATCCGAGCGACCTCTCTAAGGCGCAAAGTTTAATAAGACGTCGAGAAATAGTTGGAAACCGTTATTTGAAGTATTAGAATTCTACTAAAACAATTAGATTATTCTCTCTCGATCTCTATGAGGTGATAGTTGATTCGGCCTTCGGCCTCATCAACTCTCATCCCATAGTAGTCTCGAGCTCATAATCTAATTGTTAAATGGAGCACGAGTATAACTCGAGTAGTGCACAGCTATAAGCATGAACCAAATGTTTTATAACATAGCCGGTGAAATTGTGCATCAAATCCTGTAGTTTGAAATAACAATTCAATCCGAGTGACCTCTCTAAGGCGCAAAGTTTAATAAGACGTCGAGAAATAGTTGGAAACCGTTATTTGAAGTATATTTTAGTAGAATTCTACTAAAACAATTAGATTATTCTCTCTCGATCTCTATGAGTTAATAGTTGATTCGGCCTTCGGCCTCATCAACTCTCATCCCATAGTAGTCTCGAGCTCATAATCTAATTGTTAAATGGAGCACGAGTATAACTCGATAGTGCACAGCTATAAGCATGAACCAATTGTTTTATAACATAGCCGGTGAAATTGTGCATCAAATCCGACGCAAAAAACGAACAACAATATCAGAAGTGGTTGCTCGTGGTAAGCGAAATATTAAGCAAAATAAGAATTGGTTTTATTTCAAATTTTCTGTTGAAAGCTCGAATTTTATATATAACAATTTTACAACGGAAAAATTTAAGCTTCCTTTGAAGTTCGAAACAGACCAGATTGTCATTTGTTTGGTTTTACCAGAGTGTCTTTCTGCCAAAATTTGTTGCATTTCACCCTCGGACAGTGAAGCGAATCGTGACGGCGCTGATGCCGAGTCTCCTTTTCCGTTGTTTTTCTCTTTTTCTGCCTCATTTACCACCCTAGCCCAAGAGAAAAGGTCGGAAAATTGTCTTCGTTTTGGGACTGGGGGGCCGAGTCTCTGTTTGTATCCATTATTGTCGCGAAATAAATATTTTTCCCCGCGCTAAAAATAGCCGCTCGCACGAAAAAAACAAAAATTCTGGCGAAGCAATTTGCTCACGCTATTAGCGTGCACTATCTGGATTTTGAGCAGCTTACGTATACTGAATTAAATTAGGCGTCGTCCCCGGCGTCCCTCTTTTACGTTGCACTGAATGAATCCTTTAGTTACGTCCGAAGACGTCGAGAACGTGATATCAAAATAAGAGCGGGGATCAGTTGCATGTGTGTTGAAACACTCGGATTTATTAAAATTTTAACACAGTCACCCGTAAGCACAGTATTCATTGAAATGCAAGTTGTAATCCCACTTCATGACATCTCTACACTAAGCTATTGACAAATGTCCTGCGCTTCCCATTTCCAGTTAATACAAAATCTAAAATTGTAGATTTCTAGCTTCTAGAAAGTCTCGACTGCGAAAGGACCTGGCCTGGGGGTCGCTTTCCGGACAAGCATCCCACTGCTCCTTGCACTTCAGCTTCATACAATCATGAGCAGGTTCCAAATCGACTCTATAATCGACGTAGGAGCCCTGAGAATTAGAGAATGGAAGATTTATTGAGTGCGATTCAGCAAATGGAAACTCCAGAGAGACTTTACGATCTTTATTAACAATGAAAATCCAATCAGTGAAAAGAAAAGTCAGTTAAACTCGCCTCGAATAAGCGCCGACCGCTCATAAACTGCTGCGCTGTTTATCAAACTCTTACGGGAAAAGATTGGACTTGTCAGTCCTTTGAACGAGCATGTTATATAGTGTACGTTGGAAAAAAATCTTAAGGTTTCAATGCATATTTCGTTATCAGAGTCTAAGAGTTAAATAAGAGAAGCAAACTATGGCATTTTGAACCGAGACACATTCTTTTCCGAGGATGCTGTTTGTCGTGTTTTATTTATATTCCCAGTAAGAGCGCCACAGTGTCAGAGACGGTGCTTCTTCGAGTATGTTTTTCTCTGCGTTGCTCTCACGCAAGGCGCTCATTCATGCAGGGATCGGCGTTAAGTCAAGGGCGCCCCTCAACCGACTGAGTAAGTACAGGATCTCGCCAAAATTTAATCGAGAACCAGGCGATGGGATTCAGGACTTGGAGGTCGTAGATTCTCTAACCACAACTAGTAACCAAATGCACCTTGTTTGGCATTAGCTTTAGCTTCACGTTACGATTTTTTAAATTACCATCAAATTCCTTAACTGAATTGTACATGGTCACAATGAAAGCTAAAACAGAAAGTTTCATCCTGTACCTTCAAGTCACATACATCGGTAGCCTCGCAATCAAACTGAATGCTCTGTCAAAAAAAAAGAGACGAGCCAAAAGGTTCAGTAAATATGAATATTCCCACCTGCAGAAAAACTGAGCTTCATGAAAATATTCAAGAAAGAGCGCGGGGGGGGGGGGGGGGTGGGTGGAGAGGGGGGCAGTTTCACGTCTTCCTGCAGGACCTTTAATCCTCTGCGCCGTCGCCATACTGAAATTCAGTGAGTAGGTGAACAGTGAAGTGGCCTACACTTACTTCCTTGCAACCCTCTCCTTGAATCCATTTTGCAGTGGCCCACTTACAGATGCACCATGTTGGTTCCTCAGGAGGACATCTCTTTTTTCCATCATTTTGATCACCGTAGCCACCTATATTAGTTGTTGAAGATTAAAAACACTTTCGCCAGGAACAAACTCAAGGTCGCATATGTGCAAGTTTTCAATTTATTAGAGTCATCATGGGTATCATCCTTGTGCCCCAAAATTAATTTTAACAGTGACAAGAAGAATTAAATAAACAGGAGATTCGAATTAAAGTTAGTGCAACAGAGGGTCGCATTTGAATTCATAAGAGGAAACAAAGAAAGCTGAAGGGTAAGATTCCATTTGGACCGATTGGTGAGAAGCGAACTCAATTACAACTTCGGCATTTCTGCTCTTATGCTAACTTACTCAATTTGAAAATCTCCAGACTTTTTCTTAACCTTTCTAGTTGCAGAGAAAGAGTTTACAAGCGACTGATAAGACGCATGAATTCTTTGCTCTAGCATTTGAGAAATTTCGCAGCATTTTTCATTTGAATGGGCAGCCATCCTGACTAATCTGTAGATTAAAAGTGAGTAGGAGCTGAATAAAAATGAACTCTACTTTTAAAATGTACTTAAGTTGATGTCGAATGATAGTTGTCGAATTTATCATTAATACACTTCTCTACAATGTTCTTTTTAGACACAACTTAGCTCAGCATGAAACATACCACATGTACATCACTACCCTGTTATCACATTACCCTGTCTCTTACTTAATTCAGTCTAATTGCATAAAATAAAGAGCGATGTACAGGACGTACTACGTATGACGAGGGTAATCTATTATCCCTTTCTATTTGGAAATGCATAAAGTAGGGTATACTTACTGACTGTATTACACCAAGAGGTTTGTCCTGTAAATTTCCAAAAAGATGTGCCTGTTACTCCAATCTTGGCACAAACTCGATGAGTCGGATCATGATTGCAGCGCCTATCAAAAGATAAATAATCGAACAACGATCTTCTTGATCCTAACGATGTTAACCCGATCGAGGAGAGTATATGAGCTCTTTTCCGTACCGTTCCATGTTACCACAGCAATACAATACCCTATTGGCAATACTCTTAAATTTAACTTTATCTTCCCCTGAAACAGTTCGGTGGCTCTGTGTTTGTAGCTATCGAGTTCCAATTCGGACAGTCAACTGCTCTAAAACAATAGCGTACAATGAAAACTGTATTAAGGGGGCACCCTTGCGACCCTCGCTAGCGTCCGCTTTATACAGGGTGTCCGTTCAAGACTAGCATAGTACAGTGTCCAGTCAATCAATGCATCAATCTGGAACAATCTACTTAGCTTTAAAATAACAGTACTTAACAATGTTAAAAGAGTCTCAGCTGAACTTTTTAAATTAAAAAGTCCTATAAGTGTTCGCTTAGTGCAGGTTTTGTGAAACAAAAATAGCGTTATTGGTGCCCTCGTCCTTTCAACAGAGGTGTCCGCTGAACGCAGGTGTTTTTTTACAGTAAATGTAGAAAGAAAATTCTGGGACTGAAGCTCATGTCCATTTAATAGAGGGTGTCCGCTCAACATGGGGTCCGCTTAATACAGGTTTCACGGTAGTATGACTTAAGAAGTATACATATGAATGTTGTGCCGCGTAGCACTATGGGCACAAATGATGTAACAGAGAATTAACTCTGAAGTAACTCTGAAGTGTGGTTCCCTGATTCCCTTTACTAGGGCTAACGCCCAGTGGGTTATTCATGGGTTAAATTAGCACTAAAATTTACACTTCAGAGTTAATTCTCTGTTACATCATTTGTGTCCATAGTGCTACGCGGCACAACATTCATATGTACCCTTACTTTCTCTTCGCCGCGATTCACCATCTAAATCGACCCCGACTTTCTCTGTCCGACCTCGTAGCTCAGTCGGCAGAGTAACGGTAGATCTATTCCGGAGGTCGTGGGTTCGATTCCCACCGAGGTCAAAAGATTTTTTTCTTTAACTCGTGTGGTTCCCTGATTCCCTGATTCCCTTTACTAGGGCTAACGCCCAGTGGGTTATTCATGGGCTAAATCAGCACTAAAATTTACACTTCAGAGTTAATTCTCTGACTTAAGAAGTAGCCTACCTGTCTCCTCTTGTGTCTCCAGGACAGGGTTTAATTCCGTTTGACAGCGCCAAGAAAGGTAGAAGGGCGAGTAACACCAGACATGCGTTGGTCAACATACTGCAACACTGTAACTGCGACTGCACATTGAAACTAGATACATTAGTATGGTGGCCCATTATCCTCATAAGAAAATAACATGAAATATCACAAAACATCAAGAAATACTAGCCGATTTTAACAGTAACCCCCAAAAATAAAACAAAATGAGATAAGGATAGAAAATTATTAAGGCTCTTTAATAATATTTTAATTATTTTTATTTCAACGTAATCGAAAAGAGAAAATTTTAATATAGAAAATAAAGTACAACATAAAAGAAAATTCATTGACGTAAAATAACATGCAAAATCTGAGTGAAAAAAAAACGAAGTGAAAAAAATTACAAAAGCATTTAACACCGAAATCAAAACCAAAAGCTAAACAGAAAAGAAAATTTATAGACGTAAAATAACATGCAAAATGTGAGTGAAAAACCAAACAAAAAGAAACAAAGTGAAAAAAAAAAAGACAAAAAAAATTCAACAGCATTTAACACCAAAATCAAAACGAAAAGCAGAACGATTCTGACATGCCCATAAGTGGCCCAGCGTTCTCATTGGAAATCAAAACAAAAAGTAAAGTAAAATGATTTTCACTGTTTACGACGTGGCCCAATGTTCTCATAGCTCCGTAACCCGTCGAATAGCGGCACAATCATAGCGGTATACCAGCTGCAAACTCCACAGTTTATAGGGTAAGCTCTTCTGATCCCTTCCAAGTTGCAGGGGGACAAAAAAGCATAGATAAAGCGCGATAATTTTTGGGTTATTTTTTTGTAAAAAAATACCTCTTAGTCGACGCGTTGGGTATGTTATGGGCGGGTGGATCAGTGAGAGATGTATGTATGTCACACCAATCATATTGGATCTACTATTAAACACCAATCAAATTTCTTGTTGTAAAGGTAAATGGTATGTGAGAAGATTTGATCCCGATACAGTTGAGAACGGCCATATTTATTCTTCTGTAAAAGAGGAGGAAGTATTCATATATTGGGTTTACCTCGACATTTTCTGTGGGTTAGGTTGAGGATTTCGGATTTGTGGGCGGGTTTGATAGTCATTAGCAATTGGATAATCAGTCGAATAAACATAGTGTTTAGGATATAACTGCGAGCATGCGATGAAGGGTGAGCTTTTTTCATTATATAAGGCTTTGAAATAAATAAGTGTTAGCCGTTCTACTACTGTTGATGTGGTTTCTATGATAGGAACAATTGTATTTAAGGGGGCGGAATGCACCAGTGGGAGTGTGAAAGGGTTGTGACCAGGTTTGAATCGTTTGCGTGTTGTAGTGAAACCTAAATATTGCTGCAGAGTCGAGGGCGAGTCGTTAATTTCAGCATCCATTGATCCGTTTCAGTGATAAGTTTCAACGAGAAAAGCGAAGAGACTACGATTAATTTCCTCAACAGAACAATAAGAAATTATTCTGTGACGATTTTACATTTATAATGGTTCTTGTTTACGACTGGGATGAGAAGATACGTTATAAATGAAACATAATCTTTTCTCGTCAGAGTTATCAGGGTTTTCGCTTTATCAAATTAATAGCCAGCACGAATTGTAGTAGAAGAAAAAGAATATTTCTTGTTTAAGAGAACTAAATTGAGGTATGTGAAGTCTTGGGAGTTCTATGATTGTATTAAGAACAAGGACTTTGGTGATTGAATAATAAAGACTGACGTGTACATGTTGCCGGTTTGTGATTTTTAGTCGGTCAGGTTGGGGATTATGACAGTTACATAGTATACATTGGGTTGTTTAAGTGTAATGGTGGCTAGTTATGAACGAGACGAGTTTTGCGTTTTGAAGTAGTTCGAGTCAGTAGTAAACAAATGGGAAGAGAAATTTTATTTCAGGTTACAAAGGGTAACTTGATACTTTTGTTTTCAACAACGAGTAAATTCAGTTAGAGGTCACGAATCGTCGCTTCTAGTTAAAAGACGTATTTTAGAGGAGATAATGTACCGGTCAATTCCAAAACCGCCCATGCCCTCCCCAGGCAAACCCCGGGGCATTTGACTTTTTTGAAAAATTTTGGTCAAATTCCCCGCTATGTTGCCAGTTTAGACAGTCAAATGCCCCATCCGTTCGAGCTTCAAGAGGGTCAAATCCCCCACCCTTCAGGCATGTTAAAGCAACTGTGGAAACAAGTTCTGCAAAATTTTCAGCCAATACGAATTTCTTGTTCAGCTTGTCTTCGCTCCACACTTCAAGCAAAGGCATATTCCACGATATGACTATATAAAACGACAACAACAGAAAAATCCGCGTGGAATCGACAAAAGCAATGACCCGTGAACGCGGCTCACGTGCTGAATCAAAAAATTGCGAAATCCTTCCGAAGTACTTCATGTAACCCTTCCAGACTTGTCAGTCTTGGAGAATTTTTTGTTTACGTTACCGTAACATGTGTCGCATGCGTCTGGCTAGTGAAAAATTTGTTTTGGCTAGTGAATCAAAACTGTCAGTAGTCACTGGCTAGCAAGCTAAAAAGTTAGTCTCGAACCCTGTGAACATTAAACCATTAGCCATATTCTTGGAACGACCAGTGGGTTCAAATTTCCAATAATCAATTCACTATTGCATTCTTGAAACGACTGGCGGATTTAATATTCAAATAATAAATTCATTGATGTCATTTTGAGGGGTACACTTCGCTTAGTTTAACTGTAACAATAACATATTGGTAGCTAGCCTGCGAAAAAAGCCGTCCTTCTTCGCTCCCGACCATTTAACGAATGCATGAATGCGCCTGACGAACTTTGAGACGATCGGAAATCGATTACAAATTTCCATTGTTTACACCTGACATCGTGATTCCCCCAACCATCCCGATAGCTCTTTACGAGATAAAAACCGTTATCCACTGTCTCTGTCTCTTTTACTGAGCATGCACATCCTGGACACTTCTTTCGCCCGCCCGGGTTCAGCCCCTATATGGGGCGGGAAGAAAGGAGAGTTTAGGGACTGGACTAGGACGGGAAGAGAGCAAAAATCCCGCAAAACTACAGAGGACGACCAAGTTCTACCTCAGTCTCTTTTTAGGTTGACGAGGATAAGAGATTCAACGCCAGCTTAACGCCAACAATTCTGTTCTTGCGATAAATCCATCAAGGAATTGAGTACTTTGATGAGCTGAACCGAAGCGTCGGCTCGAATCTTTACCAGCCACGAAAGACCGTCAGGGTCTCGGAGATTCTGAAGATGAATCCGATGCTAAGATATTTTCTGTCCCTGACTCTGAAACTGGCCAGCAATCATCTCCACATATCCAGCTCGAAGTGATGCGAAGGCAGCCACAGCAAGGGAACGCTGATAGAGTTCTTGTCGAGAAATGTTTTGACACAGCGTCTGTCACATGGCGATCAAAGTTTTCCGCAGTACTTTTACAACTGTTATGTGCAAGTGCACAATTTTAAAAACTCTTCTCGATGACTCAAAGTTGAACGCTTTTCAAACTTTCTGACCGAGGTTGAATACCCTTCGTTAGGTAGACGTTCCTTAAATTAAAGATGATGGTAATTTTCGTTCAGCAGACTCGCCGGCTTCGCTTTCAAATTTTCATTCAACTAAGTTTAGAAACGGCGCGCATGCCATGTGACTTCCCACTTGCTGTTGTTTTTGCCACATCAACTTCCGGTCGTTTCGTAAAATAAAAAAAAACAATAAAATTTAGGTATCATTTCCAAGCATACAACCATACACCGAATTAAATAAAACAATTATTCCATTCGCGCTTGTTGGATATGAGATTGGTTACATCCAACTCGACCCCACGGACCTGGTTGGTTATTTACCATCTCATATCCAACGCGCGCTCATGGAATAATTGTTAAATATTCAAAGTGAAACAAAGCCATCCTTACTTGTTTATTATAGTGCTGTTCAAACAACAGGTGCAATCAAGCTCACTACAATATTACTTAAAAGAGGTATGACATTTTGCATAAAAAGTGAGCCCAAAAAAGTCGAAGAAAAAGGGTGAGACATTTTGACCAAGGCCTTCTGTCGATTCATCGAGGGTAAGTAAGTAAGTAAGTAAGTAAGCAAGTAAGCAAGCCAGCCAGCAAGCATGCATGCAGGCAGGCAGGCAAGTAAGTTAAAAAGTAAGTACTGCTTTCATTTAATATGGCAAAGATGATATCACATTCGCTGCTTAATCTTAACCTCTCGTGGCGAGATTACGTTTTTGAGTTTTTCTTTTTTAAGCCGTTTGTAATTTTAATCCGCTATTGTATTGTAATCACTCATAATCTATGTTGATTACTTTTGAGCTCCATTTTAGCTTTAACAGTGGTAGTCGGGTGTTGCTTTAAGCAATGCATTCGTAGGCTCTATCACCCTGTGTCTTAAAAGCTGTTTGGCGTTCAATAGATTACTTCTCTTCCCAAACACAGAGATCTTGTGAAAACAATTTTCATGACAAATAAGTACCATGATAGAAAGAGATAGCAAACAGGCGGTTACAAACATAGTAAAGTTTCGCATGGTATATTATACTTGACGTTTCGTATGCTACAACATACATCCTCAGAAGTGACGGTTACAAAATATGACTAAATTTAAAAAGACGAAAACAAAAGCGAGGTATTGGTAACTAGCTAGAAAACAATGGAAAAATCGGTGCAAGTACACTGGTGTGACACAAAATTAAGAATATCTCCGCCAATAATGAAACTATTGAAACTTGGCAGGGATGTTGCACCCTACAAAATATACTAGATGGTTTACATTATGATGTTGCTATAGCAACATGCTCGGTTCCAGTCCCTGCCTCTTCAAAATCAAATATTACCATTTGTAGCTGCACGGGGCATAGTATACAGCTAAAGATGTTAAAGAGGCGACTCAATGAAGGTGGGACTGGCATATGTCTTAGATAAGATCAGGTATTTTACCTTGTTGAGTCGCAAATGGTAATATTTAATTTTGAGGAGGCAGGAGACTGGAACTGAGAATGTTCCCATAGCAACATCAAAATGTGTACCATCTGGTATATTTCGTAAGGTGCAACATCCCTACCAAGTTTTAATTGCATTTATTATTGCGGAGATATTCTTAATTTTGCGTCACACCACTGTACTTGCACAACTGATGACGTCATCAGTGACCAAATTTGCATAATAGGAAAATTTGAATATCTCTGGAACGAAAAAAGATATCACAGAAAGAAAAACGCCACTTTACTCTACTTTGAAAAGCCTTTTAAATGAGTGTATTTGTTTTAAATGATTTATTTTTCGGGTTTTTTTTTTTACTTTAAACCTGAACATAGGCCTTTGTCCTTATTTTGTAGGCGAAAATTTAATATGACTAAGCGCTATCATGTACAGCCTCAGTCCTGAAAACAACCAGTAAACCGTGCAAGACTTTGCTCCTAACTATACTTTCTAAATCTAAAAATCCATGAGGTAACGTTTCCAAACGTAATTAAAACCAAGACGTCTGGCATGAGTCTTGGTGTCAGTATATAATAATTTTCCCCCGTTTTATTTTCAAAGAATATGTTTCATCCTCTCTGTCTTTGATGAAGGATGGGTTTGTAAATATATTCCCCTTCATTTTGTGGTGCACTTTGCTTCTTCAGATGTGCAACTTGAATTTAAGTAATGGTAATAGGACTAAGTGGAGTCCAATTCGGTCTGTAATCATACGAGTGATAACAAAATCGGACGACCGCGAAGCGGGAGTCTGATTTGTTTAGACGACACGAAGTCTTATTACCAATTAATCATAAAAACTGCAATTTTCGAGAAAAGATTAGCCAAGTTATGAAAGAAGGGGAAAATTCGCATTAAAATACCTGCAAAGGAGATGAAAAACCTCCTACAGGTAATTAGGCGCCAAAAACACAAAAGCAAGCTCGCGCACGCGCACGCACTCACGTCATTACAACTTGGAATGTGATTGGTTGATTTAAACTACAACTTCGAATGTGATTGGCCTATTGAACTGTCCGATAACAAACTGTCCAATAACAAGGTGTCCAACAACAAACTGTCCGATAACAACTTGGCAAGTGAATTAGTGGAAAAATAGGAGTTTTTTAAACCAATCACAATCGAGGAAATTGCAATTTTTATGATTACGGAAGGAAAATATATCGAGGTGATGTTTTTCGGACCTCGAGAGGTCAAATTAGTTATCATCACGACAATCCACTCGTGGCATAAAATTTAAAGTGCCACTAACCCCCCTCCCCCAATTTTTTTCCTCTAATAAAATTTGCTAGTTTCCCTGATTTCATCAGCGAAAAGATTATCTCGATTGATAAAATACTTGCATTTCTGCGATGCAGTCGTAGTCCACTTCTGCCTACTTCGCCAGATCAATGATTGAAAACAGTTTTGACATGAGAGAAAAGCAAACGATATTCAAAGGCAAGGTAAATTTTCGCTTCATTACTTTCGCCCGACCGTAGTATATGCATAGTCAATTACTGTGTGATTTTATTATGCACGAACACAAGCTATACAAATTTGCATATTTCGTACCACTAAATCATGGCAAATCCTTTGTTAGGATTTTGAAAAGAGGTGTACTATAGTATCAGTTAAAGGAATACATTTCTACGTCACTGTTATTTTGAATAAAATACCCATTTTACGTACGCTAATAACCTGGGAGTTCTCGACTTCTCAGGTTGCGTTTCGGTTGACTGACAATCGCATCGGATTCTTCTTTCAGCATGACGAACTCCGTCAGTACTGAGCTCGACAAGGGCGTAGCCAGAGGGGGGTCCTGGGGTACCCGTGACCCCCCCTTTGTAAGCCTTTTTGTAAGCAAACAACCTACAATATTCAGGTGACAATCTGGTGAGTACCCTCTGAATGACTCAGTGTGACGCCCCCTTTGAAAAATCCTGGCTACGCCCATGCTCGAGTCGGATCTTAATCGTTTGATTCACTTTTATCACATAGTTATAAATGCTTGATCCATTCTAAGTTTGAAATTTAGAAGAAGAAACTCGAAGAACGAAACAATTCTGTATTTGGTATGGCACGTTCGGATTACGGCTTCCGGTGTGCGTGTGTTTTTATTAAAATCCAGAAATACTTAGCTAGTTCACCAGTTAATTCGAAGGCTCAACAATCTTAATCGCTCCGTTTTAGGACGCAGATTTCGTTTACTATTCGTTTAAAAATGTGTCTCTTTCGAGTAAAAAAAAAACCGATGCGTTTAGTTTACCGCCGGTGTGAGTTCATGTGATGGCCTCGGAGGATCGGTCGCTTGCACTTGGAATAGTCAGATGGCTTCCAGCTTATCCCAAATCCGTGTCGTATGCAGTACCATGAAAATGTCAAGCTTTCCACTAGAGTTAGAGAAGAATATACAGGCCATAAAAAGCTATAGGTTTTTAGAGTTGCGGCGAACCCGAAATCGAAGAAATCCTCGACGGCTCCCCGACTGACGATTCGCACAGATCAGCCCAATTCTCTGGTCTTTTTCTCGTTTCTGGTCGAGTTTCATCGGGATAGACGTATCGAATGAAGAGGAATACTCTATCCTGCGTATCCTATATTGCTAAAGTCTCCAACAACACATATTCCTTGCATTGTGCAACAATTTTGACACACACTATCGCATGCTCGCATATATTCTTCTCAGAAAACTAGACGCCTTGCGGCGTGTACCCAGGCAGTCGTTATACTAAGAAGCACTAGCTATATTGCAATTGAGCTTAAATGTTCTGCATTTGAAATCGTGCGAAACTCAATCGAATCGATGAGCTCAAGCTATTCTGCCTTCGATTGCATTTCTTGGAATCGATTAATAGCTTATTACTCGTACACAGACCTTTAGCACGTAAAATAAGTCAAGATCGTTACATCAGCCTATGAACGTTTCAGTCTATTTTCTTTAGCCTTTGCCGTTGTTGTTGTTTGTTTGTTTGTTTTTTTTTCATTTCTCAAACGAGAGAGACATTTTGAATTTCAGAGTTATTGCAGTGCGTGACATAGAGCCACCCTGGGATCTGTGAATTTGTTCGAAATGATTCGAGGAATATCTCAGGTTTGGGAAAACGCAGATTTAAAAATTAGAGAAGTGTAATCTTTTTTAATCTCCCATAACATCACAATTTCTTGACTTTATCCACTGAATAATTTTTTTATCGCTTCAGGATTGCGTGACAGTACAATCCAAGAGTTGTTTTGCTGGGGTCAACTCATACATTAGTTTCTTTCATCTTAAATGTACAATAATTCACCACACGGGTTTCATTCTTGAGAAGACACATACCTCTGTTACAAGAAAATAACGAGAGAATATCCTTTAGCTCGAGATTTTAACTTAATTACACGTTACGAAGTTTCTCAGAGTGTTTTACTTAGGTGAACTCGAACAGATCAGCTGAACAGATACATTCGTAAACAACAGAAACACATTCTCTAACCTTTCTGCTCTTGTTGCTCAGACGTTATGAGTTCGTGCTGGGATCCTACTTGGTTCACGATCACGCCTAAAATACGATAACGCTTCTGAAGATGCTTTTTTTTATCAAGGTGAAGAGTCTATAGCCCCGGTTGATAGCTAGCTCCTTTGGCATATTAAATACAGCTGTAAATATGATTCATGATGAATTCACTCCAAACGTTAAAAGCGGTAAATTGTTGATCTCTCGTAAGCCTTGCAGACCAACCCTTTCCGAAAACGTTTAACGACCTTTAGTGATGGTCTACCGCGAACGGTGTGTTCGTTTGTATGTGATTTCATCGCCCTAGAAATCATGGAATTTCACGACGGCAACTGCTGGAAATTCCATGTGTCGTACGCTGCATTGGTGACGCATGCGCTGTAGAGGCCAGACGGCGATTTGTGACTGAACGAGGCAAAAAAAAAAAAGAGAAAGCCGAAATTTAAACCCAGGCCTCGCTGCCGGGGTAAAAACATTGATATTCCCAAATTGACGTTAAAAGCCAACTCGTCCCATTCTCCGCTCTTCCTCGGTCGTGAACATGGAAATGTGCAAAATTATAAACTTTGAAAATTCGTAGAAAATTAACAAAAATAGCTACAACGATAATTTTTTCGCAGTGGTGATCAGGAGAAAAAAGAAATTTATATTAGCGAAAAAACGTCTTTGGGGTCAGTGGCACTTTAACATTACAAGCTTATTTCATTTCGTCTGTGTAAACCCTTTCAATCGAAGGAACAGGGCCGAAATACTTGGCGAGGAAACTGAGAAAAACGTGATGATCTTTACCCGCTTGGCGTTACACGTGAAATGAACGTGTAGTAATTTTCTATTAAATTTCAACGCTTGTCCTCGCAATAGATTGTATCAGAAATATTATAAATGGTATTTAAAGATTTTAAATCTTATTATTTTAATCAAATGTTCCAGCAGTCAAACTACAATACGTGAAGGGAAACCAAGTTATGTTGAGACTTTTAGGATAACATTTCGACAGTGACTGCATACAATTGTGATGTAACGACAGGCGGAAATGTTATGTAACCCGTTGAATCACTTCGATGCAAAAAAGCTTGTCTTGCCCTTACTAGTCCTACTAGTCCAGGTCTGTTCCCCTCTAATTACTGAAACTAAAACGTCCGTGGGATTGTTCGTTTAAATATTCGATTTTTTTTATCACAAGTAAACGATTTCTTTCGCTCGATAAAACCTATCGTCTACACTGCTCGCCTTTGTAGAGAGCCATGCTTGAATTTTCGATATAGAAACGGTTTTATGTGATCGGGAAGCTCGGGCATCATTCTTTAACTCATAGGATCAAAACAAAATTTAAAAAGGAAAAGAAAATTAGTATAACCTACCTTCGTCGGTTAGTGATCTCGCAAGACAGCCGTCCTCTCGGGTACCGTGACAGAAGTAACAATAACATGTGGTCACAAAATGCAAATTAAGTACAGCTACAGGTCATTACAATACCTGCATATCATTTCCATTGAATTTGCCGTCTCATTGAATCCGCACCTTTTTCTTTCGGGATTCGGCTTCTGTCCACTCGCATCGGTGAATCCGGATATTTTTGAATCCGCTCCCCAGAGTGGAAAATAATATAAAATGTACAAGCAAGCAACCGGAATGTTGATCCTGCTACTATATACGTTGGATAGGCCTACTCTGGGACCTTAAGTCGCCGCAACTTAAGGAGACTTTGGGCGATTTAAGGCGACTTAAGGCGACGTAAGGAAAATTGGCAGAAAAATCATTGCGACTTTAGGCGATTTAAGGCGACTTAAGGCGATTTAAGGCGACTTAAAGCGATTTTATTTGACTCAAGTAATAAAACTGAAAGTTAGCAAAGTCCATAAAATTCAAAAATATTCACAGAATCCCTCACAATAAACCAATATTACCTAATACATATATTATGATAATTATCTTGCTTACTTTTGTATTGCTATAAGTCACCATAGTCTCAAGTATCCCCAGTTTCAAACCATTTTAGCTAAAAATGGTTAGGGAATTACCCCAACAGTTATTGTTCAATTATATAGTCCAAGCTAGTCAATAAATAGCCAGGAATCAACATGGCGACTGGTATATGCCTAAAGTAATTATATCAAAATACAAAGCAACATCTAACAATACTATAAAAATATGTAAGTAGTGACATAACTTTTAAGTTTAAGAGAATAGAGATGATTTACAGAAAACTAATTAATTTTCCACAAAATAATTAAAGTTACACAAGATTCTTTGCCTGTATTAAGTTTAATTATTTCACAAAGCTTGTTGCTTTGGGGCTCTTACTTGGTTTACAAGACACAGTAGGCGTACAACAATAGAAAACAAAAGGACAAAAAAAAAAAACAATGAACAAAATAGGTTAGTGAGGTGTTCTATTGTGATGTGTCCTGCGCTATCCTGTGTCTTCTACACCAAGGAGCCTTCACAATTAATTTTACCAAGGTAACAATTTTTATAATTATTTTTATTATTATAATTAGAATTATAAAAATTGTTACTTTGGTAAAATTGTCTCCAATATTTTTGGTACTTGTATTGTCGATTTTGGCATGGAAGTTAGGCAAATCACATGCCTTTCCAACAGCATCCATAGTTCACTGACCCTTTTTCTGGGACCAACCACTTTCTGGCTCCATCAAACTTTGACGTCTCACTTACAGAGAACCGAATTTTGTTGGAAGATCTCTACTTCCGCTAATCGGATCACCAGGACCAAGTTCCAAGTTTCGACTTGGTTCAGCCCCGCAGCGTTTGACCTACAAAAAAATGAAATAACACTTAAGTTTAAAGTTTTGTGTTTGGGCTTGTAACAGTATTAAGCTGCATTTATTTAGTCAGCAGAAACTAACTACAAGTATCAGGCTGACTTTGACACAAGAATTATAAAATAGAGCTAATTAAAATACCTTGCAGCTGTCCAGAAATTATTGAGTCACAACGAAATTAAACGAACTGATGCTTGCACTACGAACACTGCCTTCCGCTATTTTAATTCTCCCAATAACCTTTGCGCCGCTATCCTAGTTTCCGTGCTTCGAAGTGAGGAGCCGGGCACCTCGCGAGTTTCCCTTCTTTTCGCCCGTACCGCAGCCGTACCGCGGAAAATTCGAGCTCTCCCGCCAAGTACGGCCATACTATCTGCTATAGCGAAAAAAATATGTACTTTACCTCGAATTGTGTCGCCAGGACGATTTTTCTTTCCACAATACAAGCAGGTAGCCAGTTAATACTGTGGGTGTAGACTTCAAAGATTGCAGGCCAGCATGATAATCTACTCCACGAGGGAAAAGCACGTGAGTGGTCTCGTGTGTACTTCAGTCCAAACAAACTAAGTCACGTGCTCAAATGTTGGACCAGCGGCCATGTTTGCTGCTGAAAGTTTTTTCTCGGAATAGGAGAGGCCCATTCATCTATGTTGAACATCAAACTAACGATATATACGAAAAAACTGTCAAAGCCTTATGTTGGATAAATATTTATGCCTTTAGTAGGGTCGTTGAGTTGCAAAGTTAGAACATGCACAGTTGGTCGAATACGGTGGTGGACGCTTGTAGTGCAGGTTTATGCTGGAGAAATGGCCCACTTTTGTCACTCTTTGCTCTGGGTAAGTAAAGTGTCTAAACTTCAGCTTCAGTTCAGTACAACAGACTTTGGATTACCGCATTTGTACTACTCAATGTAAAAGTGACTGGCAAAAATGTAGCTTTTCTCCAGAATACCTTTCTATTGAATTTTTTTTTACTTTGATGACCCAGAACTGTAAGTTTGACCTGATTCAGTAAATTTTTAAATAAATTATTGCAGCCGCAGTCATTTGCTTTTTTTGCCATCAATCATATTTTTATTCATTTCCTGGAAATAACACACAGTGTCAACCTTTTGATCAACTCACAATGAAATACAAAACAAAAATTAAGTAGGAGTATACATTGTCACAGAGACATTTCCTAAGTCAGTATTGTTTTCAGGAATTAATCATGCTATTTAACACATGGTGGTTTGACAGGTGCACAACTGTTATAACAAGTGGTTTCCATGTATGTGAAAGCCATTGCCTACCTCATATCAACTCGTCCTCCATTGCAGGGTTTCCTCCCCCCAACCACCTCCTAGTTTTACATCTGGGAGAGGGGGAAGGGCATTGTGAGAGTACAGTATCTTACCCAAGAACACAATGCGTGATCCCTACGAGGGGACAAAATAGGACTTCTTAATCATTTGGCTATCATGCCCCCTCCTCTGATCCTTATCACTGGAGCCGAGTTTACCTATTCTCCAACTTAATATCCTCCTTATGGGTACAATTTAAAAGGAGGGAACCCTTATAACATTGTGTAACAAATATTGACCTAAGGTAACTTAGGACACAACTAAAGAAAGTAAGCTGATATCTTGGGGCTACCGCCGGTGCAGCACATCGTTCAATGTAATACGAACTGCGTGAGTGTTTTACACAGCTAAACAAGGTAGAACGAATTTCAGTCTCTTCGGCTTAGATTATTGGTAATCGGTAATCTTTCAGGAGTACCCAACGAAACCGCTCCACAAAAAACCGCTCTGCGGGCTATTGTCGACCTGGCTGGCAAAACAAAAACTTTGAGAGTGAGCTGACTGGAATATGATTATATCCGCGTATGACTGACAGAAAAATGAAAAACATTGTTCCTGGCTCACTAAACAAGCTCAAGTTTTCTTTTTCTGGCTAAACTTCTGTCCACTTTCGGTTCCTGGCTTGAATTTGTCGTCTGGCAATTGATTTCCAGTCCGGCTTTTATCAAATGTGCCACTAGCTGTCGTCACGAAATTATCTTTTGTATATGAAAATGGGTTATGATGTAATGTTCATGTGTGAGGGCCTATTAATCCAATAGCTGAGTGGCACCCCCAAGATCGTTAACGTTTAACTCATATTCAAAAGGGCGCGCTGCACTGTTCCTTGCTCGCATGCTGGAATCGTTGCAGTAGCGTACGGTACAAGCTGTC
>CM042746.1:40708718-40728703 GCA_022496165.2 Catalaphyllia jardinei | reverse complement strand
TCATTTACATAAATTATTCCTCTCATCTTGCGCTTGGGCCGCCTGTGCATTAACTTGCCGTGCGTTCTGTTCTCCAAGTTGCTACTATAACTGCTCCACTCGTTGTCACGAACTGGAGATTCATTATCGTGAAAGTCAAGACCACGCGAGCAATTAAAAAAAAGCTGTTGAACGGCTCCATGGAAATTCTCCGAGCGGATCTACAGAAGGCTAAGAATAATTTCAAGAACAAGATCGAGGGCTACTCAAGAGTCGAGCGAGGAAATACTTCGCCGTTTTCGTTTTGTTCTGAAACATTCCAACACCTTTGTGGTTTTCAAGAAACCCGCCGAGAGAACTCCCCGGCCAAAACATGTTCACTTGAACAACCCTATGCCTTCAGAGACTTATAACTGAAATTCGTAGGGGCTTCAACGAACACAAAAGAAAACTCGTCCTCGCAAAAACTCGCTTCGTCTGAACCATTCGGTTTTCTGACCAGCTTTAGGCCAGAAGTCTTGTTGAAATATGACAGCTAATCAGAGGACAGCAAACCACAAACCACAAGTATTGTTTCTCGACCAATCACAGAAAAAAATCAGAATCTGGTTTGTCACAGGTCACAGGGTCAAATTTCACCAAAGAAAAAAACAGAATACAATGTATGGGTCGCACTTGAGAAAAGTTTTCATCTTTGCCGGCCAAAAAACGGCAAAAATTTGAAACCGCAACCGGAAAGGAAAACTTTCAGTCAGAAACGGGGGGTCGCATTAGTAGGAGAAAATTGTCAGTGACCAGATAATTAGATACCGCATTGTTTACCCATGTGTTTTCGAAAGACATGATATTGATCGCGATCTAAGCCGAAACAAGTATGCATCCCGTTGCAGGAGTGCTCATAGTTACGGTGATTCTTCTTCTGTTTGTTCACCTTAACCTACAGCAGTTCGTTGTCTTTCCTTGTTGAACGAACGATGGGCAGACAAATGTTTGACGGTTTTAACAGCGGCCATGATCAGAGGAAAAGATCGACGTCGCCGAAGAATTCTTGCGTTAGGACTTCATGGGAATTGTGTGAGCATTGGGCCGAAAAAAAAGTCAACTCCGTTCATGATAAAGACCGTGAACTAGAATTGAACTTCCCGCGCGTATCGTTTTTTATGTAATGTTGACAAGCGTTGACAGTTGCCGCTGTGATTCCCATTGTTTGGCTCTACTTTTCGAAAATCTGCCTGCCCCACCCAAGCACTACGGCGTCTTTGATGTTTTGCCGTTTCGCAAAGTTTTTGCCAAAAGGAAAAACCTGGGGTCGCACTAGGCAAAGGCCCGCGATGACAGATTTCCATCGCAAAGTAAACAAATTCTGGCAAAGATTTGCCAAGTGCGACCTATGCCTTCAACTCGGAAATCAGTTTGTTGTTACTGTACACTGAAATTCTAGAGAAAGTAATCAGAGGCAAGAGATGGAGAGACAGACTGTATGCAAATCTCCTCCATGTTCCTTTCAATACCTTCTGTGTGAGCTCAGTGTTAAGCAAAACCGGTTGCATGACTAAACAGCTGTGAGTAGAGCATGTTTTAGAATACTTCTCACCGCGCTTATGTTTGATGGGTATGCAGCAGAAAAAGGAAGATGGAAAGCAGTAAATGATGGAAGGTATAGGAAATGCAATGTACCGTACGCGCAAAGGTGAATTTCCAGAATTCTGTAGAAAAATGTCCAAATCGGCTTGGGTCAGAGCGCTTAACAAGTTGAATTATCGCACTCTTTTCAGTTCAAAGTACTTAACATATCTTTGGTTAAAAAAGATTCCAAGAAACCTGGAGTCGCTGAAGCTCGACCAGTGCGAAGGTAAAGTACATTGTCTTGTAAATACTGTAATGGGAGAGACCACCAGCTATTAAAAAAAGATAAATGCGACGAAAAACACTGTTTTAACTGTGGGCAGATAAATGATTACTGGACTTATAATCTCGTGAAAGGATTTCCGTTGGGTGAAAGTAATATCTGTAGGATATAAGTTTTCCAGTTGATCTATTTTGTTAGAGGTGCACCGAGAATGGAAGGGAGCAGGAAAAAAATGATCGTCATGTATATGAAGCACACGATCGACATGTATATGACCTAACCTATCCGTTTATTGTTATCTGCAAACGAGGATAAGGTTTAAAATCTTAAAATCGTGGTTTTGCCAAAGTTTTTATGAACTTAAAACTTAACAGAAAGCAGAGAAATCCACCGACAGTCTTGTTATTGTGTCCATGGTTTCATGGTGGCCGTTACTCATATTGTGATGACAGCATAATAATAATGCATATGAATGTTGTGCCGCGTAGCACTATGAACACAAATGATGTAACAGAGAATTAACTCTGAAGTGTAAATTTTAGTGCTAATTTAACCCATGAATAACCCACTGGGCGTTAGCCCTAGTAAAGGGAATCAGGGAACCACACGAGGTAAAGAAAAAATCTTTTGACCTCGGTGGGAATCGAACCCACGACCTCCGGAATAGATCTACCGTCACTCTGCCGACTGAGCTACGAGGTCGGACAGAGAAAGTCGGGGTCGATTTAGATGGTGAATCGCGGCGAAAAGAAAGTAAGGGTACATATGAATGTCTTCATACCCTCTGAGACTGGACACACCTATACCCATATAAGGGAGTACCCCTCTCTGTAAGTATCACAAATAAGTATATTTCGAAATGTGTTAATGTGTAGAAAACTTGAATTAAGTTATAGCTCTTCCTTTTCTCATTGAATAGGTTCAGTACTACATCTCGCCTCGACGAGAAACCTTACGCTCTGGCAACTAAGCGAATCACATAGCAGCACATTGGCACAAATCCCCTTCACCCCGGGACTTCTTGCACAAGATATCAAACCTCCAGCCTTTCGCAGACTGAATATCTTTTCGGAAACGAAACCCTACTTTTTTCTGAGAAATAGCTTCTTGTTTGCGATTTAAAACGGTCTAATATTCTCGACCTACCTTCTGATTCCTTTCCTGAATTTAACTTCGATGGTTTGAAGATGACGAGCGCCTGTCCGAATTTCACTTCCACATACGCGACTTGCCCTTTCTCGCTGAGTTGTACCATGGAGTAAATGAACTAAAAAACAGCAACTGTTTAATCAGACTGGCGCAGCAAATCAATGTGCCGACTGATAAAGATATAAGTAAACCACTGAACTTACGACTGAAAATGAAAACAGCTACACAAGTTTTATTGGTGTACACCCTTTTAAATGTGCTAGAATCTCACCATACTAAACCGTTTGACATTTTAGTACTTCTTGAAAGGAAAAATTTCGATTGAAATGCATGTAAGTTGTCTTTATTTACATAAGCTTTCAAAAATATATATTTCACGGTACTCACATGCTCGCCGACTGGCTTGAGTTCGCTTCAGCTTTGTCGACCTTTCTTAATTTTTTAAAATGAAATATCTCACATGGCAAGAGAAAATAAGCAATTAAAGTTAAAATTAGTATCACGGATTATTTGACGTTAACACAGCCGCAGAAACGAGAGCGAAAGCTCACCTTTTTAGACAACGCGAAATGAGCTAGACTCACGTCGGGCCTGAACGCAGAACGTCAACCTGCTCCCCGCCAGTCATGCGAAATGGACCTTTTGGGTTTTCTCTGATGTGTGGCGTTCCCGTCGCCGTCCCCGTTGTCGTTGCTTAAAGTCCCTAATTATTAACTGGCTGAAAACACAGTGTGGTCATGCTGAAATATAGTCATGCTGAAAGCTGTATTCTAAATTATGGTGGGCAAGGATATTTTTGAGATTCAGAGAGGTATTTGGCAAAGCTACCCGCTCTCATCTTAGTTATTTATCCTATCAGTGGAGGTCCTGCCAGTGGCTACGGTAATTAGGAAAAATACCAATATAAAGAGAATCTCTGTAAATGATGTGGAATTAAGTTAGGTCAGTATGCCGATGATCACCAGGTAACACGTATCTTAGACGGGTCACGTGAATTTCTCCTTCATCCCTCGCAATACTTGACGATTTCGGCAAAGTCTCTGGCCTCTGACTCAATGGCTAATGAGAAACGAAAGCTCTACGGATGGGCGCAAGTATTGGAAACGATTAATTTCCGTTATCGAGACAAGAACTTAAAAGGCCAAAAGACAAGAAATAAATCCCCAGGGCTATGGATTTCAACATATCGCGAACTATCTGCATCTTAAACTACAACGAGAAACTTGAAAAAATTAAAGAAATCCTAAAAATCGCCGCCTCACACTGACAGGGAAAATCACTGTTATCAGATCATTAGTGGTCCGGCTCCCAATTAGTCTACCTACTCTCGCCCCTTTGCTCAAACTGAAATGAACTATTTACCCTACATATTTCTCTGGGATGATAAAGGCGACAAGATAAAACAAAGGGTAATGATCATTGATTTCGGTGTTGGTGGTCTGAAAGTGATTTATATTAGCTCCTTTGTAAAATCTTTCCAAACCACATGGATTAAAAAACATTATGATAACAATAACAAGGGAAAATGGAAAATCGTTTTTGATATGGCCCTCAAAAAATATCGCTGTGAAAACCTTTTTCCTATAACCTCAACGTTAGAGACACCTCGTCGACAATGACAATCTGGGAAGAACTTAATTAACTTTGAACCTGAAATAACATCGAAAGATCACTTTCTGGATCAACAACTTTAACATAAAAGTTAGCAGGACAGGTCCTTTTCGATATGGTTTACAAAGAGAATAACTGAGGTGAAACATATTTTAGGACTGGACAACACCTTCGTTTCTTGAAATGATTTCCGGTCTAAGGATCATAGTGAATGAATAGATCCCTCTCTGCTTCTAAGGATAAGTATCAGGTGTAAAGTCTCTTCAGACTGATTCTAATTTTCAACATTTACAGAACATCAACCATGAATAAGAGCTACTTACAACAAGAATTTTACAAGTCAAAAAAGCAGCTAACATTACTGATTAGTAACGCCAAAGTCAAGACAAAAGAATGGCTAGATGATTCTAGCCTACCAATAAATGACAACATGAATTGGACGGTTGCTATGAAAACCTGGTCGGCAAACCAAAACTTTATGTGCAACTTTTCAGAACTTCCCCTGTCTAATATTAGCTTGTTTACTGTGTTGTTCACGGCTGATGTCGGTTTTTTTCCTTTTTTTTTAGTTTGCTTTCTGGTTAGGGATTTGTTTTCAAGTGGATGTAGACATTTTAAACTTCGACTCGTTGGAATGCTTTTAAGGACCATTAACTTACTGCCCCGGCGTCAGGTATAGGCTTTTTTATCGGTCTTTGGACGAATTTTATTGTTTTTAATTGCCAAGTAGTAGAATGAGTCCTTATCTTTGCTAACTCTGTTTTCAAAATTCAAGCATAAGTGTTTTATAGTTTATTGTGACTTTAAAGCGTGGGTCCTTGAACAGGACCAATTGAAAGAAAATTGACCAATGAAAGTAATAACTGAGAACAAAAGATAGCGGGTGTATTTGACAGTTCTGCAATATTCGACATAAAAAAAGCTCAATGTTATTATTGATCCTTTTCTTGCAAGTGGCCTGGCTCAAGACAAGAGACTATCGTCTTTTGCTCAAGCACTATCACAGCATTGTCCAAATTGGCGTTTCTTTTCTGTTTTCCTTTAGTGTGATGGTGGCTGCTGCGACTACTAGCTATTTTGAAATAGTTTAGACGAAGCAAGAGACCATCATTGTCTCTTGGACGCCGGTAAGGACCAACTTACCATCTTTCACCGTCAAAGGTAAAATCTATTTGCTGAATAATTTAATTGGACTTAATTTTACTTTTACTGGAAGAGTGTTAAGCTTACGACACATTTTCGCTGAACAACAACAAAAACTTAACAGTAGCTGGCAGCGACGGCTTAACATCATTCCGCGCGTCATCGAATGCTTTTTCGTATTTTTCACGAAATTAACTTTGGACACTGGAATACCGAATAAACTAATTGTGCCAATTTACTCTTTTGAGATAGATTGTTCAAAGTCATGTTATTTCATCTGGGCAGCTGCATAGCGTCTAACTTCAGATTGTGAATAAATTCTTGCTTTTGGTGGTCGCAGACACGTCCGAGGTCTAACAAGATGAGTTCAAGATTGGATGCGATTTAAACGCAGGTATAAACCTTACAGCCTGGGACGTATTTTGGTCGAAATAAGTGGGGATTAAGTCGTGTCAGAAAATGACGATAGTTTTTTTCTCATCAGTAAGTAAGTTAATGGAAACTGACAAGAAAGAAAACAACCGTTGTGAGCTCAACTGGCACTTACGATAAAATTGAAAAAAAAAAAACAACAAAACAGGGAAAAAAATTAAGAGAGTGCCATGTCAAATATAAATTGATAAGATATTAACGACAAAGGCGATCTTCAAGCCTGGCCTGCATGGGAAGTTTGAATTCTGAAGATGTCTATCATCAGGGTTTTATGTTTAAACTTGTCACTGCAAGTTTATTTTAGCCTTAAAGAGCTCTCGTTAATTTCGGTTGTGTAAGGTCACTGTTTCGAAGTCAAAACACCAAACAACAGCAATGGTTGTGTCTTGTCCCTTCATCAAAGATCAGGCTGATCTTTCAGCTCTGTGATCGCTTCCCGGAAGATACAAGGCGCGTTCCATTCGACCAAAATTTCCGGAAATTCCGGTTCAAAATCGAATGAAACAAAAAGTTTCTGGAAAATCGTTTCGAAAATTTCGGTTCACCTCTCGAGGCTGTCCTTTTTTCTGGAAATTTGAAAATTTCGGAAATTTCCTGTTCCATTTGGCATTTCTACCCGAATCTGCCCCAGTTCCTTTAGCCGTGAAAAGCTACAAGATGGCAGTGAGTCTTTGGAGTCGACACTGCACTGGATGCAAAATAATCTGCTACAATTCGAGCCTGCTCTCCACGTTAGGATCTGATTTTCTGTAAAATGGTGGACTGGTCGTTCCGAATTTCCTGAGGTTTAGTTCGCTCTGTTTGCATATTTTCCGGGCATATTTACCCACGAGAAAAGTTCGCAAGTTGCTCTGACTCATCACGCGAAAATGGTGTTTGAGTCGGTCAGGTAAACATTAAGGAAGAATTTTGAATACCGGTATGTGTTTAATTTATTTCTATGAAGCAGCTTACGGCGCTTAAAACAGCCACTTTTCCATGATCCTTCAGCATTTTGTAGAGTAAAATGTGCTCAAGCGGGAATTGAACGAGATCGGTCCGGCGTAGTGGAAAATACCGTTCCCTTTGACACCTAATTGCTGTAGCTATGAAACTGCTTCTCTTTTGCAAGACAATGAACTAAACATTCGGTGAGGACTGCATTACGTTATGAAATCACTGCTGTCCCTCATGCTAGTCCCGCCTCTGTGGGTTGGAAAATTCGGTCTCTACTTGTCGACCTTTTTACATGCCAAACGGATTGGAGGAAGTTTTAGGACCATATAAAAAGTGAAATCAGTTAAATGTCTTGATGTAGAAAAATGATGTGGTACAACGTCTTTATCAATTGGCTCTTATAGGACTAGAAAATACAAAAGCATTGTAATATTTAACAATTAACAGAAATAATTCACACTGGGGTTATAAACATTACAAAGCAATGCATGTTGTGAAAAACTTTGGTTAATGACTTGACGTTTCGAATTTTTCAACACACATTCTCAGAAGTGACTGTTGGATAGAATGGAAAGATTGGAACCTAATTTTAAAAGGAATGACAATAGTGAAAAACTGATAATGTATACTCTCTTAAAGTCATCTAGTAAACAAAAAACTTCCCACTACCAACGTTTCACATAAAGCTGGAAATTAAAAAAAAATCCCTAATCAATAATGTCTACTCAGTTCTTCAAAGAATATCTGATCGCCTGGTAATTTTCAAAATGATCCCATTTCATATTGTGGCAGTACAGTCATATGGGCTGCAGCAGCTGATTTTCGGCAGCACTTCATGAGTGCTTTAAAATGTTCAGGTTTTGGAGGTAATAATTGCTTTAGTACTTACCACACAAGCTGAATAACTAGTGAATACAAAACTTTGAGGATAAACCGACAAATGGGATGCAATTTTAAAATCTCTGTTCGGAGGCGAAAACTACTTTGCTCATCAAATCCAAGGTTAACCAATCAGAACGCGTCAAAAATACTGTTCACTTGTGTGGTATACAGTAGTTGCCCTTAGTGCACTTCTCTCTTTAGTACTCTGCGCTCTTATGCAAATTATTAATGTAAAGTAAGTAGGAAATGTAGTGCAATTACAAAAACGTAATAAGTGGAAAGTAAGAAATGCATTGACAATAAGCATGGCGCTATAAAAAAAATCTACTTTAATAATTAAGTTGGTAAGTAGATAAGCAAGAAAGTGAGTGAATTAGTGAGTGAAGGGGTAAGTGGATGAGTGAGTGGGTGAGTTAGTGAGTGAGTGAGTGAGTAAGAACGTACGTCAGGTTGACAGATAGGTAAGTCAGTATTCGAGAGCAAAGCAGTTGACCAGGCATAACTCTAAAGAATTTAAAGTTGTATCACAGGCTTTCATTTTCAGTGGTAATAGCCTGATCATTGAGCGTTCCCGGAGATAACAAGCTAAGACACCCAGATTTCAGAAGAAGTAGGTAGACTGGGAAACACCGAGTTATTCCTTTATGCATGTGAAGTAGCTGTCTTTAGTATTTAGTACTTTCACTCGCTGTTTAACAAAGGTGGAATAATTTTTGCCATACGCTCATAGTATCCAAGAGTAAATTTTTCGTGATCCAGGTGAAATGTTGTTCGGTTTATGGATTTCTTTTAATTTACACAATTATTATTGACACTAGCTGCCGTTATGAAATCACCAAATCCATGTCAAAAGCTGGCCAGGCAATCAATAACGACAGATCCAGAAATGTCTCTCAAAAAAACGACACGATTTGTTGATAGACAACAATAACAACAAGGCGAAATCCATTTGGAAAGCGATTGTGTGAGATCATATACGTGTTTAAAACACAAAGTATAAAGAAAGAATAAAGCTTATGTTAAACTCCACAGAAACGGTTGACAAGTAGCAATTTGTGCTGTTACGTGCTCTTCTTTACATCCTTTGTCTGGCAATTAATTACTTAGTGTATTTTCGCATGCTTTTTTATGTAACTATTGGAGTGAAATTTAGAATTAATTTCAGCTGGACATATGCCTGGAGTTACAAAGGATATATTAAAATGTAATAAAAATGAATAATATTCCATTTGCGTCCTCACTGAATAATCCTACAAACTTTTCTAAGCGTTTTCCAGAAATGAAATAATATTTATGAACAAAATTCATCATCACTTGAATAACTCAATGATTTTTCCCTTACCCTCAAATGCTAAAAAGGTACAATGTGAATTAAATCTCTTAGAGATAAACTCTAAGGATAATAACGTTCAACAGTCCATTCCAGTTAAAAGGTCGATGGAAAAACTTGTGGTTTCACTATTTACTTTGCTATTGATAAACGTGGGATCGTTTTTGAAAGAGCAGCCGCTGCCTGAAGGCAATCCGTACAATTGAAAGCTTCCGACTTCTGCAAATTAAGTTCAGTTTCAATGTTGACGTCTTCAAGTGTCTCGGTAGCCAAAATAGAATTCGCGATTCCTAAAACATAAGCAGCAAACAACGTTTGGAGTAAAAACTAATTTTCGTAATAAACAAAATGTCATCGTTGTCTTTTAAGATTACCTTTTCAAAAAAACTCATTCATGGAGTCAGCGGCCAGCCCGCGCGAAAGCTTTTTTATGGGAATATCTTAAAATAACTGGCATGGAATCTACTAAGTAATCTCCATTTAGATAGAATCGGGGAGGGGTAAGTTTTTAAATGATAAAATGTGACATGCATTATCTATTTCATTTAATGTGTGGTCCGCAACAAATCTTCAGATAAAGCGACATAAAGAGAAGTTAAATCATGTGTTTGCAAACGGAACGTGATTTGAATGTTTAGTGTTTCCTCGAGCTATCAATTCTTTCCTTAATGCATTATTTTACAAGCTGACCATTTAGAAGCGTTTTTTTTATTTAATCACAGCTTCAGAAGCGGTGGAACTGATTGGAGCAAAATGATGTATGGTTTGGCCTCTGCTTATGGTCGAAACAGGTAAAGTTTGGAACATCTACCAAAAGCCAAGGACTCAAATTTATAAAACTGCCTAATCCAGCAGATTTCTCGTGGTTTTGTCACGGATTTACATGTCTGAACTTATGGCATCGTCCAGGACGTGTAACGCGAGTTGTTTGGGAAAAAATGGTTCAAGAAATGAAACTGAACCTGAAAGCGAAGACACGTTTCTCCCTTCGCCATTGATTGCCCTTTTGGTCTTGATGTGCCTGCTGATTGTTACAGTTAATGGTCTCGTAATCTTCTTGATCCACAAAAAGAAATCACTTAGAACACTCACCAATATGGTTCTTGCTTCGTTGGCACTCTCAGATCTCATGTCAGCTCTGTTGGGAATTCCTCTTCTTGTCATCTGTTTGGTAAGAGATGTCATCAAAGTTTGCGTATCTTCCTCAGTTATTATTCGATTCACGGCCATTTCTTCCGTCTGCCATGTTCTGCTAATCGCATGTGATCGTTACATTTTTATAGTTCACTCCATAAACTACCATTTTCTTGTAACGAAACGACGAGCTCTGGGCGCCATTTTGGCCATTTGGCTGTTGTCATTTCTAGCTTCTGTTATTCAGTTGTCTTGGCAGAATCTTCAAGAAGAAGCCTTGAGTGAATTTGACGAAACAGCCGAGAAAATAGATATAAAATACAGTGTAGCTTGCATCGTGCTGTTCTTTGCAGTTCCTTTGTTGTTAATGTGTTATTTATATGGACACATATTTTATATTTCGTTTAAACGCAACAAACGTGACCGTCAATTGAACAAGAATTTTCATCAAACTCATCGATCGGTACTTGAAGAGTGGCGAGGACGAAGCGTTTTGTTGATCGCCATGGTGATTTTTGCTGGTTGTTGGTTGCCATTTTTCTTGATGGTACTTGATGCGCATATGGAATCATCACCGTTTTCTCCTGTACCAGTTTTCCTCGAGCGCCTGCTGATTTTTGTTGGCTTTATCCCTCAACTGTTAAACCCAGTCCTTTGCACGTTAGCCAAGAAAGATTTTCGACATGCATTAAAAGAATTATTCTTGCCAAGGCATGCTCCCCTTAAGCGTGAACGCAACGTGCGTTTTCATGCCACCCGCAATCGCTTTGGTGTCAACCACAACGTAGAATACGAATGAGGGGGGGCCGCAGCGGCAATGACTGCATCTAGTGATAAAGATGATTCGAGCCTCAGTCGTAGGAAATTTTAACCTCCATATGCCGAACAGATGTACACTGCACTTAGGACCAGATTGAAAGGTAACAAAAGTAGCGATGGAAAGAGTTCTTCAGGGTAAAAGTTGGACAGTAGTGTAATCTATCTACCTCCTCAAAATCTTCCGGTGTAATCTTCCCAAATCTTCGATGATTTCACAAACAAGGTAAATTGTTTGGAATAATCCACGCAGCCGTGGAAATGCTGTGGAAACAGAAAAAAGAGAAAATCCAAACAAAGTGTAGCCGATCGGAGAACGCATCGTGCACATGTACATTAGAGAAATAAATTGCAGATAATCGATGAAGGACGGAGAAGAAGATAATAAATAATTCTTAAATTAAGCAATGAGTGTAATTGTTGATAAAAAAGCTGCTTGCCTCCATAGAGTTTCAAAGCTAAAATTCAGACGAATAGAAGAAAAAGTCATCGATTCTTAAATGCTATTTTCGTTGAACCCCCTCTCCCGTGAAAAGTCGAGCATTTCGCGATCTCAGCACTTGCTAGATTTTATAGCTTTCAACTGATTTATGTGTACCTCACTCTGAAAATAGGTTCATTTTAAGACTCGGTCAGATAACACATGAACGCTCGTGACAAATGTCAGAGTGAAATATCGCGAGAACTGATAATATCACGTTGCTTGCGCACAATGAATTGAAATCAGAAATAGTTTAATTTTTTGGCTTGCATTTGACGGTGTTAATGTGATATAGAATAATTCTAACTCTAGAATGTCATTAGAATAAACCTGCTGTCGAAGGTATAAAGAAGAATCGCAAACACAATAAATACAGTACATTGTTGGCTAAACCTTTGATATGCGAAAATATTTATCGAGTCAGTAGGCCCTCAAGAAACGCCTACGGTTAAGCCATGCTAAAAAAAACTTGTGTTGGTTAGTAAGACTGGATAAGAGAATAAAAGAGGATCACATATGTTTGTCTTTTGTAACTATTGTTTGTTTGTGGAGACTCCCACAAAAGGTTTTTATATGAGATTGTAGGGCGACTTCCTGATTACGTGTTTTAGTCTTAGCAATTCGCCTGATAGCGACAAAAGTTATAATAGACGTTTTTCAAGCAGAGAAGGAAACCTTAATACTAAAAAAAGATTTAAAAATGAAACAAATTACTGTAAAACAAACTTTGAATTAGAGAAAGATTAATTATTTTGGCTATGTGACACCCTTTCCACCCAGTCACAGACATTTGGCAAATTTGATGCTTCAGTGGAAACACCACTTCCAAGTGCAGTGACAGAAATTTCATGATGTCACATTGTTTATATTATTTTGTAGAAATAAAAATACATCTAAATCTCGTGTGATGATCTCTTCGAAACGAATCTGCCAGGTCGGAATGTTGGAGATGATGATTTAAACTTTTTAAAGTTCGTGTTTGTAGTGAAAAGCCGGAAAAAGTATACAAGCCCCAGTCGTTAAGTAAATTTTGAAAACGAAAAGGGTGAAATAGAATCAATAGAAACTGAGCTGTCCAATTCCCTTCCGCCCAGATATTCTAGACTCAGACGTGTTTAAAAGGAAATACTATCTTGATTTCAAAATGTCCTTGAAACACTATCTGTAATTCCTGTCTTCGTGATTGTCAACTTATGAAGAGCTCCATCCTTTCCGAAGTTAGATCTGACCAGTCTGAGTGGTAATGCAAAGGAAATTGTCAAGCACATTATCTATTTCTTTTCGCTTATGCAGATGCTTCAAGGTCTTAGATATAGCTGTGTGTAAAGCGTGTCATGTTATGTCACGCTTACGTCAGCGAGCCCATGAACCGCAAAGTATATTGGGAGTTGAGTTTGATGGTGTGAAAATCCACGAATGTGCTCGGAGATTGTAAAGTACGGAGTTTGTGCTTTGAAAATAAAACGTGTTTAGGTCGGATTTGACCGTGTAACATTGGCGATCCCGCCAGGGCTGGACCAAAGAAGCTTTTCATCGACAAAGACCCTCCGGGAGTTGCGAAGGACAAGTAGTTTTAGCACGTTTGGTTGATTTGTCGACGGCACAAATTAGTTGTGATTGACAGTAGACTAATTGCGACGTGAAGTGTCATATTTCTATTGTGGACGGCTGATTGTACCATCGGTGAGTACGAAGAGTTTATTTGGTTGAATTATGGCGGATATCGAGAGTCTGCGGATCGAAATTCAGGCCGCGTTATGTACCTTGAGGGACGAAAAGTGGGCTGAAAGCAAGGGAAGGTTGTTCTTTATCAGAGCTCTAAATAAATATCTCGAAACAGAAGATCTATAAGTCATCGTCGTCTCTAAGCATGCAAGGAATACAAATTGCACCGAAAGAGAAAACGGAGCCACTGGAGGCCCCTGGCAGAGCAAAAACCCGAAGTATCAATTGCAAAATTCAAACGTGACTTCGACTTCAAGGTTTCGGTCCAGATTGACGACGTGTCGCAGAAGGATCGGCTGAGCGCTAGTGCATCAAATCGAGAATGGTTTAAAGATTGATTATACTGAGAATGAAATTGAATTAAAAAAGCTGCAATAAAAGCCATAAATCCGGCGTTAAGCCTGAGAGGTTGTATGGACGGTAAGGCAGACTTAACACTGGCCAAATTGAGGAGAATTATGCGTTCGCATTATCAGGAGAGAACGGCAACCGAACTATACCATAGATTGTCATCGAAATGAAGCCTTACCTGGAGAAGAAAACTATTAGCGACGAAGAGTTATTCGAGAAAATAAATGCGTGTGCCACTAACGAGAAGGAACGATCACAGAAATTTGGTTCACAGCTAACCCCCCAGGTGAATGCTGTTCAAGAAGGAGGGGACAAACAGAGGAAAAAGAGTACTGAGGTGGAGCAAGCCCTTATGAAGGAACTAAAGGAACGTAAGGTGGAGGTGGCTGCAGTCAAGGAGAGAGTTTGCGCTCGGACCCAAGCTCAAAATCCTCCCACGCAAGAGCCTATGAGACAAGCTCCTCAGTCTAGGACCTGCCAACAAAGTGGGAGTTAATGGCTACCATTGCTTCAGGTGTGGGGCTGCTGGCCATTATATGCGCGAGTGTACTGCCCAGTTTAGCCGACGCTCTCCTGCAGAATTCCAGGGAAATGGTCAGAGGTCACGCCCATGAGACAAGGTGTGACCGAGCATTTGATCAGTCCCATTGCGTTCAGTGTGGAAAACAAGGAGCAGACCATGTCCCGCTTAACCGCTGCGGAGCTTGTAAGATCAGTAGGTATTGTTCAAAGGGATGTCAAGTAAAACACAGACCTGTGCACAAACCAATTTGTATGGCTATAGGAACTTGAGAAAAAGAAAAGCAGCTGAGGATGATGATGACGATTTGAACACGACGTTCCCCTGCCACTTAATTCCAAGACTGCAGGCTGGGGTGACAAAACTGGTAGGGAGGCGTATGGTAGAATTCCTAATTCAGGGAAAGGAAGTAGATGCATTATGACATACAGGCTCCCAGGTCTGTGTTATGTCAAGGAAGTGGCTGCAAACTCACCACTGGAAGTGTTAAGAGCTTTTGGGGGGCCGGAGAAGCAAGAATGGGACAGAGATTTCATTTGACGGTTTGATTTAGGTCAGATTTAAGTTGGCAGGAGATGATACAACTGTTGATGAACTGACAGTTTCAGCACTGGTGGGACGAAAGGAACAAGAGTACCCGATCGTTGGCTTCAACGTTTTAGAAGAAATCCTCAGTGCCGCAATGAAGATCCGCAAGCCGCAAGTACCATCATTCAGCAGTCATTCCGTTTAGTTCACCATACTCAAGTAGGTGCTATGGTCAATCTTATTCAGTCAAGATCACAGTGTTTCTGTGACTGTTTGACGCTTGCGTGACATTTTAATATTCTAATAAGAGAACTGATTCTTGTTTGATTTAAGGAAATGGCTGTCAAAATACGTCACTAATTAGTCTAGAATTTCAATAGATCGTATTAGGTTGAATTTAGTATCGTCTCTTTCGGAAGGTTCATTAGATTTTGGTTTTGCACGCAACCCATTTTGGTGTTTAGATGAAACATGGAATCCTTTCACGAAGTAAGTTTGTTTGATCTTTCTGTTTTGGTATTTTATGCTTGGTATTGAACGTCTTTTACTCAGTTGAAAGCAAGTTTTGTTGACCGTGTATATTACGCAATTGTCTTGTAATTTTGCTTTCGTTTTGAATAGCTTTTTCCGTTAATTACCGTTGTGTAATTGATGATTCAATTCCAGATCGAATATTAATCATTAAAGAACATTATACGATTGGGATTCCGTGGTTTCTTTGCTATTTCTGGGATTTCCACTCCACTGGACCACACAGGATACTGGTACTTCAGCTGTCAAAACCGGAAAGAGAGATGTTATGCTGCCAAAATGAGAGGCAAAGAAAGTTAAGGGTCAAGATCACTTCGGGGCTGTTTCAGAGGGACTGCCGATGAAATTTGAGCCCAGAGACAGGGAGCTCCCAGAAGGACTGGAATTGGGCGAGGAACTGACCCGGGAAACATCCAACTACGTGACCATCCGCAACAAGAAACATCTTGTTAAAGCGCAGAATGGAACTGGGCGGAGTACACATAGTTAAGTCAGTTTTACCGATCCCAAACTATCCTGACCAAAAGTACACTCAAGGAGAGGAGAAATCTTATTCCGGAGGTACCTCTCATCAAGGTCACGAACAAGATGAATGGGAGCCGCAAGTTGACCTGTGTCAGCTACAAAGAATCGAGCAATTAATTTTCCGTGAATGCTACGACAAAAAGCTGGTGCCTTTGCAAGAAACGATGAAGATGTTGGCTGTGTTGAGAATTTGGGGCTTGAAATCTAGTAAAAGGACAATGAGCGAGTGCAGAAAACCTATATCTCCATTGCCAAGCCACTCCATGGGAAAGTCAAGGAGTAATTAGAAAACTTGATTAACTGAAACTGGATCTGCAAGTCACGAACGGCTTACTCCTCAACCATGGTCTACGTTCGTAAAAAAGATGGGAGCCTGTATCGGTTATCAAAAGCTTAATAAGAAAACATACCCTGGTTCGGGTTGTTCAAAAGCCGGATAACGTTAACTCAGGATTAAACGTTAACTGGAGCATTATTTTTTTCTTGTTTAAAAATGTTTTGTTTGGTGACTAACGTTTGAGACTGCTACAGTTCAAAACTGCAGGGATTGTGCCAATGGAATGGAATACCGTTTGGGCTAATGAATGCTCCGGCGGCTTTTGAAAGGTATATGAATGCATGTCTAGACGTGACAACATCTACATTCCCTACCTGGATGATATCTTGATATGTAGTAAAACTCTTGATGAACATGTTCAAGACGTTCGTTCAAGTCCTGCGTCGACTACAGGAACAGGGATAAAATTAAAACCATCAAAGTGCAAGTTCTTCCAACAACGAGTTAGATACCTGGGGCGGGTTGTTTCCTTCGACAGCTGCTGTCTAGATCCAGAGGACACAGCAGCTGTACACAATTTAGCGAAACAGAAACCGGCGACGGTAGGTGATGTGCGTAAATTGCTAGGGCTCGTGAGTTACTATAGACAATATATCCAGGATTTCGCACGCATAGCTAAAGCCCTGTATATCTAATGGCTGGCCCTGATCCGTTGGCTAGCAATCCTAGCCTAACATAGACAGAGGAACATCAGAAGAAGTTTGAAATGCTTATCCATCGACTGACTTCAGTGATGGCATTCCCGGACTTTAAAAAACCGTTTGCGCTTCACACAGGAGGGACGGGGAGCCCTATAGTTGAAAGTTTTAGGTTATGCCTCTGGAACGCTAACAACATCAGAGGAAAACTATCACAAGCATGCAGGAAAATTGGAGTTCCTTGCCCTCAAATGGGCTGTAACTGAGAAGTTTCTTGATTACTTGATTTACCCCATCTCCTTCACTGTCTACACTGAGAACAATCCACTTACTTAATACTATCGGCAGCCAAGTTGTCAGCAGTGGGGCATGGGTGGGTGGCAGAACAGGCAGATTTAATTTTGACATCAAGTATCGGCCTCGTAAATCCAACATTGACGCGGATAAGCTATTCGGCCTGCCATTAGACCCCAGTGAATACATGGAAAACTGTACTGCAGAAATGGAAAAGAATCCAATCGGTGCAACATTACAAGCAGTGATCCACTGGGGAGACGACGTTACACCCTGGGTGGCAACAGTCTCAGCGAGCATTGACATAGACATCAATTGTGAGATTATTATACGTATTCAAAAGACAAAGTATCAAAAGTGAATAAAGCATGTCTTAAGGTGATTCCTCGGTTTTTTCTAAACGGCTTGGTCTAAGAGGGACAAATCATGGTGTTTTTTTCTCGAAGACGAGTCAAGAGATCTGACGTCGATTGCTTCACTTAGTTTGAATAAATACATGTACAGCGATCGCCTTCTTTCTACACAGTGAATATGGATGAATAATATGTGGCCCCAAGAACACTGAGTGCTTGAACATGTTAAATCCCGGTCCGCTAAATATGGGGGGGGGGGCTTTATCATGAAAAGCACATCAAATTGTTCCTTGATATTGATACAATACATCTTTTGTCGTACTTCTCGCTTGACTTTCTTCCCACAGAGCGTAAAGTGAGTGGTACAGATATAAACATTTTTGACAGCACAAGAAATTTAAGGAATTATGGGGTTAATTGCTTTATTGCTTTTATGGGGCAAGTTTTGCTGTTTCGTGCTCATCTTGACGTCCTTTGTCTTGTAATTAACTAATAAGTTTTTACTTTCAATGACTTCCTTTTCATGTATAGCTAGGAATGGAATTAAGATTTTCACCTGGTCATATCCCTACAGATACTAAGATTACATTAAAATTAATGTCACTAACGGAGTGAACAACAGCAACAGTGCTTTTTGTAAAAAAAAAAAACACATTCGTAATAAACGAAATGCTATTGCAGTCTCATGAATGGGTTAGTAAACTACCCGCATGGAAGCTCTTTTTTAACTGGCGTGGAATCTACTCAGCAATCTCCATTTTGATATAATAAGAGTGTAGTGAGTTATTTTAGGCATGTACTAAAACCCGAAACAACGAAACAAAACCATCGAAACAAGTGAAACGAAACCACCGAAACGAAACGACCGAAACAAGCGAAACGACCAAAATAGTAAGTGAATAATAAAAAAGACGGCCTCTGCTATGGCAGCCTGAACACGCACCTAGATCCACGTGTGTAACATCGTGACATCACAAATTCGCGCCGGGCTTGTAAAGATGGATGAGCACAAGCGCAGCATGCAGCACGACGAGCACGAAGACATCGAGAAATAGCTGGATATTTTTTTTTCGAATTTGTGATGTCACGATGTCACGCACAGGGGGATTTGGGGGCGAGTTCAGGCTACCATAGCAGAGATCGAGGCCGTCGGGTTTTTTTTTTAACTTTTTTACTTACTATTTTGGTCGTTTCGCTTGTTCTCGTGGTTTCGTTTCGGTCGTTTCTCTCTCTTTTCGGTGGTTTCGTTTCGTTGTTTCAGGTTTTAGTACATCCCGTCAGTTATACGATAAAATGTGTCATGAATTATCTATTTTATTTATTGTGTGGGTCTTCAATTTAGTGTTTGCAAATGAAATGTGATTTGTATGTTTAGTGTTATCTCAAGCTATCAATCCTTTTCTTAAATGTATTATTAACAAGTTGACCATTTAAAAGAGTCCTTGATTTAATGAAATCTTCAGAAGCGGTGCATTGGTCCAAGCAACCGGATCTATGGTTTGGCCTCTGCTCATGGGCAAAACAGGTGAAGTTTGGAACATCTACCAAAACAAGAACTCAATTTTGTGAAACTGCCAAATCCAGCAGATTTCTCGTGGTTTTGTTTTTACTTGTCTGAACCTATGGCATCGCTCAGTACGTGTAATGCAAGCTGTTTGGGGAAAAATGGTTCAAGCAATGAAACTGAAGCTGAAAGCGAAGACACGTTTCTCCCTTCGCCATTGATTGTACTATTGGCCTTTATGTGGCTCCTGGTTGTTACAGGTAATGGTCTCGTAATCTTCTTGATCCACAAAAAGAAATCACTTAGAACACTCACCAATATGGTTCTTGCTTCGTTGGCACTCTCAGATCTCATGTCAGCTCTGTTGGGAATTCCTCTTCTTGTCATCTGTTTGGTAAGAGATGTCATCAAAGTTTGCGTATCTTCCTCAATTATTATTCGATTCACCGCCATTTCATCCGTCTGCCATGTTCTGCTAATCGCATGTGATCGTTACATTTTTATAGTTCACTCCATAAACTATCATTTTCTTGTAACGAAACGACGAGCTCTGGGCACCATTTTGGCCATTTGGCTGTTGTCATTTCTAGCTTCTGTTATTCAGTTGTCTTGGCAGAATCTTCAAGAAGAAGCCTTGAGTGAATTTGACGAAACAGCCGAGAAAACAGATATAAAATACAGTGTAGCTTGCATCGTGCTTTTCTTTGCAGTTCCTTTGTTGTTAATGTGTTATTTATATGGGCACATATTTTATATTTCGTTTAAACGCAACAAACGTGACCGTCAATTGAAAAAGAATTTTCATCAAACTCATCGATAGGTACTTGAAGAGTGGCGAGGACGAAGCGTTTTGTTGATCGCCATGGTGATTTTTGCTGGTTGTTGGTTGCCATTTTTCTTGATGGTACTTGATGCGCATATGGAATCATCACCGTTT
>CM042746.1:40691218-40703718 GCA_022496165.2 Catalaphyllia jardinei | reverse complement strand
GATAGGACCGTGGTTTTCAATCTGTCCGTGAGACCCTGGATGAATCTGTCTCCTGGCTTCACCTGATCTCGCCGAGCACAAAACAATTTCTAAATAATTGTAAATAGAGAACATAGGCAAGACATACGTGCGAGCCTTTAATAGGTCTAAATCCCATATGATAAAAACGAAGTACAGGTAAGACGCCTAACCAACATAGCGAACCTAAACGGGCTTAGGTCCAATAATGAAACCTTATACAAAACAGTAACTGTGAAAACACGGGAAATCGGTAATCGCAAAAAGTGAGTAAACGCCCAAGAACACGAGCTACATTGCCAGGGGGCAGTGTGCAATACCCTCTAAGGGACGAGGGGGGCCTGGGACGGCTGAAATCGATTCTAAGCGCTACCACGCCCGAGGGTACCTAACAAAGTTTAATAGGGGGGAGGCTCCTCCCCAAGGTCCAACCCCTTACCCTTTTATGTACTCTTTTCGCAGAAAAGGTACCCCTTTTATATACCTTTTATTTAAAAAAGGTACTTTAGGAAATCTTGTTCTCATTTCCATGTAGTGCTTAATAAATAAACTGATACAGCCATAAGGGGCGTCTCTTCGAAATATTATAATTAAAGGCCCTTTTAAATACCTGAATGACGGATTTCCCTACCCTTTTATATACCTCAACTTGTGAAATCCCTACCCTTTTATATACCTGAAGCCTGAAAAAGGTACCTCTTTCGGGCGGAACCTCCCCAGTCTAACGATCTGGAACAAAAGAGAGAGTTGCGCGCTTTTCCTTTGATGAACAGTGGAACTTGGGAAGGTACACACAGTCGATGACAAAGCTGCTGCAGTGGACCCCAAAAGTAAGATGACTTCAACAAGGGGACTATTAGGGTCCCGCTCCAAATGCTTAATGACCCTAGCAATGAGACAAACTGGGGCACACAGCCAATTGTTATTGAATCTCCTATCCTGGCAAAACGCGTCAACCGCTTCGGAACCTGGTTGGAAAATCTAGGGTTAAATCTTGGTAGCTTGGCATTGTAAATACAGGCGAACCTGTCCACGGTATGAGGGCCCCAAAGCTCGTCTAAGCCCTGAGAGATGACGTCGTTAGGTTCGTAATCATTAAAGTCGATAAGCCTACTGATAAAATCTGCCCTAGAGTTAAGGTCCCTAGGGATCCATTTAGGATCCAGAGATATACGAAACTGTAACCGAAGGTGGAAGGCTTGGAGGGCGAGCAACTAAAAGTTCGGCCTTTCGGCTGCCGTTAAGGAGAATGGAAGCAATATTTTGATTGTCAGAATGCCATACGACTTTAGAGCCCGAAAGGTGGCTTGCAAATGCTTCTAACCCAAGGCATATAGCCTTAAGCTCCCTCCACGTTGAACTTTGCGCGGTCTCTGCGATCGACCAGTTCTGGTTAGACACAAACTCATCTCCCGGTTGCAACTGAACAAACGCACCACAAGCCGAATCAGAAGCGTCAGAAAAGTTAATCTTGGCAGAAAGAGACTTAGCCCCCCAATATACTTTGCCATTCAAGGCGTGGACGTTATGCCTCGAAAAATCAATCTCAGAAACAGCATCGTGCGTAAGCAATACTTCACAGTCCCAAGAAACAGCACTGCTGATCACCGAGAAAAGAAATCTCGTCATAATACGTGCAACAGGACCCACACAGCTTGAAAGAGAAATAATTTGGCCGGCAATGCTTGCCATGCACTTGACGTGAACGCGCGTAGGGTGCTGATGGGTAGACAAAGTCTCTAAGTCGTGAGAAAGCTTAGCGATTCGCTCGTCCCACCGAGCCGTCTCGAGAAAAATGCCCATATGAATGCCCCTACTTCTCCATGATTTAAGAAGCGGCTTGAACATTTTGGTAAACATGAAAGGGGCTGAGGACAGCTCAAACGGAAGGACACAAAACTGAAAATATCTTAAAGAACCACTTCCAAAATCCGAAGCGAAGGTGAGGAACTTTCGATGCGCGGAAAAAATCCTGACTTTTGAAAGATCAAATTTGAATAAAGAAAACCTTGATCAAAAATTTGCATGGCGACGCATGATGAAACTGTTCACGTGCCTTAAGTCCAGAATTAACCTCTGCTTACCAGAGTGTGGAAACAGAAAGCGGGTTGACAGTGTCAGACACGCAAAAAATCTCTTCAACAAGGTTAGCGTGGCGCAGTTCATTAACAGCTTTGGACACAAATGAACTGTTAGAAAGCGCCGAAGAATTGTTCGCCTTGAAAAAAGGTGTCGCTAGTTTGAAGAAGGGAATCTTGTAACCTTCACTGATAACATTAAGAATAAATTGCGAAGTTCCTAGAGAAAGCCAGAAAGGAATACACAATTTAAGCCTTCCTCGCACCTTAGGCGGACTGGAAAAATCAGATGTATCGAGTGAATCGCCCAGCGAATCCAAAATGAGAGGATGAATCTCAGAACGAAATGAGACAAGATTACAATCTGAAACACTGTCATCTTCCACTTCCATAACCAAATCATTATAATCAAAAAATGGAATTAACAACACCTGATTTATCCTGATCCTGAAGTGACTTTGAAGCTGAAGGAGGCTGCTGTTTGGCCATCGCTGAACAGGTAGAACGCCAATGCCCGGGTTTGCTACAAGCAAAACAACTGCCCATATTGGGACGCCGAACCGCAAACGAAGAGGGCACAAGAGACTGAATGGCTTGAGGTTGTTGTTGAGAGCTGGCCGATAAAGTAAAGAGAACGCCAGAAAGGAATACACAGGCGTACAAGCGAATATCTTCTGCTCGCGGCAAATGAGATGCTTCTTTTCTTTTTCAGAGTGAACAAGTGGATCGAGCGCGCCGCTCGGCACTGAAAGTCCGCTTCTCGTCGTCAGAATTTTCCGCCTTATCATGCTTCTTGTATTCTTCTACGGTAAACCAACCTGGCTCCGATTTATCAGCCAGAAGGATGTGTTTTTGGCGTTCGAGTAGTAACTTCTCACCTTCATCCAATTCTGATTTAACTAAGTTTTAAGCTGTGACTTCTGTGCGGCGGACTTGGCGTTGTCGAATGTCTCTCCTAACTTCAGATTGAACTTGTATTGATCTTCGTTGGCTTTCCGTTTGAATTTATGGGGTTCGCTGTGTTTCAGCTTCTTAATCTCCCTCATTTGGAGGTCCGCGCCGTCCTCGTTGCGGGCCTCGTTGGCCCGTTTGATTTGACCCACGGTGTCTTGTAACAAGACTTTAAAAGAATCCATCATCTGTTGATTGTTGAGTGTAATCAGATCCGAAACCTCGTCCTTGGTGATTGACATAGCAGACATGAACAACACGGGAGAATTAACAAGAGCTCGAAGACAAAGTAAAAGGGATGATATCATGCTAGTTAGGTTAGGGTGCCCACTACGTTGAACAAAAACCCTATAAACAAACAAATCATGTCAGACAGGCTGAGTTGTTCACTAAGCCCAAATTACAAAAATATCGTACAAGTAAAGAACAGTAATTTAAAAGAAGGCAATAATAATACAGGAGCTGAGCAACCGCGTACAACAGACGTACGATTAGAACGGAGGCCAGAAAAAAACTGCCATAAAAACCCCTTGGGAAAAACAGCAGGAAATCTGGGTAGAACCATGGCTCATGCTCCGGCGGTTGGTAGCCTTTCCTACGGAGGCTTTACAAAGGTAAAACAGTCTATGGTGCAATAGAACAAAATACCTTAAAAAAACTAGAATGAAAAAATTAAACGGAGCTCTCAACAGGGTTGTTTCAGAGGCCTAGGTAACTATCACGTGATACACTTCCCCTTATATACGCTTTTCTCTCTCTACCCATGATGCACTGGCCTGGAGCCCAGGCCGCGTTGATTCCCGTGCCGACAAAATAGTTATTTTGGACTTCTTCGCAAGCTCATTCGTCAGAAATAACATCTGATTGCAATGATCAAGAAAATCACATCTGATGTTGAATGAGATGAAAGCAAAATGTACACCTTTACACTTTGTCAGACTCATCCAGACAAGACGAGTTTAATTTTATAGATTATTATTCATGCGCAGTCCCCCCCCCAGAAATTCCGAACTGTTACCCCCTGCGAAGCGTGACGAAACACTGGCATGTGCTCTGTTCTTATTTATATAATGGTTGAAATTCACAGTCCCAATCCAAAGTTCTTTCGTACGGTTGTGGCAATACCCTTAATTTGGGAGTGGTTTCGTTGCCGAGCGTACTGTAAGTCTTGCGGTTTTTGCTTTTGAACAATCGCACAATAAACTACGAGGATCCGCCATGCTAACCTTTTAATTTCATGTAAACCATTGACTCTTTTTGAAAGTTTCTTTAGCTTGCTAATAAATGGAATCATGTATACCCATGTGGAACTTCAAGACCACAGTGCTTTCAATGTCCATAATATTTGGCCCTCTTCGAGTTGGATATCTTGCGGTTTTTCCATTTAAAGATGCTTGAATTTCCCGAAAATTACTCATCTTTGTCTGTGCGGTTTACATAATTGCTCGCACCAAACACTCATTGTACGCGAGCTGTTTTCTCCGCTGCAAGTGTACTTTTCACTTTTCATACTAAATTTAACCGCTATTTTGAATATGCTTGAAGCTATCCTCCAGGCTCCTTTTAGGGAGTTTTTGGACAGGATAGAGCCTGGGACTTGGATTCCCTTGGGAGTTTTCGTACTACGCGACATATCAGTCACCGATCGAAAATGAGTCTGGACCTGTTTCACGGCTACTCAAAACCGCTTGAAAAGGCTTCTTATTATACGAAATCGAAAGGGAGAAAAGAGGAGGGTATCGGTAGAGTTTTTAAAAAGACATGAAATAATAATTTCGAAATAACCTTTATGTTCTCGGCTCAAAGTTTGGTTGCCGGCAATGGCGCTAGCGTGACTTGTTTATAGAAAGCCGTTAGCCAATCACAACATTGAATGTAGCGACCTATGTAACGCCGCTCGAGGTTCTGAATTTCTGGCTATGATGGCGCATTAGTTGTAAAATGGGCTCAGTTTCTCCGTTTTTGTATTATTCGCTATTTGTGCATGGAAAGTTATGCCGCATCAATTTTAATACAACGCTCTTTGGAGCTCCGTCCGTCATATTAGATTCCTCAAGGAGGTGCCGTTTTTTTCGCAAACGTTAAGCCTTTTCCACAATTTGGTACAGTGTGAAAGTACCTTTCAGTACTTTACTTCGTTGGTAAGATTCTGAACTAGCCTGCGAACTTGCATGAACAACAAAAAAGTTTTTCTGGAGAGGTAAGCCATTGTTTTATATGTCGATTGCCATGTGGCAACCTGACAAGTCTCACATTTGTTAGGGTTAGAAGATTCAAGGACATATTTACGAAAAATCATTTACTAAGAACGTGCTCTGTATACGTTATCTTTTCGTGTAAATAAACGTGTTTAACAGGCGGGCCACTTTCGATTTAACAAATAAAGAAGCCTCGACTGTGCTCTGTTCTGTTGTAAAGTACGCAGGAAGCGGTAGAGCACGAAAGAAGTGTAGGGGAAAACACGAGACGCAGTCTAGTGTTTTTCCCTCCTTCTTGAGTGCTCTACCCATTCCTAAGTGCTTTACAACAGAACAGAGCACAGCCGAGGCTTCTTTATTTGTTTTGATGATAAAGAAGTCAACAATTTTGTCACGCATTTGCTGAATTTTCAAATCCAACTTAATTTTCCAAAGGAGCAGTGGCGTCAGCCGTGTACTGTTCTCTAATAAAGCACTCTAAAATAAGCCAATTACAATCCTTGTTGGAATTGTTCAAAGTAATTTGATTGGCTAACGAGACGACAGCTGTCAATCACAAACTAGACTTCACCTAACCTTTCACTTTCGAGTTGCTTTCGAGAGAAGAACGTTGCCTTCAAAGTTCGCTTTTAGTTTAACCCTTTTAATCAGAAGGCAAAGGTTGCTAGTCGAGAGGAATTCGGCCGCATTGTGGCTCATGAAAACGCGCACTTTTCCTATGGACATTACGAAACAAGGAGCTCTAAGCATGCGGATGAAAATGCGAAATGCTGAGCTGTATTTGAAAGAAGCTACAGTTATTTAAGGCTTTCACCCGCTTGCAAGAAGTTGGAAAGACTAGACTGTTCCCACTTGTTCAACTCCGAGTACAGGACCAAGGACCAAGGACCAAGCTTTCAACTGATTGCTCCTCGGGTGAGCGATGGTACGAAGTTGCTGAGGTTCACTACGCGCTGAGATGACCGGAGCTTTCGCTACTAAGCCAGCGAGCGTTACTACACTGCACGTAAGTGTTGTTTGAGCATTTTTACAAAACTCGAAGAATTTGCTAAGTTGAGAATTTGTTTGTTTTTATCATTTTCTTACTGTTTTTACACTACGGTTGTCAAAAATGGTCTCCATGAACCATATTTACTGCTGACAAATAGCTGAGTCGCATAGGGATATGTAATTTGGGTCAAATTTGTCAAACTTCCGAAGCAAAAATTTGAAAGCCAGCTTAATGTCATCAACCCGTGCTCTGTTCTTTGATAAAGCACGCTGTTTCAGCCAATCAGAGCGCGCGTTATATGGAAACTTTATTGTAGATATCAATATTCTGGCATGGCTCCGAGACTTCAGGACAAAATCAGTGCAAATTTTTCTTTGTCCAACAGTTCCCAAAAAACCCTCGATAACAAGAAAAACATTTTAAAATAAAAATAGATGCTTTAACATGAAGTTTCGGCGTTTCCTTGTCGTCATTATCATATACTAGCTTACCAAGGAATTCACAAAAACTTCCAGTAACAAGTGGGCAAAAATTGTTTACCAAGATTGTTTAAATTGTACTGGAAACTTCTGTTGGACTGTTTTGAATATCTTCTCAAAATAAATCATTTCTAACAACACCAAATGTCAAAAACAGATTTTGAAGTAATATATGAAAATTAAAACAAAACTATTGGTAAAATTAAAATAATGATGAAATTTTACCTGCGTTTTACCTGACAATTTCTCTGAACTTTGAAATTTATTTCCTCGAGTTCCCATGGAAAAGTGTTTTTGGTGTTATTTCAGACAACTGTTTATATCTTTAGATATTTAGAAAATGCGAGAAGGACACCAATATTGGTAAACAATTGGGATTGGGATCACCACCTCGTTCGTGGTGTGTAGCTTGCGTGTTCTAATGACCTCTAGAGCTATGTTGGCGGGAGTCATGTTTGACTCCTGGTAAGGTGGCCCATGCCAAACAGGTCAAAGGGTAGGAATCAGACAAGAGTGATCCCCTGGTTCTCCAGGTTGGGGGTTGCGCTGAGGGCTGATAACCTATCTCGTGTAAAAAAAAAACAATTATTACGGAAACCAGAAGCAGAGAGATTTCACTGTTGCAAGGAGGCGCTGTGACTGTACCTCTTAAGGGGATTCAATTGATGCACCCTATTAAAGCACACCCTGAAGGATGACGTAAAGAGGCAGGGTAGAAATCATGAGTGGAGATGATTGCAGTAGACAGAGAACAGTGGAAGTTGGCTGCAAAGGCCATATGTGCCACGAGGCACCAGGAGGATAGGTAACAGGTAACAGGTAACAGGTATTCTGGTACAAGTTTTTTGTCCATTAAAAAGTGGAATTGCTCGATTTCATTACCGTCTTAGGAAGTGAAGAAGAATGTGAGGAACAATGTCAGCTAATTAAACACTTTTGCCCGAATAGAGTCCGAATGTGCGCCTTTTTTCCTTTTTCCTTTTCTGCTTCTTGGTTAGTCTTGTACACCTTGTATCTTGTATGTATGTACGGTGTATATTGCATATTGCAACAGTCATTACTTTTAGATCGGGGGAAATTACTTATCCTTAGTAGAAGGAGACCGATGGTTAAAAACTTGTTACACGTCAGTAACTTGACAAAGACCGTTAAGATTAGAGTGAATTTCTCGAAAACGCTTAATTATTCTTAGTTCGAAACCCAGGCCAATCAGTTTTACCGAGGTAAGGAAGAAGAAATATTGGAAAGTAGTAGTGAATATCTCACTTGACAGAGATCAAAGTTTGACTGGTGCAAAGTGTCATTTGCAGAGATATTTAGCACCAGCCTGTTTGCTTCCTTACTTTTTGCGCTATTTGCTAGCCTGAATTTTCTAAAAGTGTTAATTATAATGTAGCAAACCCTTGTTGACACTCTGAAAAGAGAGGAATACTGACCTGAAACAGGCCTACTCTGGGACCTTAAGTCGCCTCAAGTCGCCTTAAGTCGCCTAAAGTCACCTTAAGTTGCCTAAAGTCGCCTTAAGTCGCCTTAAGTCGCCTAAGTCATCTTAGGTCAATATTGGTTACACAATGTTATAAGGGTTCCCTCCTTTTAAATTGTACCCATAAGGAGGATATTAAGTTGGAGAATAGGTAAACTCAGCTCCAGTCATAAGGATCAGAGGAGGGGGCATGATAGCCAAATGATTAAGAAGTCCTATTTTGTCCCCTAGTAGGGATCACCCATTGTGTTCTTGGGTAAGATACTGTACTCTCACAATGCCCGTCCCCCTCTCCCAGATGTAAAACTAGGAGGTGGTTGGGGGAGGAAACCCTCCAATGGAGGACGAGTTGATATGAGGTAGGCAATGGCTTTCACATACATGGAAACCACTTGTTATAACAGTTGTGCACCTGTCAAACCACCATGTGTTAAATAGCATGATTAATTCCTGAAAACAATACTGACTTAGGAAATGTCTCTGTGACAATGTATACTCCTACTTAATTTTTGTTTTGTATTTCATTGTGAGTTGATCAAAAGGTTGACACTGTGTGTTATCTCCAGGAAATGAATAAAAATATGATTGTTGGCAAAAAAAGCAAATGACTGTGGCTGCAATAATTTATTTATATATTTACTGAATCAGATCAAACTTTAAGTCCTGGGTCATCAAAGTAAAAAAAAAATAAATAAATAGAAAGGTATTCTGGAGAAAAGCTACATTTTTGCCAGTCACTTTTACATTGAGTAGTACAAATGCAGTAATCCAAAGTCTGTTGAACTGAACTAAAGCTGAAGTTTAGACACTTTACTTACCCAGAGCAAAAGAGTGACAAAAGTAGACCATTTCTCCAGCATAAACCTGCACTACAAGCTTCCACCACCGTATTCGACCAACTGGGCATGTTCTAACTTTGCAACTCAACGAACCTACTAACGGCATAAATATTTATCCAACATAAGGCTTTGACAGTTTTTTCGTATATATCGTTAGTTTGATGTTCAACATAGATGAATGAACCTCTGCTATTCCGAGAAAAACTTTCAGCAGCAAACATGGCCGCTGGTCCAACATTTGAACACGTGACTTAGTTTGTTTGGACTGAAGTACACACGAGACCACTCACGTGCTTTTCCCTCGTGGAGTAGATTATTACTCTTCCCAGTAGACCGCGACAGCTACGAAGTTTTTGTCGCCTTCCAGAGTAACGTTTTTAATGTCGCGAGTTTGTTTCAAATCAATCACGTGGTACATTGAAATGCACCACGTGAGAGCATTTTTTCTGTGTGGCGTCATGTTCATTCACAACATGTTTATCTTGAGGAGGAAAGCTTACCAGGCGTTTTGCGTCTAAACAAACCACTCCGAATTTGTCCTGATCATATTTTATCTTAGCTGATAAACAGCAGCCATGCTGACAGTTCCATGGCAGACAAAAACCACGATAAGCTTTCCTCTTGAAGATAAACATGTTGTGAATGAACATCACGTAGTACGAAAAAGTCATGACACGACACAAGAAAAATATCCCCACGTGGTGCATTTCAATGTACCACGTGATTGATTTGGAACAAACTCGCTGAACACCATAGTTCAATAGATGATGAGATTTCACAGTTCAATCAAATACTAAAATCAGTTTCAGAAATTAACCTAGTACCATCACGTAGAAAAACAGGTAAAAAGACAAAAAAAAAACGAAACATGGTATGATAAGACTTGCAGACAGTTAAAGAAAGAGCTGCAGAAACAAAATTAATCCCACAGCTCCCCGATCATTGCGACAAGAATACTTCGTTCTCAAAAAGAAATACAAAAAGTTGGAAAAAAAAGGTGCATAAAAGATCAATTTTTAGATGAAATAAACATCTTGAATTCGAACCAAAGCGGAGATTTCTGGAAGCTAATAAACAAAATTCGAAAAAAGTGAAACGATTGACGAAAGTTCCGATATTCCACCAGAAGATTGGATAAAGCAGTTTCAAAACCTATATGACAAAGAAGAAACTCAGAAATCACACAGAGTTGTCAATCGCCCAAACAATCTCGACGAAATTATGCAGTCAGATGAAATTATCAACGGGCCGATCACCGTGAAAGAAATTCATGATCAAATTTCTAAACTCAAAAATAAAAAAGCGCCCGGTACGGAAACTCTTCTAAATGAAATGCTCAAACACGGACGGTATTACTTCATACCTTCTCTAGAAAGGATATTCAATGACATCATTGAAACGGGCACCTTCCCGACTGAATGGAACATAGGTGTCATAAAACCAATATACAAAAAGAAAGGTGACGAGAAATGTCCAGCCAATTACAGAGGAATTACATTAACCAGCTGCTCAGGGAAATTGTTCACATCAATTTTAGAAAACTGATTAAACAAGTTTATTGAGCAACACAATATTTTAAATCCAGAACAGTTTGGGTTCAGACCAAACGCCAGAACCACGGATAGTCTATTTATTCTACGCCAACTACTCCATAAATACACCAAACAACACAAAAAGCTTTATGTTGGTTTCATTGATTACGAAAAAGCTTTTGATAGTGTATTCAATTCGGTATGATCCAGAAATTACACAAATACCGAATTTAAGGAAAATTCCTGAATATCATAAAGTCCATGTATTCCTCAATTAAGAGTTGTGTTAAAATTGACCAGAGCACACTTACAGGCCTATTTTCCTGTAACAAGGGGATAAGGCAAGGTGATGGTTTAAGTCCAGTTTTGTTTTCTTTATTTATGAATAACTTACCGCAATATTTTAAACAAAACTAGACGCATATTTGCGTTCACTCGGGCTTTATGTTGGAGAGAAACTCTGGTTTTGTTGCTCGTAGTTTCGCAAGGTTTTTTTTTGTAATGATGGTTTATCTTGTAACTGTTTCTGTATCGGTATGTTGAAAATGCAGGGTTATTACTTATGTATACAAGTTGAAACTGATAGTTGTTATGTAGGCTGAAGACATGTTCCTGGGCTGGTTGGGGGAGATAATGCCCCCCATATATTAAGGGCTATTGTTTCAAACATTTTACTAGCAACCATTTATTTCATTATTATTTTTTTTGAGTTTCTACTTGAGTAAAAATTTTTTGGCTGGCTTAGAGAGTTGTGGCGGGTTAACAGATGGTTCCAGGTTAAGGTTGCTGGTAATCATCAACAGGTTTAATATAAAGTGTTAGGGAGATTATACTTTGTAACTTTGAAAACCAAATGCTGTTATTTCTTATCAGGAAAAGAATTGTAAAAGTCATTGGTCAAGGTTATTAGCATTTGAACTATGAATATTTTGGGTTGAGGATGTTTTTCATGATCCCTTGTAATATATTATGGCCTATTTTGTACGATTAGTCTTTGGTAGTTTGGATTTGGAGTTACAGGGCTAGTATACGTCAGTTTAAGAAGTTTTTATTGGTTAGAGTGATTGTGTGTTCTAGTTGGCTGTGAACTTAGAGTCTTTTGTCGTCTTTTGTTCTTTATCAGCTACTGCAGAGTGAATAGTGTTTTTTCTTCTGTGGGCATAGAAGAAATTGTCATCCATCATGAATGATAAAAATATTTTTTATTTGTAAAGAATTAATAGTTCGTTAAATTTCAGATTATCTTTTGTGAATCATTTCATCTTATAAAAATTTACAACTGTAACAGGAACTTGACACGAAAGTTGAGAAATAAAAATACTTAATTTATCACTTAATATACTAATGTGTAACAAATTAAGAAATACATGTTGCTAAGAAAGTATCCTTTTGTGAATTTCACTTTACATCATTGATTAATTGCAAATGTTACAACATTTATCTTCGTATAAAAAATTGACAACAGTAACTTGAACATGAAAGATAAACCACTTGACGAATTAAGCGAAAGATTAGTAATCAAAGTGAATACTCATCACTGTCACTAATGCGCTACCAATTAACAAACAGTTGTTACTAAGAAAGTATCCTTCTCATATGTTAATGTTACATTGTTTATAAATAACAAATGTTCTGCCAATGTATCCTCGTCTAATTCTAAAACATCTGATTTCATACACGATGAGACTTTAGTTTATGCTTCTCTCGATTAACATTACATAACTCAGTTGATATAGCATGTTTCTCGATGAAAGGTTCACTCATAAATGTTCGCCCATAAAGAGATCTCTCGTAAGGTTTGCGGACCAACCCGTTCCGAAAGCGTTCCTCATCTTTTAGTGTGGGTCTACCGCGAACGCTGTGAGCACATTTTGTATCCGTTTTGTATCCGTACGCAGCATTTGTGCCGATCCGGCTTCCACGGTCTTTAA
>CM042746.1:40672847-40691118 GCA_022496165.2 Catalaphyllia jardinei | reverse complement strand
CGACCAGTTCGCCAACGTATGAAGTCGATTCGCCAACGTCGAATGTCAGTTCGCCAACACAGCTAAACTACAGAATGCAGGGCCACTTTTTGCCTACACGCATGTCAATTATTCCTCGTTCTTTTATCCACTGCCGAGCCAAACAAGCCGCTAAATATGTGAACCCAACACTTCACGCCACACAACTTATTCCTCCTTTCATCCACTGCCGAGCTAAACGAAAAAGTATTTTGGACGTTGGCTCCCGAAGTAACTGGTATATACGCATTGGCGAACAGACATTCGACGTTGGCGAATCGACTTCATACGTTGGCGAACTGGTCGTTGGCGAAACGACCGGTATTCGGCTTCCACCGCATAAACTCTTCTCCGTCCGCCATTACACCATGCCATGTGCTCATCAGTAAAATTTCCGCGCATGCGTATTAATTACAGAATTGCAAACTGTGGCTGAACGAAAAAAAAAAACGAAGCCGAAATTTCAACTCGGGCGTTTCCTTTGGAAAGCCCGAGCAACAAATGCCCAGGTGTGGTAATAGGAAATCAATCTCTTAATTGCTTAACGTATGCAGATGATTTGCTAGTAATCAGTCCTTCTCCAGAAGGGCTACAACAATCACTTGATGTGATTCATAAACATGCTCAAGCGTAATTATATTGAGTGGTAACGGACAAAACAAGAACAAGGTAAATTTTAACTATGGGAATGAAGCTTTACAAATTGTTGAGAAACAAACATATTTAGGTATAGAAATGATGTCATCGTGTCGTTACACGTATGCAAGAGAAATTCTGAGCAAAAAAGCCATCAAAGTTCTCTCGATAATAAATCTATCCTTCTCTAATACGGATGTAGCGAAAATTGCGATTAAGAACAAACTCTTTCATGCCCTGGTTAAACCCCTGTTACTTTACGCATGCGAAATTTGGGGACCGGAACTACTATCATACAAAACACCTTTTGATAAAAGTACAATTGAACAAGTTCATATAAAGTTTTATAAACAGTCATTAAACGTTCCATGGTATACAGAAAATATTGCCTGCAGAGCAGAGCTTGGGCGGTACCCTTTAAGCATCGACGTAAAAGCATCAATCTGCAGCTACTGGCTACTGAAGCATTCCACTAACAACGTGTTGTTACGAGAAGCATTTCAATATGCAACAAAAAATACACCTTTCTTCATCCATTCAACAGAATAAAATAAGTAAAGTAAAAGAACCAGTAACCCAGCAACACATCAAGAATGCACGATTAGTTGTAAAGAAAACTCTCAAGGATCAATATTTACAGAACTGGCTTGAAAACCAGAATAGGTCACCAACAAATTCAAGAGAAAAATTTACACAAAAGGAAATTAAAAATAATTATCAATTTGAAAACTACTTGACATTAATTACAAAGCCAGCACACAGAATTAGCCTGACAAGGCTTAGATTAGGATGTCATGCATTACGAATACAAACTGGTAAATACAAAAATAGAGGAGCATTAATCCCAGTAGAAGAACGCACATGTTTAGTATTGCATAGAACATAAACAGCATTTCTTGATGTATTGTCGGGGATATACCACATTAAGACGTGAGCTACACTCACATATTTCAAACGTTGACGCTCGTTACAACAGTTTAAGTGACAACGAGAAGACAAGGTATTTACTTAGAGCGGATCACACGAACACATCTAAAACAATAGGGAAATATACTCACCTAATGTTTCAAAAAAGGAAAGAGATTCTTGATTCACAACTGTAATAAGCGCTATAAATGTTCTTATTAATTGTATGCGGATGATGGTAAACATCATTTTGCATTTTATTCGTTAATGTTCAAACCTTTGTTGTATCTAGACCAATACCTCCCTCACTCACTCACTCACTCGATTCTGATTAATTTATTCATTAAAATCTGGGGCACTGGGGTAGGACACATTGGACCTCAGCCTACCACGGGGACATGGACGACCCCGCGCACCAGAGTCTGGGGTGACACCTTTGGCAAGTGTTCACAGCCCCGCAGCCACCCCTGCTAGGGTTACAGCACAGAGTAGATAGGGCTCTCTATCTAGTGGTGGCGCCACGGGCAGGTTTAGCTTGCCAGCCTGGGAAGGCAGTTTACCTAGGGGAAGGAAAACCCTTATCACAAACCTCCACTCCCTTGCGGCTATATTCACTCATGGAAAAGGCTGCAGGACTAAACTTCGAGGAAAAATCCGGAGTCGAAGTTCCAAAGGCAGCTCAAAGTTGTATCCAACTCATTCTGGCAGCTCCTGCGACAGCACTGGTCCCAAACTATAACGACCCTGTTGTTTTTTTGGCCCCATCAGTGACGTGGAGAGGGGGGGACATGATACATGGGCAACAGCCTGTTCTCCATAAAACACTGCTTAGGCTAGCATCCGAGTACACCACACACCAACACACCTGGCACTAGACCTAGAGAGGACACTCCAGCTACGCCCACGGCGTCGACACAACATGGAAAACGGCAGTTTACCGGTGATAAGCTACTGCTCGATTGGCGTAGAGTGAAGCGCCAGGGGTCGGTTTCGTCCTTGGTAGGGACCTTCGAGTCCCACCGGACATCTACCACCCGCCTCAAGCTGGGCGGCCCCCAGCCAATAAGGTGCTGTCCCGCCACGGTTTGCTTTCTTCATTGGGTGCATGGAGATCAGGAGACATGACATCCGACAGGTAGACCGCAAACTTTGCACCAGACAACAACAAAAATCATGAAAAGAAACCATCCCTGAAACTAGGCTGCTGGAACGTTAGAACAATGCGGACGGGTCTCTCAGAAGACCTTCAGGACGTCAGCGACTCTTGGAAAACGGCCGTCATCAACGACGAGCTCAGGAGGCTTACAAGAAACGCGACTTGCAGACTCTGGAACACTGAAGGAAAAAGACTACACCTTCTTCTGGCAGGGGAAGAGCTCCGACGAACCACGCCAGCATGGAGTGGGCTTTGCAGTGCGGAAAAACCTGCTGAATATGGTAGCGCCAGGCAACAACTGCTCAGAACGACCTCCTCAGTCTCCGCCTGAACACCATGGCAGGCCCTGTCACTCTTGTTAGCGTGTATGCTCCAACACTCTCCGCTACACCTGACATTTGAAGACGAATTTTATGATCAACTCACAGCCACGATCAGCAAGATCCCAAACAAGGAACAACTTATCCTTCTGGGAGACTTCAAAGCCAGAGTAGGAACTGATTAACGATCGTGGCCTTCTTGCCTTGGAAAGTTTGGCATTGGCAAGATGAACGACAATGGCCAGAGACTGCTCGAGCTACGCACTTATCACAACCTCTGCATAGCCAACTCGTTTTTCAAGACCAAACCTCAGCAGAAGGTCTCCTGGAGACACCCGCGCTCAAAGCACTGGCATCAACTGGATCTTATCCTGGTCAGACGAACTGCTGTTACAGCGCGGACTGTGACACAGACCACTTCTTGGTGTGTTGCAAGGTCAGGCTCCATCCAAAAAGGTTCCACCGGGGCAAGAAGCAAGGGAACCCTCGCATTGATGTCAGCAAGATGAGCCCTCTTGACCTTGTAGAGTAATTTGCTGAGAGATTTGAGAATGAACTAGGAATCTCACAGTCAGGGGACTCCGTCACTGTAAAGTGGACCACCTTGTGGGATACCATGCACCGCACTGCCTTGGCCACCTTTGGAAAAAACACTTCGAAATCGCATGACTAGTTCAAGGCCAAATCCACTGAGATGACCCCCATCATAGAAGCAAAGCGTGCAGCTCTAACAGAATACAAGCGGTCACCCAGCGAGAACAATTTACAGATTCTTCAAGCTACAAGGAATAAAGTCAAACACACTGCAAGACGCTGTGCCAACGACTACTGGACAGAGCTCAGCGAAACCATTCAGACTGCAGCAATTACTGGGAACATAAGAGGGATGTATGAAGGCATCAAAACAGCAATGGGCCCAATCCAGAACAAGAGAGCTCCCCTCAAATCCACCACAGGGGACGTCATCACAGACAAGGGACAACAGATGGAGAGATGGGTGGAACAATACTCTGAACTCTATTCCCGACAGAATGTGGTAATAACTACAGCCCTCGACGCCATAAAATGCCTACCTGTCATGGGAGAGCTTGACAACGAACCCACTATTGACGAACTCAGCAAGGCCATCAACAACTTGGCCTCAAGGAAAGCTCCAGGCAGTGACGGGATCCCCTCTGACCTGATGAAACACTGCAGCACTAAACTATTACAGCCTTTACATAAAGTCCTCCGTGAGTGCTTGAACGAAGGGGCCGTACCACAAGACATTAGGGATGCAAAGATCGTAAACCTCTACAAAAACAAGGGAGAACGCAGTGACTGTAACAACTACAGGGGCATCTTCCTACTCTGCATTGTGGGCAAAGTCTTTGCTAGGGTCATTCTGGTCCGACTACAGAAATTAGCCAGTCAACATCGGCAGCGGCATCAAACAGGGCTGCCTGGTTGCCCCAAGCCGTTTTGGAATCTTCTTAGCCTTGCTTCTAAAACATGCATTTGGCACATCTAAAGAAGGAATTTTACCTCCATACAAGATCAGATGGCAGGCTTTTCAATCTTGCCTGCCTCTGAGACCAAAGTGCGTGAAGCTCTGATAAGAGACATGCTATTTGCTGACGACCCAGCAACATGCTCTCGCACTCAGCAAGAACTCTAGTCACTGATGGACTGTTTCTCCCAGGCCTGTAAAGACTTTGGGCTTACCATCAGCCTGAAAAAGACTAACGTCTTGGGACAAGGAACAGAAACGCCACCAACCATTACCATCGATGACTACGAGCTTGATGTGGTCCATCATTTCACGTACCTAGGCTCCACTGTCACCAACACCCTCTCCTTAGACGTGGAGCTTGACAAGAGAATTGGAAAGGCGGCCAACACACTTGCACGCCTCACTACACGTGTGTGGTCCAACCCCATGCCCACAGAGAAGACCAAGATGGCAGTCTACAACGCCTGCGTCATCAGTACACTGCTATATGGCAGTGAGACATAAACGACATGCCAGACAAGAAAGACGCCTGAACACCTTCCACATGAGAAGCCTCCGTCGCAGCCTGGGAATTTCGTGGCAAGACGAAGTCCCAAACACAGAGGTCTTGTCTCGTGCGGGTCTGCCTAGCATGCTTACCTTACTCAGGCAATGCAGACACTCCGCTGGCTAGGCCACGTTCACCGCATGCCAGACGGCCGCATTCCTAAAGACTTACTGTACGGTGAGCTGGCCACTGGAAGTAGGCGCACTGGACGCCCACAGTTGCGATACCGAGACGTTGTGAAGCGTGACATGAAGGCTCTGGGTATTGACACAGACACCTGGGAAAAGCTCGCAGCTGATCGGTCACAATGGAGAGGAGTCGTGACCAAGCACCTCAAAATAGGAGAAGACAAGCTGACACAAGTCGCCACAGAGAGGCGGGCCTGCAGAAAGCTTTGTGTCAGCTCTGTCCAACAGCCAGCATGCACATGCAACACTTGCAACAAGGACTGCCATTCACGCATCAGTCTTCACAGTCATAGTCGCCGATGCTCCAGCCAAGCACACAACTAGGATGCTTTACCCATGGTCGACCCTGACCGACGGAGGCCTATAGAAAAAACCGGATTAAATCGTTTCTCCTATCCCTCCCCTGCTTAGTATGGTTCTTGTCCTAGGAACTTCGTGGTGTAAGTTAAGCAGGTTTTAGCGGGGTACTAGAAAGGCGAATTTTTTGTCCGACGACATGGAGTTCATACATATGGTGGTTAACACGGCACGGAGATGGTTTTTGGTTCAATTCGTGGAGTTGTAAAATTGAAATTTGTCAAGCTAAGCGCAGTAGCTGCGACAAATGGACATGGAAAGACTAGAAGGACGTGCGGCAGCATAGCATATCGCAGCATGAGGATGGGCTTTCGTTCAATTTTAACGAGGAGACCTTTCGTGGAGTGCTATAATTGGAAATTAGAAAGCTAAGAATCATTTGCTTCGGCAATATGGAAAAGGCGACGATGTCCCGACCGAAAATATGCCTGCTCAAATGTTACCTGGAGGAGGAAAAAATACAAAGGCGAATGAATGGAATTTTTGCGGGTGAAGGAGATTAAAGTGTATTGCTTATTGGAAACAGTCTGTTTCTCGCTATAGGAGGGTCCCTAATAGGGTTCTTCAATCCCGCCATCCCGACCGGAATTTTCCCTCAATCCCGTAATCTCGACGGTTTCTACCGGCTAATCCCGATCCCGGTCATAATTTCTTAAGTCCCTGCCTCAACAAAAACGATCCTTTAAGTTCCGTTTCAGATTCCCTCACAGCAGACCCAAACACCCAAAGCCATAAGGGTCGACTATTCGAAATATTATAATTAAAAACCCCTTGTAAATACCTAAATGACTAATTTCCCTACCCTTTTACATACCTGAAGCGTGAAAAAGGTACCCCTTTCTGGCGGAGCCTCCCCGTATAGGCCATTAAAGGGAGTAACACCCCTCTCCCCCGGGTTGTAAGTCACACCACTCCTCATTTTTGCCGCGAAACGCAAATGAAAACCCTTCAAGCGAGACAAATTGACCTTTCGCGACTTTGTCGGTCGCTCGGCCGCTTGGCGACCCTGAAATTCATGGGGCCGACTCGTGGCAAGTCTACGATCAGGATCTGCCAGATTTGACACTAGAAACATCACGGTCAACAGATAATAAAGGTCACAAAGATGTGAAATTGGATTCTCATTCCCATTACGTTCATGAGTCAGATCACCATAGGGTCATGGAAAACGTGAATGTCGACTAGGTCATTGTTCGGCTATTTCCGGCGTTAATAAGATGAGCTAAGATAAAAGCTTGATTTTCTTTGCATATTTCAGTCTCTGGCATTCCTGAATCTCGGTTTCTTTAAAGCGACATTTCCCGATTCCCGCCTTTTAAAGTCGCCAAATCCCGTGTCCCGGTCATAATTACAATCCCGAAACTCGTCCCCCTTTTCCTTCAAAATCACGAATCCCGGCCTTGAAATAAGCCAAATCCCGAATCCCGAAAATCTATTGGGGACCCTACTATAGGATAGTGTCTTCTGCCTTTTTCTTTACATTTTTGGCCTTTATGCTGCGTTTTTCCTCGTTTATGTCTGCAAGGTAGGGCATATTTGTTAGGGATACACTTGGCCTTGCTTTAGGAAAGTGTTGCAAAGTTAGGCATAGCGTGACAAAGCCTTACAGTTACAAACATTTCAGAATTAAGAAGCTTGGTTACATATTATTTAACAAATAGATTCCATGTTGCCGTGCGTCAGTTCAGTAATAGATCATAGATGACGTCAAAATGTGGTAAGAACAAAAAAGTGGCACACGAGGCGTAGCCGAGTGTGTCACTGATGTTCTTACCACATTTTGACGTCTTCTGTGATCTATTAGTGAATCAGAAAAAAAAGCCATTTGACGTGATCTATACATTCAAAATGAAGCTGTTTCATTGGTTGCTATGCGTAGCAAAGAATTATGATTGGTCGAGAAAAATCACGCCACTGTCAAACCTGACCCGCGCGTCGCTTTTCCTGGAATGAAAACTTACAGCGAAAGCAGAATTGAACTGCAAAATCTACAAATCTTGAAGAAAATGCTGGAATAATCAAGTCAGTTTTTGTCATTGGAGCAGCCCTGTGAGCCGAAAAGTTTGGACGTTGCCTAGAAAATTGCAGAAGTTGAAAAAATAGTCTCGGAAAACTTGTGGTAGCGGTCAACCTAGAGGCCATTTGATTCGAGTTTTGAATAAAAGGAGCGTAAATGACGGTGGAGATTTTTGTCTTCTGTGGTTGGTGATTCTCAAATCAGCTTGATATAGTGTCGGAGACACATTTTAGCTGCGATACTCTTGACCTTGAGCTGTGGTTAGCTATACTTAGCTCGCTGCTGTGGCCTGAAACGGACAGGAACATTCGCATCGGAAAGCAAGGTTATGTATTTTATTTTACCAATTTTAAGAAGTGATAGAAAGAGAAAACAAACAGCGGTTACAAACATAGTAAAGTTTCGCATGGTATATTATACTTGACGTTTCGTATGCTACAACATACATCCTCAGAAGTGACGGTTACAAAATATGACTAAAGTTCGCGACGAAGAAAAGCCACTTCATATTTGATGGGCAATATTATGACCAGATCGATGGTGTCGCGATGGGGTCTCCATTAGGCCCTGTCTTAGCTAACATTTTTATGTGTCATTTTGAAGAGAGCTGGTTGACTAATAGTCAGTCGCGACCGTCCATTTGGTTTAGATACGTCGATGATACTTTCTCCTTATTTGACAGTAAAGACACCGCTTCCAGATTTCTAGATTTTCTCAACAGCAGACATCCCAACATCAAATTCACCATGGAACTTGAAGAGAACCGTGAGATCCCTTTCTTGGATGTTTGTATCAAGCGTGATCACAACACATTTTCAACTACTATACACCATAAAAAGACTTTCACTGGTCTTTACACCAAGTGGGACTCCTTTACTCCTAGGAAGTATGAGGTCAATCTCATCCGAACACTTACCTATCGCTGCTTACGCATCTGTTCAAATTCCACTCTGTTGCAGTCCACTTTATCCGATCTCAAGAATTCCTTGCTTCTTAATGGTTATCCGAGAGGCGTTATTAACTACAATGTTAATGATGTGCTTCACAAACATAAGGACAGGCCTTCACAACCTACTCTCACAGTTCCTAAGAAAGATGTAATCCTTGTTTTACCTTATTTAGGTCTCCAAAGCGATGCTATTACACGCCGATTAAAATCTTGTGTCTATACGTTTTATGGTTTCGTCAACCTCAGGGTTGTTTTTCAGAACACTCGCAGAATTAAGTCTTTCTTTCCTTATAAAGATCGTTTCAACCGGTCGCAGAAATCGAAGATTGTGTACAAAGCAAGTTGCTGGGATTGTGATGCTTTTTACATCGGCAAAACTAAAAGAAGATTACATGATAGAAAGACTGAGCACTTCAAAGCTCTCACTCAAATTGGTCACGCCTCCGCTGTTGCTGAGCATTCGATTTCTACAGGTCACAACATCAAATGGGACCATTTTGAGATTTTAGCAAGTGGTCAATGTGATTTACAATGTAAAATTAAAGAAACACTGTTAATACGGGACTTGAAACCCGCCCTTAATGAAAACGTCGGTAGTGAAAATCTTCTTCTGTATTAATTCACACCGATGTAGTTTCTTTTTCCATTGTTTTCTGGCTAGTACCCAATACCTCACTTTCGTTTTCGTCTTTTTAAATTTAGTCATATTTTGTAACCGTCACTTCTGAGGATGTATGTTGTAGCATACGAAACGTCAAGTATAATATACCATGCGAAACTTTACTATGTTTGTAACCGCTGTTTGTTTTCTCTTTCTATTGAAATTGAAATGGCCGAAAAACAAGAATCTTTAAGAAGTGATGTTTTGATGTTTCATTCCTGACATTAATCAGTGAGTCAACAGTTGTTTTGACACTGGGAAAAGTTAAATTTTTTAAATAAATTAATCTCAGAAACATTTTGTTTATTGGGTTTGTTAATTCGAGATAACGGAGTGGTTCTCGGCTTACTAAGACCAAGTTTGTGCGTGGTTTAGTCGCGCTCAACTGCCGACTGAGACTGCTGAAAAATTATTTCTGTATCATTTTTATAAAAGAAACGGCCTTATCTTTCGTTTTCTGGCTTCTCAAACTTGTCCAATTCCTCGGCAAGACTGTTTTGTACCTTATCTTTTGCCCAGTCACGTAAAATATCATCCTAATTCTCAAAACTTTTCGCCATTTTAAAACGGCAGAGGGAAAAACTTTGTAATGATGACGTCAATCGTGCATCTGTCCTATAATAGATCATAGGCGAGAGCCAATCAAAATGCGAGAATAACTTGGGTTATTATATAAAGTCGGATATAACCTATGTATAAGCCTTTGTTGTTAACGTAGCCATGTAAATATCTCTACTACGTGTCGCTTGGAATATAGAAAAATAGTTCTTGATATCCGTTTTAAAACATGTGGGAATATTAGTTCCTCACTCACTTTCCGAGGGGCACAGGGTTAGACTGATGCATTAGACGCCGTAAAATATCAAGTCTTTATCAAAGCGTCGGAGCGCGCCCGGGAGAAATTCCCGTGAATAGATAGAAGGGTTGTATTTTGCACGAACTATCTTTTAAATTCCACCAAACAACCTCCTATACCCCATAACAATTTAAATTGATTTTCCTCGATAAAGCTTCAAATATATTCATCGTACAGTTCATTAGGTAACTGTTGACATACTTAATACAGTTCTCCCCTTCGGCAGCATTACGCCACTTCTGTTGAATTAAATTTGATAAGATAAGGAATACCATAATTTAAAATCAATAAGTGCAGAGGCATGAATTGAACGCTGGTACGATATTTGTTTTGAACTCCAATGTGTTGTGGGAAATGATTTCATGGCTAATGTTGTAGCTCAGCGTTTGTTGAAACTTTAGACAAGATAGTTATTTTCGTAACCACGCCAAAGTAATATTATATCGTGTTTGGAGATATCTTTTTAGCTTGAGTATTTCTGTGCTATGCTCTAATTAATGTGCAGAGAATGGCATGTTTTTGGCAAGATAAACGCATCGCGTTTTAACCCGAGGCAGTATGTTATTGTATTTAGCGCGAATTTCGGCTAAAAAGCAATAAGAATTGTTAGATCTTTTTTGCGTTCGACAAAGTGGAACGCAATCCTAATTTTTGCCTGTGACTCTGCAGAGTTGGTTGTCCTGTGTAAGGTTAGTGTCTGGAAAACCCACATTCCTGTAAGGGCACGAAAATGGCCACCCCGCTTAATTTTTGCAGGGGCATGTCACGACATAGTTGCTAATTATGTCACGGCATAGTTATTAACTATGGTCACGGCCAGTAAACTGGTACCGTAACTGAGACATGTGATAGTACATGTGATGAACATGTGAGCACGTGAGCAGGCCATGTAGACTTTGGACTTTCTTTCCATGCGCTCTCGATCACAGAGGTAGCGTCGGATACTTTTGCCGTCGGATTTTGTGGCTGAGTAGTATTATATTCAATAGTATGATGTTATTTAAACGTTCGTTCGGGCTCACGAGGAACTTTTTTATTTTATAAGATGCGTAAGATTGAACCTGAGCCAGGGAACGGAAATGTAAATACTGTATACTTTGTATCAGGCCAGCGGAAATACTCGAATCAGTCACACGGAGTTTGTTTACGAGGAACGAGCACGCGATTACAAATGTGTACATTGAGCTTCCTGCTTAGAATAATGTTCGTAAAAAATATACTTTTACAAACTACAAGTTAATAATGTGAGAATATTTAGCACGAAATCTGAAGGCTGATTTAAATATTTAAGTCCTATTAAACCTGTGAGTCGGAACCTGGCGCCGTCACGTAACTTAGTTTGTACCGAGTCCTGTTCAATCAGAATGCAAATGGCATGGAATTTGTCACTCAAATATCTTTCTTTAAAACTCCGGTTGTTGATGGAAAAAGGTTGGTTTTAGAGGTTGAAAGTCAGCTAGGGAAATCATTTAAGGTATCTGTATAAAAGTCTATACGGCTGTAGTATCCGTTTCTCCGCACGCAGTGCGAGCCTACGTTGTATCACGTGATATGGCATTAAAGCCAGTTCTGTGATAATTCATATTTGAACTGCGGTTATAGATGCAAGTGAAGTATGATCCTCGCAGTAAATTTTCCAATTTGAGCAATTGGAAAGAAGAAGCCTGAAAAAAAATCAGGGCTTCAACGGGATTCGAACCCATGACCTCCGCGATACCGGTGCGATGCTCTACCAACTGAGCTATGAAGCCAATTGCTTAAATTGGAAAATTTACTGCGAGGATCATACTTCACTTGCATCTATAACCGCAGTTCAAATATGAATTATTTCATATATATATATCACATAACTTCACTGCACGGGAAAATATGAACTCAATAATTTGACCTTGCTCCCAATGTGTGGCTTCATAGCTCAGTTGGTAGAGCATTGCAAGTGAAGTATGATTCTCGCATTAAATTGGAACATTTACTGCGAGGATCATACTTCACTTGCAAGCCAGTTCTATCCAACATGGCGTGTGTTCATTGACGATCTTACATTTGGCGACGAGGATTGCGGATTACAAGAAGGAAACTAGAAGCAGCAGAGGGAAAATCAGCGTAATTTACGGCTAAGACCTCAAAGCACTTAAGCGACCGGACATTTAGACGAAAGAAGAAGAAAAGAAAGCAAGAAACACCGAAGCGAACAAGCGAAGAGACCACGTGCTCGATTAGAAATCATGCGAGATACGCCAGGCCAAGAAGGAGCCGAAGGACACGCACCGAATCCAGCAGAAATAAGAGTACTCAGCGTCGGAAAATCACTAAAGATAGAGCCATTTAAGATTCCTGAAAATCCCCTGGAAGTTGGACGAGCATGGAAGAGAATGGATTGAAGACTTCGAAGACGAAACATCGTATTTCGAAATCACAGAAATAAGAGACCGCGTGAACGCCCTGAAGATTTATGGCGGCAAAGAAATCAAGAAACTCGCACGTAACTTACCAGAGACAGCACCAGTGGTCGGAGACGATGATTACAAGAAGCTGAAAAGGAAGCTTAACAACCATTTCTTACCAAAAAAGAACAAGCATCACGCCAGGTACACGTTTAACAAGCAAAAACAAATCATAGGAGAGGGTGTTGTCACATACGGGGCGCGACTGCGCGAAAAATCAAAGGATTGCGAGTTCGGTGTACAAACAGATGACAGAATACTGGAACACTTGATACAAACCATCAAGGACAGCGAGCTCGTTAAAAGAAGCATTCAGAAGAAATGGAATCTCGATCAATTCCTTGAGGAAGCAAGCCAAAGAGAAGATATGAATCAGCAAGTCAAAGATACGAAAGAGGATTTCAAGATATCGAAAGTCGGGCATGAGTCAGAGGATTCTCCACCAAAGAGTGGCAAATGGGGCAGAAGAAGAAACCCAAAGAAGAAACCACCGCGACCTCCCGGAAAACGAGACCACAAGAAGGAAGAGAAAAAGAAAGGCAAAAGCTGTGGTTACTGTGGAAAGACAGGGGCACACCCTCCAGGCCGAAACTGCCCAGCATACGGACAACAGTGTTTGAAGTGTGGCAAGTACAACCATTAGGCATCATGTTGCAGAACCGCTTCCCAACCGCAAAAGGGATCCAAGGAGACCAAGAGAGAGCGAGTCAAGTAAACAGGAGAGGCTGAGGAGACAAGCAGTGACTCGGATGATGATTACATCTACCTTCAGGAGACAGCACAACACCTACACCGAGTGAAGAAGATAAGATCAGGTCCAAATCAAGACACCGTACTAATCCGTATTGGAGACATTGATGCTTTCGTTGAACCAGATAGTGGAGCAAGCGCAAATGTGATGGATGAATATCAATTCAAGGCCCTCAAGCACAGATCACAAGAAATTAAGGAACTTGAGCTCAGTAGAGACACGCTGAAGACACTTCAATCTGATCTATCAGTTAAAAGCGAATTTACTGCTACGTTGAGGAACAAGAACCGAGGCACACAAAGCAAGTTCTTAGTGATCCAAGGGAAGATGGACTCTCCCCCACTCCTAAGTAAAAGCACGCTGTTGGAACTTGGAATGCTCAAGATCGATCCAGAAGAAACACTTAAGGAAACCAATGAGCTGAGAATTAAAACTGTGAAAACACCGGATGACAGCCTTGAAACAGTACTGCACGAATACAGTGATGTATTTCAAGGAATTGGCTGCTTTCGGGAAAAGAATACAGGCAAGAAGATTGAAGTCGAGCTAGAAATGGAAACCGATGCAAAACCTGTGGCTCAGAAACCACGCCCTGTACCGTACCACTTACAGAAACCACTCAAAGATTGGCTGGACCAGGGAGTGAAGGAGGAGATATTCGAGAAAGTTCTTGACGGAGAAGCGATTACCTGGTGTTCGCCACTAGTAGTTCAACCCAAACCAAAATTCACAGAGATGAAACGTGAAGAATTAGAGTCTCACATGATTAGAGCAAGCATTGACATGAGAATTCCAAACCAGTCCATGAAGCGAAGCCGGTGCGTCCAATCACCAAAAGTAGAAGACTTCATCTACCGTCTACACGACTGCAAGATCTTTACGAAGCTGGATCTCAGACAAGGTTATCATCAGTTAGCTCTAGATCCCTCCACAAGACAAGTAGCAACATTCAGCACACCTTGGGGGAATTACAGACCCCAACGACTGGTTTTCGGAGCGAAGTCATCACAAGATGTCTTTGACGAAGCCATGTTCAGAGTTTTCGGGGACATACACCACTGCTTAAATCAAAGAGACGACATACTCCTGGGAGGAAGAGACCAGACGGAACATAGAGAAGTACTGAAGACCGTCTTAAAGCGAGCAAGAGATCATGGAATCACCTTTAACAGAGAAAAATGTCAGTTTAGAGTGGAAAAAATTGAGTTCTTTGGACATGTTTTCACCAAGGATGGACTGAAGCCAGTCAAAGAGTGTGGAGTACCTGAGAAAAAAGAGGCAGTACGAAGGTTCCTAGGAATGGCAGGCTGCCTAGACAACGTCATCCAGAATTATGCAGCCATAGCAGCACCGCTGTACTAGCCAACCAGGAAAGAAACCAAATTTCACTGGGGTAAACAAGAAGAGGAAGCTTTCAGAAAGATACAAGACACCATCTCAAGTGAGAAGACCATGGCATTCTTCGACTCAAGCAAACCCATAATCCTCCGTACAGAAGCAAGCTTTAATGAAGGACTATCGGCAACCCTGCTTCAGAAGACAGACAGAGGCATTCAACCGGTACACTTTATCAGCCGAACAATGACAGAAACTGAGAAGAGGTAGAGTCAAACCTAGAAAGACGCTTTGGCAATCAAATGGGCCAAGGAGAGACTGAGAATTTACTTACTTGGAGCACCCAGATTCAGAATTGTGACTGCCCACAAACCACTAATACCGTTGTTTAACAAAGTGAAGGCCAAAGTACCACCAAGAATAGAGAAGTGGATCATGGAAATGCAAGACGTGGATTACGATTTGGTGTACGAACCAGGAAAAGATGAAGCAGATCCCTTAGACTTCCTCTCCAGACACCCTCTGCCTGAGACAGGACATGACAAAACTGAGAAGATCATCAGATGGAACGTGAATGCAGAACATGCTGTGGTTGTCACACGAATCAGAGAGGAACTCAGAAAGATGAGGTCATGCAGCGATTAGCTAAAAGAATCGCCAAAGGGGACTGGGAGAAACACAAGAGAGACAAAGACCTTGAACCCTACCTACATGTGAAACAGGAGTTATCAGTTGCAGAAGGACTTATCTTCAGAGAACGTCGAATCGTACTACCACCAGCACTTCAGAGGAAAGTGGTTAAACTAGGACACAGCCTAGGACACTTAGGAAAAACTAAGACCAAGCAAATGCTGAGAGAAAAATACTGGTTCCCACTGATGAACAGTATGATAGACACAGCTATTGAATAGTGTTATGAATGCCAAGTAGCTACGAAAAGAGACAGAGAAGAACCAATTAAGGTGACTAGCATCCCAAACCGCCCTTGGGACACAGTATCCATTGACCATGGTAGACCATACCCAGACGGACACTACAAGCTCGTCCTGATTGACAAGATAACCAGATACCCAGTGGTAGAGTCTGTATCATCAACTGACTTCCAGACCAACCAGGAGAGGTTGAAGCATATTTTCGCCACATATGGAACTCTGAGGAGAATTGAGAGCGACAACGGGCCCCCATTCAATTCTAAAGAGTTTAATGAATTTTCAAAGAAAGAAGGATTCCAGCACCACAGGGTGACATCCCTCCACCCAAGAGCAAATGGAGAAGTAGAGAGATTCATGCAAACCCTAAACAAGACCGAACAAATTGCAAATCTGCAAGGCAAAAACCGTCTTGAGAGGAGAAATGCGGTTCAAGACATGCTCATCGCCTACAGATCAACTCCGCACCCAGCTACAGCAGTTGCACCTTACGAAGCCCTTAAGGGGACACCCGTGAGAATGAAATTAGACTACACTGAACCTGAACCACAGAGAGATGAGAAGGATGACATCATAGACCGCAGAAACGCAGAATACAAGCAGAAAATGAAGCAACAGAGAGGGGGGGAAAAGACCAGAGAGAATAATCTGCTACTAGGAGATTATGTGCTTGTCAAGCAACCAAGGAAGAACAAGTGGAGTACGCCCTTTGAACCTGTGTTCTATGTCGTGTGCAGCATTCGTGGCTCCCAAGTGTGACAGATGGACGAACAGTTTGCCGAGATGCAAGTCAATTTAATTTAGCAAATGCAGTTATCAACACCACTGATGAAACAGAGAAGAATGAGAAGGTAGAAACACCACAGGCAGTTTCAGACATTGAGGTCCCAGAAAAGGAGACTCCACCCAGTGCACCACCTGACCCACCAGATACGATAGCAAATGCAGAGAAGCCAATGGAGCCACCCGGTGCAGAGATAATACCAGAAAAAGGAACTGAACCAGAGCAAAGAGCAGAACAAAACCAACCAGTAGACAAATCAGTAGAGGCGAGACCCAGGCAGGAAAGGCGCCAGCCTTCATATTTGAAGGACTATGTGTTAGCTTAAGAGTTTAAGTTTTTTAAGTTTGTTATCGGATTGAACTTTGCTAGAGTTACAAGCTTTTGTTAGTTTGGGAGGGATGTAGTATCCGTTCCTCCGCACGCAGTGCGAGCCTACGTTGTATCACGTTATATTGCATTAAAGACAGTTCTATCCAACATGGCGTGTGTTCATTGACGATCTTACAACGGCGTCGAACGCACTCTCATAATCTTTGATTACTGCTGGTCATAGGATTTATATGCAAGTGGATTTCTTTCTTATTTATTTGGTGAAATAATGTAATAGGTGAAACAGAGATGTTTGGGGAGAACGCATGTGTTGTTGTGTTGTTTAACGATAACCAGATGTCGATGTAATCGTATGGGCGATAACAAGTTGTTAAGTGAATTTGTCATCATATGTCAAAGGTGAAATCATGCGATTGTGAAACATGTAAGCTAAGTTGACCTTTATGAAAGGGATAAGATTTGCTAGGGCTATCGAATGGTATTCGCGAGAATGTGAGCGGTGCTTTTATTTTTGCGAGGAAGCTCTGTGACATAATTTGTCTTGAGAGCACTTTAGAAAGTACATGTAGAGATGGTGAGCAGCGAAACGTTTTGGACCCATTCTAGTAGGTTAGAGCCAATTACGCCTTAATTGTTTGATGCCAAATTACTTCAGGTGGGTTCACGCGAGCTTCAATGTTGATATCTAAAGCTTTGTAATCAGACATTGTGAACAGACCACGAGAAGACGGTAAATTGTTTTTTTTTTTGTTAAATTACTCTTATCAGTGCTGGCCTGATGGGCCGCTTGGCACATACACTCTTTTTTTATAATACATTTTATAAGAATATCGAGGCTGAAATTTGCGAAATTTTAAGAATATTTTATGAATAAAGCCAAGGCTGAGATTTTTGAAAAGGATAGATATAATTTTGTGTGTTGACACATCTGTAAATACAATACAATACAATTTTCTTTTGTTTTTTTAACCGTATAAAACAACCCTTGCTGGTTAACAAGGAGTTTACTGTAGTGGTTAGACTTGATTGTCCTTGAACCAAAATCGGGTACTTTCGTTTCCATCATGCTATATCTAGTGTCGGCGTTTTACGTGACATTTAGACCTCACTGACTAGACTGCAACGAAAAGCGATGGAGCACAATGTAACGCAATACAGATCTAAATACCAAGCACTTATAATTGACACCCTAATAAATTCTCAAACGGATATGTCATCACCTATAATTTAAGAATAATACAAGAGTGTTTTCAGTCTAAAATCGGCAGAAAAATAAGAATATTTAGCCTCAGCCGGAAAAACAACATTCTTGTAAAACAAAAAAGATTGTATGCAGACTTTGACTTCCACCGTCTGAATTTCCATTTGCAGAGCAAGTGCTTGTGCAAAACGTTTCCCATGAAAATCTTGAAAATCACTTGATTTTCATGCGAATGACTGGCTTACTGTATTTTGCGAAACGAAACGAAACGAAATGAATAAGCCTGAACTGAAAGGAACTTCCTTCTATACCGTGTCACAACAGTCCGATTCCTCCGTGTGATAACCTATAGGCGGATTCATCGTGACGTCACTGTTTACAAAACCTCCCGAGG
>CM042746.1:40650477-40662847 GCA_022496165.2 Catalaphyllia jardinei | reverse complement strand
GTGTATTTTCATCGTGTGGGGTTGGAGATTTTGATATTTTGTATCGTCACGTCGTCATGTGGGGTGGCGGGGTGGGGGAGAGGTTCATATTTTCCGTTTTAGGGGAGCGGTGATGGGGTTCATATTTATTTAAAGATGGTTTCACTGTAGCACAAGCATAAGCACAAGTAAATAGTGGTGGCAACATACACGTAAGCATAAGCAGAAACAAACAAGAAAGAACCCACTTATTTGTCTTGTGCCGTTTTCACTAGTAACGCGCTCGACATAAGTACAAGTATAATCACAAGAAAAACAGAACAGTGTGAATTCAGTTGGCTTTATTTTATACATCTCATCATATCTTTTTTTTTGTGATTGTGTGACCATTTCTCATCCCTTGGATTTCTGTCCCATTGGAGAAATTAATTTGGCAAGCAGTAAAAAAGATGTTACTTCTAGAATTCTTGATAGAGACCCATCAAATTATGTGCTACAAACTTATGGTTGTATAATATGACATACATTTTATATTAATCCTGTGTCATGTTCGAGAACAAACTTTTTATGGAAAAAAGTTTGTACATTTCCCTGTTTTACTTCCACAAATTTGCTTAAAAAAGATAGATTTCATGATGAGAATTTGTTGGAAATTTCTTTCAGGGGTGGAATGACAGGTGGTTCATGCCCTTCCAAAGATAACTGGAAATTTGATGCCACCAAAACAGACTGGACTCGCTTGGACGAGTGTTCCACACCACGGATGTATTCATCAATGGCTATGTTGCCTCCACTCAATGGCACTGAACGTCGAGCAGTGCTGTATGGGGGAGCAGAAACAAGCAAATCTGTGTTAGTGGTAAGTAAAGTCTTTGTTGAAGCCTCAGACTGGTGGTTAATTTCTGTGGCATAAAACAAATAAAAGTATTTTCTTTAGTCGAAGGCTTCTTATAGGGTATACCATGTAGGGTTATAACAGTACTACAAGTGTGGATGCTAAATGAAATATGCAGTGCAATGATCCTGATCAGGACTTAACCTAGCCTTCACTTGTCTGAATGAGTCAACAAATTGTTTCCCAAGTAAGGTATAATTGTAAACATAACAAAGTGTTTAGCAGGATTTTCTTGATATAATCCCTGGCATTGATTACCCCCACTTCCTCCCATCCCTTGCTTGGGAGCCTGAGTCTTAATTTGTTCCTGAACACTGATGTGAAGCATGTTGTGCTCTATGAAAGTTGCATTCAGGTACATCATGCGAGGAATAGTCTTATTCATCTCACTTAAGTTACATTATAATATAAAAATAAGACCTATATTACCGACACGCTGACCACTCAGCCACACTGCCTCCTTATTATGTGTAATTTTATTATTTTTTTCCCCTATATAGACATCAAGATATGAGGCTAGTGAGATAGCTGTGTTTAATCCTGATACAAATGAGTGGGAAAGGAAAAAAGTGGGGGTATGTTGTACATATCTAATGAATTAAAGTATATCTGACCACTTGAAGACATGCCCAAGTTGTTCCATACAGTTTTGTATGTATTATATACAGCGAAAATATTACACTGTTTATAAATAAACTCTTACTGATATTCTTGTGAGGAACACAAGGGATTAGAAGCTTAAGGAAAGGGAACTTGTAATTGCATGTAATTGTTTTAGTTTCAAGCCTGTATTCTAGTCCAGTATAATTCCATCAGCCCAGTGCTAATTGGTCTGGTCTTAAAGGGCATGAAGCCTGGGGGAGGCACTTCTTTATAAGAGGCTAATGGGGATGTGCCGCTGGATGGTGTCGCATTTTCATGACTGGATTGACTATCATGGGGTGGCATTTTCAATAGTGTTACTAGGATGGGGTCACACATTTTCTTATTTTGGGGGTAAGACAGTTCTTCATATTTACAGTAAGCAAACGTACAAGAATGTTTGTACTGTAGGTTAAAAGTAAAGTGTTCTTTATTCAAAATAAGGTACATACATAAATGTAAAGTGACTAAGTTGGGATCACGAAAATTATATATTCGCCAAAAAGTGACTAAGGGGTCTATAACTGGCCACAGAATAGACTACAATGGGGTAGGGGCTCTGAGAGGCCAGTGGCACATACCCAGCAAAAATTGACCCAAGTATAACCCCTCGCCCCCCCCCCCCCGGGCATGAAGCAAGGTACTACAGCTGGATGCTTGCATTGCCTAATTTGAAGGCAAACAGCATTTCATTTGCTAGTTACCCATTTATATGTTTGGTAGAGAGAGGCACTGTGTGTCTTACCTGAAAACAAAACACAATAACCCCACAAGGGCTTGAATTTGTACAGTTTGATCTAGAGTCCAATGCACTTGGCAATGCCATTGTGCCTCTCGTAGTAATCAATTTTTATGGCAACATACTATTCATACATGTTATGTCTTGTTCTCAATTAAAATAACTTGGTCTAAATTTTGTTTGCATAGGGCACACCACTTCCACCAAGGAGAGCTGGTCATGTGATGGTAACAACAGATAAAGGCATCATGATGTTTGGTGGCTCAGGCCAGGAGTAAGAAAATCTCTCTTTTTTATTATTTTTTTTTACCACAAAATGCCCCCACTAAAGGAGCTAAAATAAAAAAAATAGCCAAGTGGAGAGTCTAGCGGTGTTTTAATTCCCTCATTTTATGGTTCAGGTTATTTAAGGTGGTTGGAAACAGTTTCCAATACTTTAAATTTTCAAAAATTTAAGGTGGCTCCGAACTCCCTTCGCAGAATTTTTTTAAATTTTGCAAAAAGTTGCATCTTGTCATGTTGATTACAATTCGATAATAAAAAATGGGGGTCACCGAGCTCGTTTTTGAATTATAAGCGCTTAAAGCTAAAATTAAGGGTGTTTTTAGCGGGTTATATTGTTGTTATGGTAACCTATTGAGTCACAAAATAGCTCACTTTGGAAAAGAGTGATAGCCTGGGGACGAAGTCACGCCGCAAGCGCTTATGGGATTATTTGGGGGACGCAGGTCAAAACAAACATGGTGGAATTTGGTGCGGAATGGCATAGCGTGAATTGTAGTGGTGACAGCGTGGTCTTAACAGAAGTAGAGATAACAATAAGATCGAAGTCATTGTTTTAGACGATCAAAAGTCAAAGGAACTGAGAAGAATTCGAACGGCGTGTTCCGCTGTTTATTTATACGATGTTTATTTATACGATGTTGTAAATAAATACTCGTGCATGAATGCGGACATGGCGAAATGAGGAACAAATTGTTGAGAAATAGAAGAAACGACATCACACAAGGCTAGGAGTTCTGCTGTCTTTGATATCGACTTCAAAAGGGAAGGAAGCAAAAAAAAAGAAGTTATTACAACACGGCGTGTTCGTATTTGGTCACCCATCCAGATGCGAACCCCGCCTGGTATAGTGACTCTCAACTTGGAAAATGGACCGTCTGTAAACAGTGACAATTTTGATGCTACTAACTTGAGGAGTGGGGTGAATAGGAGTATGCAGATCCGCCGATCCATGTTTTTTTTTTCGCCAGATCCGTCGACCTGCCAGAATTTTTGTTCAAATCCGAAACCACAACCACACTCGTAAACAGAAGCATAAAGGTTCAAAGATAAACTGGTACATGTGAATGCCACTGTTAATTTCACCCAAATGTAAAGAAGGCAATATGCTTGATGACTACAACACAAAACAAATCTAATAACAGTCTAACGCCTGAGTTTAAATGAACTTCTTTCGAAAAAAGGAAATAATTTGGATGAACTCATTTAAACATTCCGACCAAGGCTGAAGAAAGATCTATGATCCAAATTTCGTTTGGACCCAAGATCCGAACATAAGACAGGCACAATCCGGAATCAGCGTCAAAAATTACAGCTGATCCACGATCCACTGTGTTTTCAAAATCCGCCAATCTGCTTAATTTACAGCAAAAATTTACAATCAGTGTGATTTTTAAGGCCAAATGCGTCGATCTGAAAACCTATTCACCCCCTTTCCCCCCAAGCCCTCCTTGAGGTTTTAATCCGTAGGTTAAGTTTAAGTAAGAAATAGTGCAAAAACGCAACGGTAAGAGAATGCAAGAGTAGATGTAACGCCTTTGAAAACATTCATGAAGTTATCGGTCCGAGAGACCGAGTTATCCTCGTCCGAGAGACCGAGACAATAATAAAGAATTAAAGCAACGATTCTTGACCCCTGCTTCTTGTCCGATCACCGAAAGCAAGTAATAATTCTCATTTTAGTGACTTTTACTCTCTTTGTTAGCTTTTCTCATCTTAGAAATTTAAAACAACAAAAAAATGCATTCAGAGTCATTATACCACAAGGACAGCACCACGACTCTCCTCCGCTCAACAAAGTTAAGCCCTGTTGATTGGGGCTCCTACCAGGATGAGTGACCAAATACGAATACCCCGTGTTGTAATAACTCTTTTTTCCCCTTCCCTTTCGAATGTGATATTAAAGACTTCAGAACTCCTGGCCTTGTGTGGTGTCGTTTCTTCTATTTCTCAACCATTTGTTCCTCATTTCGCCATGTCCGCATTCACGAGAATTATATTTATTTACAACATCGTATAAATAAACAGCGGAACACATCGTTCAAATTCTTCTCAATTCTCTTGACTTTTGATTGTCTAAAACAATAACTTCGATCTTATTGCTATCTGTAGCTCTGCTGAAACCTTGCCGTGACCACTACAACCCACGCTATGACATTCTGCACTAACTTCCGCCATGTTTGTTTTGACCTGCGTCCCCCCGAATAATCCCATAAGTGCTTGCGGCGCGACTTCGTTTCCAGGCTATCACTCTTTTCCAAAGTGAGCTATTAACAGCAACCTGTTCCCCGATGATTGGGCAGTTTGTTGATACCATGATTTTGGCATCAACCGATATAGAGGCGGTTATAATGACCCATCCACCTCTAAGTCTTGGAAAGTACTGGAAACGTTTTCAGCCACATTAATAATGGAATACTAACGAAAATTGTAACGCAGTATCTATCTGGAATATCAAAGACCTGCTCAAAATGTTAAATTGGTAGCACCCTGTACCCTCCCTCGTCAATGTCTGGCATTGTTAGACACGCGGATCATGCAGTTAATTATCTTTTGCTTTCGTCAGTGGTGAAGGATCACTTAATGACATCTGGCTCCTAGAGGGTACGGTTTCAGATGCTGACGACACTCCATCTGCCGGTGGGTGTGGCTCTGCAGATTTTAACCTGATTGCACTCCATGGTATCTTCATGTTCCTTGGTTGGGGCATCCTTCTTCAAGCTGGCGCCTTTATTGCACGTTACTTCCGGCACAAAGAACCAGAAGGATGGTGGTTTAAGATGCATAGAATTTTTCAAGTAAGTAGAATCCTTAACAGTCTTGAACTTTCAACGGTGACGTTCGTCTGCTTGAGTTTTGGGCAATTTATAAGATCATTTGAACTACGAGTACAGGCTGTTCTTTGGATCTGTCCAATCAAGCGCATGGAGGCGATTATGACTGAATTCATCTGATACATGTAGCACACGAAATCGTTTTCGCTCGCCAAATCTTTTGCTGGGAAGTCTACCGCCGGCCGTCGCCGACGCAGGCCAAGCGGTACACAGACGAAACTATCCAATGTAATAATATAGCAGGCTGTATTATTTAAAGCATGCAATTAATAAAAAAATGTTAAGGATCATTTCTTCCTTTTGCAGGTGTCGGGTCTCGTATTTGCAGTTGCAGGCTTAATTTGTGCGGTAGAATCAGTTCCGTTCGCTCATTTGAAGTTTGCCCATGGAGGTCTGGGCGTGGCCATCATGGTCATTGGTTTGACACAACCTCTCAATGCCTTTGTGTAAGTATTCAACAGTTGACTCAATTTTATAATTACTGTCCTTTTAGTGGGTAATTTGATTGTATTTTTTACGAATTAAGTTTTAAGCGAAGAGTAAAATGGGCCAGATATGTCCGGGATTGAACGCTAATGAGATTCAAATTCCTAATGATAAGTATCACAAAGTGTTCCCATTGGTAAAAAGTCACCAAAACACTCACAATTCTGCCAAATATGAAGTAATATGAAAATGCCAAATACCTCTACCAAATATGAAGTACTTCTAATCAAACAATACTTGCGTTAAATCTTGGACATAAGTGAAATGGGCGAGGGAAACCACCAAATAAGGTACCCTTCCTCCACCTTTGGTTTGCCGAGTCTACAACGCAGTACAGTAACTAGTTACTCAACGCAGTGACTTAAAATAGGTATCTAATGTCCATTTTTCCAAATGGTAAGGTAAATGGTGAGTAAAGTCTGCATACGAGCCAACTGTGGACCACCAGGCCTGAACTTATCCCGGTTTCTGTAGCATGAAGCGACTAGGAGTATTTCTTCTCCCCCCTGAATGGGATGCTAGTCAATCGCAGGGTTTACCCCCAGCATTAAATTCGCCGGAACCCATTTATACACCTGGGCGGAGAGAGGCAGTGTGAGAGTAAAGTGTCTTGCCCAAGAACACAACACAATGTCCCCGGCGAGGGCTCGAACCCGGACCGCTGGCTCCGGAGTCTCTATCGCGCATCCCATTTTCACCTGTCTTATCGTTGCTTTAGAATGCTATGTTCCCATCCTGTACAACAGCGTTTCACTTTTCGAAACAGCCTTTATTTCGACATTAAATACCGCGGGGAAGCCCAACACTGATTTGCGGATCAAAAGTCTGAAAAGTTTTTGATTGGTTTTTGCGATGCTATTACCGGCGTATCTTTGGTAAAAATGGCTCGTTCCATAAAATTCAACTAACGTTAAGGATATTCTGAAATGGGCTCTTCAAAAATGACCTTTGCCTTGCACCCTTGTTTTAAAGGACTGAAAACATTGCTTGCATAGCTAACTGACAAATGAAACTGGGACCCAAGTTTTCTGTGAGCGATTAGCCAACGAGGCGCAACCGTTTAGTCTGTCGTTCATAGAAAACGAGGACGAGTAGTATAGTTTCAGTAGATTTTTTCAATGTATACTGTAGTCAAAATTTTAATGTAACAAATTTAAGAATATTTTTTACATTTTCAAAAGACGCGTGCGCGTGATTGTGTCCTGTCAGAGGGTAGATGACAGTGGAACAACCGTAACCAATCAGATTTCCGTATATTTGATAGAGCACGCTGAGTCTTCACTAATTTATGTATGTTTGTTTTCAGCCGTCCTCATAAACACCCTGATGGTACCAGGACAACAGGCCGATTTATCTGGGAGATATTCCACAAAAACGTGGGCCGTCTAGGTCTTATTCTGGCTCTCATTAACATCAGTCTTGGTCTCTTCCTTGCCGTGGCCCCAGTGGCAGCGTGGGCGGTTTGGTTCGCTCTGCTTGGAACCTTTGTAATTTTGTACGTGGCGATGGAGGTCCGCTTGCAGTTGGGCAAGAAGAACACGAAGACTGCAGCTTTTCCGATGAAATGATTCTCCAAACTGCACTCTTGTTTTAACCAAAGCCTAATACCTGTTCATCTGCATCTCTTTAGAAAGGTCTCAGTGGGGTGGAGTCAGCCTAGTCCCCAGGCGCGCTCCGCTTAGTTGAGTTAAAGCTCTGCTGTGAGCAGTGACGCCACTTAAGTACACTTGTCCGCTTCCCCGTTCAAAGCTTTGGGCGGCCATATTGAAGCAACAGAGGACGCATAGGGACTAGACTGTTGTAGTGTCATTGATAAACTGTCGTAGATTACTTTTACTGTGGATCGATTGGGGAGCGTCTGAATTCAATGGATCGAAGAAAATTTAGCAATTAACATCTAAAGAAGGCCTTTAATGGGTTAGTTTCGAAGAAGAAGCTAAAATTTCTACCTTTTTATGTCAACACTCTACTATCCATTCTTCGGTACAATCGTTCTGGTCTCTGTACAAAGTTCCAACCTACTAAAAAGTACTTTTTCTTTAATGTTTTTGTTCAATGTTAGAGCGGTCTTCCATTGAGTTTCAAAAGTAATCAGGTATTTTCTTTGGCTTTTGTTTTGGTTTTACTACGTTTTGTGATTGGCTGAGTATTTTAACTGGCAAGTAATGACTTTAGTTTTGGTTCTGCCATACTCATTTAAGAACCTATCTTTCAGTTTAGTATTTAATCCCTGTTATTTGTCAGAAGTCGTCAAGTCAGCTATTTATTGTTATCAATATCATCAGGTTCCCAGTGTTTTGTCATATCAATAATTTAGTAGCGGGAAAGGGTTTAATATTTACGGTGAAGCGACCGTGTCAAGACATAGGAACTGACCAGTCTCTTACCTTTCTGTCAGAATGAATCAGTTTGCAATAAAAAGCACATTTTTCTATTTATCTTTAGTTAGTTCATTAGCATTCAAGTTACGGACCTACCAAGCCTCCGTCGATGCATAGGCGCTTGGCTAGAGTCGGTAGCTGTGTGTCCAAAATATTTTTGAGAATCCTGGACAATATTTGTTCTTTTTTATTTAATCTTTCAGGGGCAGGTAAACGTACTAGATGTTTCAATTTTTTCTGACCCAAAGCAAACGCTTTGGTGTAGTTTGACTTTAAAAGGTGCAGTTCTGCAAGCAATTTGGTAGCAAATTTTAAATTCGTGTTCAGGAATTTTTGATCCTTTATAAATATATGAGACAACTAATCAGACTGGCTCTCATTCCTTCTCATCAACAATCATCATAGACGTTTAGAACCAACGAAGTTTTTCACTCTGGTATCGATTTGTTTATTCTTAGCACGAATTATAAAATTCTAACAAAAAAATTATTGTCTCCCAACCATTTTATATTTAGCAGGGGGAGCGGGAACCAGTCTTAAAAAGTATGTGCAGTGTATGCGTAGGGTTTAGTCTAAATTAGAATTTAGTCCACAATAAATTGTAAATGATGATGTTAAAGTTAATGAATAACACTCACTCATTTGCACCGAAACAGTCACCTGTAACGTGATTAAAGAAGTTCAAGGTTCATTCCATCGTCTCCTTAATTACTGGCCCCATTATTGGAAAAATAATTTAGGATGTTGATGAGCAAAAGTTGGGGGCGGGGTGAGTGGAGAAGGGGGGGTGGCGCACTAGGTTACCAAGCCTTAACTGACTGAACTGATCTTTGTGACTATTTTGGCGTTTTACGGGTGTTCTCGAATTATTTGCTGCACGTGAAGCCAACTAAGGTGTACCACAGAGCGAATACGTGGGGGGAAACTAGACCTTAGAGCATTCTGAAGAGAGAAAAAGAAACAAGAGTGATTTTCGTTTATCTTCGTAAGAAAGGCCACTGGGATTTGATTCTAACCAAAGACTTCAAATATTTGTAGTTCCAGGCTTCAGCATGGAATCTTTTTTAAATCTTTCTTGCCTTTCGGGGTGTGCTTTTATTTAGCTCGAGATTTCTATCAGGTGTCGATGGCTAAAGGGGAAGAATTCTAAATGAGCTTTGCTTCAAATAAAGGTTTCCAGCTATTTCTCGTTCACGCGGACTGACTTCATTCGAAATTTATGTGCGCCTGCTCATCGGTTTTTCCAACATTTCGAGCTCTTGAAGACAAGAAACCATAAAATTCCTTCTTCGGCTTATAAGTGCAATAAAGCTACACTGTATAAAGGGTGTGTTTCATTTGGCTAGGCATGTATAAAGTAATGTGAAGTTCAAAAAGAAACTGTCGTCGTGTCTTCGCGTGCTTGGAGCATTTCGTGCTCGAGCGAAGATACTTCATGATAATACTAACACTGTTTGCCATGATAGTGTGCCTTTAACTGTATCAATATGCCAGAGGGCACTTAACAGACATCAGAAAAGGAGAGACCTTGCGATAAACAACAAGTCATCTTTTTTTTTTAATGGCGGAAAGCACACACTTTCCGACATCCGGGAAATAAGGGCATGTCACGCAACATGCCACATGTACCTCAGCTGAAACAATGGTTTGATTTTCAGACTACTGACCAAGGAGTCAATGCTAACTACAGAAAACACAATCAATATTTGTTCACACTTTTAATTTAAAAATTCTTCGTTGAAAAAAGGAACGCTGGTTGTGACGGAAAAAGGAAACTACGTAAAATAAATACTAAAATAAAAGTTAGAAACGCCCATCTTTTTCACAATGTGAATACAAATAACCCGTGGCTTTTAACAGAAGACAAGCATTTATGGTAAAATCTTGGCTACAAAAATGATTTAACATAAATAAAACAAAATTCAGCCACAGTTTGTCCAACAATAAATAATACTTCCGAAGTTAACAAGTCGTTACTATTTCTTTCAAAAATTGAAATACTTAAATTCTTGTAAAGACAAGAATGATCTTCACCGTGACGTCCTTAACACTATTCAACAAAATCTTCTTCACAAAAATTTGAAATAATTTTGACCAAAACTTTAATTTACTCTAGACACTTCCCAAGCACATTACTTTGTATAAAAACAACTGTAAGATCTCTGTAAAACACTCTAACCTTGTAAAAAACATTCATGAACTCATTCATGAATATTTATAGGAAAACATGCCAACGTTTTATAGAGGGGATGGCCAGGACCTGCTCCAGCTGTCTAATAAAGAATATATTATTATTTTTTCTATTACATTATTAAAAAGGCAGTGGAAAAACTCTGCATTAATTACAACAACAATAACAACAACAAAACTAAAGAAACTGAAAGACGCCAAATCGCAGACGCCGCGTTTTGAACAATATCACCCTAAGAATCTCACGTTTGTTGTTTCTAATTGGTTTCACTCGTCGCTTTTTGTTTGTATTATGTCGTTTTTAGTGTTGTTCTACCTTATTAAACTGCTATTCTAAGGTTTTACAGGTTCGTTTGAAAATAACTTTGTACATTGCACAACATGTAACGAGGTATTATGACAAAGCTCCTTTAACTTTGTTTTGAGAAACTTGTTGTTGCTCCGAGTGTTTTAAACACTTTATCTAACACAGTCTAATAGCATTGTATCTACAGCAATCCCTTGGTAGCAAAACAATACACGTACATTGTACGCAAAAAGATAATCCCAAACCTTGACGATTCAACCCAACCTCGCACAACGTGCAATGGCTGGCGCTTTCACTCAACTCTGGAGGCAACGAGAATGCATGTATGTGTTCCGTAACAATGATCTCTTTATGCTTATTTGGAACATTCAGTTGTGTTCAATTTAGAAACTACTTGGCACGAAAACTAAACGCACGCACACTGCACGTATCCCCAAATTTTGAAACCCGGGTGGAGGATAAAACACAAACGCAAAGGCAAACGCAAACGCAAAGGGATTTCTTTCCTCCTGAAGGTATATCATCGAATATTCAGATGCAACCTAATGTAAATATATTAATACATCTTAACTTTTTGAAACCAATAGTTATCCCCTAAATTCAGGAAATGGGCTTGTTTGAAGACGTTTAGCTTTTCCCTTCAGTTTTTTTCCTTCAAAGACAAATTAGCCTCTTCGCTCGACTGAGCATGCCAATTTTTCTACAAATTGGCACGTTTGCGGCCTCATATGTACATGAGTTAATTTGCAACAAATTCTTATGAAACTTCGCATATTACGTAATTCGGTATGATATATTGATCTTAGTAGTTACTTGTTTATGCGAAAAATGCTAAAATTGTTAAAATTGAAATACACTATAAATTTTCTTGACCTTTTGAAACAAGGTCCGGTAGCTAGAGGTAAGGGAGGTGGGGGGAGGTTCTCCTCAAGAGGGTTGATAAACCAATGCCAAGTCCTTTTTTGTTCCTTCTAATGACCCTGGACTGACAGAGAGGACTAACCAACTGGATCAACATGGCCTGTTGATGATGTGTCATCTTTTTTCAGCATTTCCTTCAGCTCTGAGAGAAAAAAAAAAACAATGTCAGAATTGTTAATAGGAAGAGTTAAGGAGTCTATCAATACAGTTATTACAGTTTAAATCTTCAGAATGACATACTGAACAGTTCTCACCAAAAAAAAGGCAAACTGTGAAACGGACAAAGTGCAGAAATAGTGATGTAACAGAGAATTAACTCTGAAGTGTAAATTTTAGTGCTAATTTAACCCATGAATAACCCACTGGGCGTTAGCCCTAGTAAAGGGAATCAGGGAACCACACGGGGTAAAGAAAAAATCTTTTGACCTCTGTGGGAATCGAACCCACGACCTCCGGATTAGATCTACCGTCAATCTGCCGACTGAGCTACGAGGTCGGACAGAGAAAGTCGGGGTCGATTTAGATGGTGAATCGCGGCGAAGAGAAAGTAAGGGTACATATGAATGTTGTGCCGCGTAGAACTATGAACACAAATGATGTAACAGAGAATTAACTCTGACTTGTAAATTTTAGTGCTAATTTAACCCATGAATAACCCACTGGGCGTTAGCCCTAGTAAAGGGAATCAGGGAACCACACGAGGTAAAGAAAAAA
>CM042746.1:40638459-40643459 GCA_022496165.2 Catalaphyllia jardinei | reverse complement strand
AAATCCAGTTTAACCACAAATCTTTCACTTTTATACTGGCTAACGCCGTATATTTAAGTTTTTTGTCATACATGTAAAGACAGGTCTAAATGGAAGCTAAAAAGCTCGGACGAAACCACAAAAAAAGCAAACAAGCACACGAGCGTACTAACGTAAGGATGAACGTACAAAGGAAGGAATGAAAAAACGCCTGAACGTGCGAAGTAACTAGGGTATCTAAGAGATTGTAATGCTGCGGCACATTCTGTTGATAATGACAAATTTTACGTAGTCATTAATCTATCCGCGCTTTCCAAGTCTTACATTATAATTTATTTTCTTAAAGTAGTGTCAAATTGTGGCGTCTCAACACAGACACATATCATACACATCTACCTCCCCTTTACCAGAAAATCGAAAAGAAGAAAATCGAAAGATGTGGAAATTGTAGGAGCAGAAATTTCACTTATAAATTCTGTACCGGTACGCATTAAATGTCTCTAGAGTCTTGACATTGTCGAAGACGCGTCCATGGCCGGATGTGTGAAAATGCTGAAACTCAAGTTTAAATTCATGTTTGGATGAAAAGAAATAGATCGTAGCATATATAACATAACCGTGTTCTACAGTGTCTGTTTGTTTTAATTATTCTATAAATTTTAGTAACGACGACTTCTCTTCATTCGACCACGGAGGCGAGACTGCTAAGAAATGACAAAATAAGTTTAAAATAAGATGTCACAATTGATTACCCAGATTTACAAACTCACGTATTGCATTAAAAACAAAAGCAAGAGTTGTGAAAGCCAAGCATGATCTCCTGCACCCGTTTTACAGGTAAATCGGAGCAAAATTTCTCACTGTAATCCACGCAAAAATACGATATGACATCCTCGTGTAGTTCGTGGCGCAGTGCACTCTGGTTAAATGCAATGCATTCTGGTAAAAAGTGATGAATTCGAGAATTCGTACCCATTTTTATATGTTCTTTTTGAATCCTGATTATGCATGCTGCTGCCCGCTCGCTACGCTCGCTCCGCCGCAACTACGAACGAGTAACTTTGTACGAACCTATGAAGTACTGTAACTTCGAATTAAGAGTACAAAAAGAAACCAGCGACAAAAGTACTGTGCAAAAGAACGAAAGTACGGATCGAGGAAAGAAGCAAAAGACAAGTTGGTTAAAGTTCTCGCTACTTTCAGACATACTTTATATTTTGTTGAACCAGTCAGTTTTCTGTCCTCTGCAGCTGCTGTTGCCTTCAACAGAATCTCCTCATACTTATCCAGCAAAGCCAGCTACAAAGATAAAACAAGGATACAGTGCTGGTCGGTATGTGCTTTAAATGAGTGAGACCAGTTTTAACAACAATTACAAGGGCATAAAATAAATTGATTAAGACACTACGCACAATTTCGACAATTTATAAATATAATCTACGAAGTGAAGAATTACAAGCAACCTAGAAATAGTAATTTTTCAAGCATATCTATAAAGCTAAGTTCTGAATGACGGCAGTGGATCAACGGAAGTGAAGTCACGGAATGAAGTTTGGAACACTGCTTGTCCTATAGTTACTGGACAAGTTACGGTACAATTATCTGCAACTAAGAAAGGCTTTACGTTTTAATTTGTTTTTCCTGAAAAAGAGATTTTAGCGAAATGAGAAAGGGTCTTCTACTTCACATACTTTTTTGAATAACGACTGAGTCATCTGGCCAACCATGTTCCTTAAATCCTTGGGACAAAATAGGAATAGAAAATATTAATATAATAAAAAGTTGATAAAAGAAATCGCCAAATCCTAATCAACTCAAATTTTCACATCATCTCTTCTGGCAGGCTTAAGAATCGTTCTTTTACCATGAATTCTCCATCCAACAACAAAGTCACCTCCAATTAGCGACTTAGGCGATACGTAATAATAATTTATAATAATAAGCACTCAGAGACTGGTCCCCAGGGAAACAGTGAGTTTTGTTTCCCCGAGACCCTGCCGAGGGAAACATTTAGCTCGAGGGGAAACAAAACTCACTGTTTCCCGCGGGTCCAGTCATTTTAAGTGTTTTTTATACCTCGCAACTCAAAACTGGAAACAACCGTGAAGAAATCGTTTGCTTGACGCCGGCAGCAAGTCAAAAATTTGTCGCGGTTTCAAGGAGCATGAGCCTGATCAGGTGCGAATCGAAAGTTCATGTTGTTGACTTCCTAGGGAGTTAAGGAGTTTTCTTCGTCATTGGGGTAGTCTCGCAGCTCATACAAGCTCTAAATTTCATTAATGATGTAAATTTTAGTGCTAATTTAACCAATGAATAACCCACTAGGCGTTAGCCCTGGTAAAGGGAATCAGGGAACCACACGAGGTGGGAATCAAACCCACGACCTCCGGAATAGATCTACCGTTACTCTGCCGACTGAGCTACGAGGTCGGACAGAGAAAGTCGTAGCTCAGTCGGCAGAGTAACGGTAGATCTAATCCGGAGGCTAGGGCCCATTGTTTCTGTTGTTTGTTCTTTTGTTAAACCTCAAGGGTGGTCTCCAATCAGGTGAAACCTTGTGTAAGAGCTGCGAGGTGACCCCGCCCTTGGGAGTTAGTGAGTTTTGACCCACGACACGTGACGTGTTCTCCTCCAATCGGAAAACGTATTTGAGTTGGGAGGTATAACAATGTCACTTACATATGGGGTCCGTTTTGCATTTTTCCTACAGCTTACGATATTTTAACCGGTATATCCTATTGTATAAATTTTTAGTCAGCAAAAACAAATATTTTTTTATTTCTTACTGTAAAAAATATTACAAGGTCAGTACATACCAAAGTGAGCGATGCACAATAACTGGTTATATCTTTGATATGCATCATCATTACTTCATCCTTAAAGTCATTTGGAAATGTCTCCGTCCATTCGCTACATCAAACAAATGATAAAATACAACGTACTATCATAAACAAAATCACTCTTTCCAAGTATTTAGCAAAAGCACATGTACCAGACAATTAATAGTGGCACACAGAGAGTTACATGAGTAAAACTAGAATATTAAAGCTACCTGGAATAAACATAGGAGCTACGTGATATAGGTGTAGGTGTTCAATGCAAAATAAACCAGCTGGCTAAAAAAAATGTATTATGGCATACCTCAAAAGTTGAACCAAATTAAAGGCTAGCACCCTAGCCTAAAAAATAAGAGTTAAAAGAAAGACATAACTATTTTGTAACAAAATTTTAATATAAAATTATTCATATAATTGAAGACTAATTCTTCAACAGAGTAAAAAGATAAAAAAAAATTAAAATGTTGTTCCTACAGCAGCCCATTTTCAGAGAGTCCACCAATGGTGCTGTGGCACTTTTTGAAGATTCTTTCCCATTTCAACACACTTTCATGTAAATATTATTATATATTTGTTGTTGCTGTTGTTGAAATAAAGCTTATTATAATAAAATTTAAAAAAATTAAATCAAAGTACTGAGAGACTAATGATCATGTCATGCATTTGAGCTAAAAGCCAATGGAAATATAAATGATATAGATTGTTAACGTAGAAAAAGAGTCTCAGTGTCCCTCATTCAAACCTTCATTGTTTCCCTCCACTTGCTTGCATTGTTTATACCCTTTAAATTTCCATTTCCACATCAAAAGGTGATTACAAATATCCATAAGAGATCACTTATCAGTTAAACCTTCAGGGACCACAACTGTTATCACTAACCTCCACAGGAGTTGCATTTTTTAATTGCTCAGCACAAGCCTGAAGTTCAAATACAGTAGATAAACAAAACAATGAACAATAACTGAAAAGACTACAGTAAGTAAAAGTAAATGATTATGTAAAGTATAGTTACATGTATTTACATTATTACAAAAATCAATCTGGTAAGGAAACTAACCAAAAGAAACTACAATTGTAAGAAGTATTGAAATCATTTGTGCTACTTGTGCTACTAGCTAAAATTACTAAACTTAATTAGTAACTAAAAAATGTGCTACTAAATAAATTTACACCCTGTATTATTAATTTGTTTTCTTTAAATATATTTTGCTCTTATTACAAAACTGTATGCTACATGTACTTTAAATATCATATCAAAAAGGAAGTAAAAATACATGACAAATTATTTACCTTTATACATACCCCTGTACATGTATCATCAAACCATTTGTTAACTGCTACATTGTACCAAAAGTTTAGGAATACAAACATATTACGTAGCTCTTTATAATTAAATTTTTTTTTGTCATTTGCATTTACAATAAATGTATAAGTAATAATGTTTATAGCAGTCACGCCATGTGAAATCAACTGATTGAAAACAAGCATAATTAAATCTAGTACAGTCGTATAAAAAAGACACTATTTTCATCACTAATTAGTAATTTATAAACAATTCATCATACCTTTGAGATTCTCGAAAGCAGGTCACTAGGAAGTATAAACAGTCTTGAACAAAGAAGAAATGCAAACACATATGTTCTCTGGAAATAGGAAGACAACACAGTACAATATTAAAAAATATACAATATGCGATCTATCAACTAAAAATTAATAGATATTAATTAAGACTAGCATTAGACTATTAAAATTTGTTATCTATTTAATATTTAATTACAATTAAAATAATATATATTAAAAAAATATATATTAAGAAACCTTACATCGGGATAATAATTTGGAAGAGGAACCAAGCGTTCAATAAGACCACTCAGTGTACCCGCAGTGACATGTCCATCCTTAAAAACCACATCCTGCAAACAATAAAATGTTTTCTGATTTATCAACTTGAAACATAGTTAACAGAGGAGACTGGTTATGAAACCCGGCAAAGATCAAAGGAGCAAACAAAGATGCCAAGATTTATGTTGCAAGGTCCACGACCCTGCACAATCTTTTGTTTTGCCCTCAGACACTATGCATGAATTACGTAACCAACATGTTTCTATCGGTTAGTTCCTCAGTTCCGAGTAAACAACTATTGTGTTTTGTGCAGGGTCAAGGCCAAAAAACAGAACCATAACA
>CM042746.1:40618459-40633459 GCA_022496165.2 Catalaphyllia jardinei | reverse complement strand
GACAAATAAGTCACAGGTTTATGTCTCAAATTGGTTTACTATTGCTTTCCCTTTCCATTTTCCTATCTCGCTCTCTCTGCTCCTACACCAAAAATGATCTTATTACACTATTACATAGTTTTGCAATCAAAAGTTCAATGTTCAAAGGAGATCGTCTTTCACTTAATAATGATAATGGTAATGCTTTCCTGTCACGTTATGTCACGGCTCCCACACCCTTACCTCCAACTGAACGCCAAAGAGGCCTTGACCAAGATTCTCCAGAGCAGCAGCACTTGCGTCACAAGATGCCATTTCTAACAGCATTCATTGGCAAGTTGAAGATTGCTGCTGTTGGTACTCTAATGTTGCTCTCATCTAACAGCTGGCCAATTACATGTGCGTGTAATACATGAAAAAGACAAATACTTAAAACCAGGTCTAGTAATATCTGATGCCTTCAATTGAATATGAGAAAATTCAAAGTCTAGCTTTCCATGTTTGTCAAATAACCAGTGCTTAACTCTAATATGGTGTTTTAGTGCTCACATTGAAAATAAGAATCCATAAAAAATTGACTGATCAAGGTTTATGAATTTTCAGCACTATGGAAAAGCTCTTTCCTGAGGTTTGCTATTTTTTTAACTTTACAATGTAATTTAACAAAGTTTTTTTTCTTTACCTCCAAACAGTTACAATGCTGTGCACGCAAGGTGACCATCTTTATCACCTACATTAATTCGTTATTTTTTGGCTCTAGAAGACATTATAACAATATACTACATGCATAATGTAACGGCCAAAATGAGGGCATAAGATTATTATTTATCATTTACTCAGGGGACCTGCTATCTCAGACACAGGTTGATTTCTTGAAAGTTCAAAAGTACTTGAAGAAAATCTAAATTAAAGATAGAAGAATTCAATTTGTGCTCTATCTATAGCATCCAGAAAATACATTCATTTTATTTCAGTTATTGGCCCTTGCACTACATAAATTTTAGTGGTGAACATTAAAGACAATGGCTTATGGAGTAAGAAGTCCCCCAAACGGCCAGAAAATTTTATGTTCTTAAAATATACATGTAAAGATAAGTGTAAGCTCATGAACTTAACTTGGGCTTGTATTTACTTTTAAGAACCCAAACCTTTTTTTGGCAACTTTCACCCCACAGGCTCTATTGTTTATTAGGTTGTAGTGTTTAAAATTGTTAAATATAATGTGATAGTTGGGGGCCTGGACACAATAAAAGTTTAATTGTAAATACATTGTATTTGTAAACGGACGAAGGAAACAGATAACCCAAACAAAAATTTAAGGTATTTTTCGAAAAAGAAAAAGAATTATCTTTACAGGTTATTTTCTCAAATGTAAATTGAACGAATGATTGGTCCTTTTTATTACACCTAAAAGAACATACAGAACAAAACAAAACTATTTACAAAACAAGGTCCAAAAGAAAATGCGATGGATAATCTCCAAATATCCCCGTCATGTCAGCGAATGGGGTCCATTATTAATGTTCTCCAGCTATCGCCTCCTTTAAAATTACGCTATTTATAAAAAGTTCTGGAATCATTAAATTTTAAATCCTCAGACTGCACTATGTGCTGTGGTTTTGCGGTTGTCAACGAGGTATAGGGCCGGCTAAAACACATTTTCACCATCTATTTCACTAATTAAAGCCCAACGAAAACCATACTGTATTCGAAGAAAACATCCTGCGTTGAAAAAATATCTAGTTAACGAAACAAAAAAAAGCGAACCCGGTACGTGCGGTGTTTGACAAACAGAAATAATCATTTCGAAGCGTCATCAAACTCAAACAATGAACCGAGAATATGTTGTTGTCGATGTTTTCATAAAGGCTAAACACGTCTTCAGTAAAAGCAAACTTGCTAAGAATTTAACCTAATATTAAGTCAAAGGGTATCACGCAAGTTCTGTTTGAGCGATCCGACACGTTTCGTCTTGCTTTATTCCTCTGCAGGCTGTTAGGTACAATTGTAGCTAGTGTAAATTATTAGTCAAACGAACCGAATCGAATACTGTAGAATCGACTTGCAGGAACAATCGAGCGCTGACCGCGGTTAAATTTCCGCGCTCAAACTGCAAACAAAGCGAAACACATTTATCGGAGAGGAGATATAATACAATACTTGGGAATACCAGGAGAATCCATTAAGTACATAATTTAGCGAATTTAACATTCTCACGGAGAAATTTGAGTTGAGCTAATTACCCTAAAAGCTACAATTGTAGTTTACGGTATTTAATCGTGACATATTTCCCTTGAAGTATAGTATCAGCTGTATTTAACCTTCACAACTAGTGCAAATATACATTCCCTCAAGCTAAATTCCCTCACCTTATCGAAGGAAACGCTGAAGGAAAAATCTTTCTCCTGAAATACCGGGCCACGAACTTTTCTGAATACCCTTGGTAACGCACTACGCGTTGAGTCTGGGAACAAAGGCATAAAAAAGAGTACGCCCGCAATGCGTACATACACAAAATGTGGAATAAATCGGAACCGGGAAAACAAAGTAACAAAACTAACAGTTATATTTAATTATCATCAGACTAAAAAACGCTTACAGGATAGCTTTCAAATAGCGTGTTAATAAAAATCAAGAGACGAAACAAAGAGTAACACTTTTAATAGTCTCGAAAAAAAGAAAAGTTCTCTGCTGCATTTTGAGTCCAGTGGTTGATATAATTGTCTCTGCAGTCTTTCATTTTTTGTTACAAGAAAAATTAGGCGGAAAGTTGATAGAATCAAAGGTATCCGGTAGATTACACAAATAACGTATCGAAATTAAAATTTTGAAATTTTTTTTAAATGGTTATACATTACGCTTGCTTTGTCAGGGATAGCATGTTCATATGTTCAGATGAAAAAAAAACTATTTTAAGCCAACCGTTTTCACGCACTGAGGAAGTAACAAAAAGGTAACACAGATAGTGAAAACTAACGTCAGAACAGGAGAAACCATAATAGAACTCTGCGTGTTTACACATCAAAGCAGGAAACCGAGTAAAGATGAATTAGATGGATTAGAACTGGGGAGGTACGGAAGCTAAGGAAGCTAAGAAGATATATTCCACAAACAGCACCGCGAAGGATGTGGAGTCTGCTCCCGCCCAGTCATCTTTGCATTTTTTCCTCTTCAGGTTTACCACCTTTCCTTATCTTATTAGCGCCTGAAAGGCTGAAGTCGTATGACGTGGGACAGTTTCCTATTAATCTCTGCACAATTTATTTATTATTGTCAATTGTTTATTGTTCAGTAATGATCAATGTCAAGATGTTATCTTTCGGTTGTTTTTTTTCTCAGGGCGGAACTCCTAAGTGCTTAGAAGGGGCACCAGGATCTGACCTCGTCAAGGGATTAGTGGAGCTAGTTGCAAGTTGCCAATTTAGATATAATTTGGTTTCTTCGGTTGCATGCAAAGAAAGGAAAACGGGACTCTTCATAACGTGTTGATCGCGTGATGGCAATTCCTCTACCACGTACCACCACTAAACTCGTGAGAGCTCTCATTTCTTTTTCTCTTAAGACAATGCATGGTCGTTCTTTTACTCAGTTTGCTTTCAAGTCAAGTCATGGTTGTCTGAGCCACACCCAGGTTGGTCTCTCCTCAGTTTCAGGCTTCCCCGTCACTTCAACACGGGAGTCACGCCGGCTGGATTTGTTTGTTCTACTTGGGTTTGTTATTAGGCATGACTAACAATGTAAAATCTTTACCTTTCTTTATCTTTATTTCTTTTTTACCACAAAATGCAAATAACGATAAAACAAGACAGTTACACAAGAGCAAATGAAAGTGGCGAGGAAGCCCAAAAAGAAACCATAACAGGCTTATAGACACTGGGCATAAAGTTAACAGTAAAATTAAGGCCAGGATCGAAAGTAAAATACAATGAAGGTAAGTATAATTTAACTAATTACATAGACTGAGTTTATTTATTATTTTATTTATTTATTTATTTAACTTTATTTATACACGGATAAAACACCAGGGTTTGAAGTAAATACTAAAATGTCTTAATTATATTGCTAATATACTAATCTACTACTAATTAAATCTAATAACAAAAAAAAAAAATAAAAATAAAAATAAAAAAACAAACAAACAAACAATAACAAAGTGCCTGCTTTCCATGAATGCCGTGTGATTAAAATTAATCATTATCAAAAAGGAAACCCCTGCAGCCGGATTTAAAACTAGCAAGTGTTTGTGCTTGCCGCAGATTGGTAGGTAAGCTGTTCCACAGCACTGCACCACTATAGCTGAAACTATTTTTTTAGAAAATTGGTGCGGGGGAGTGGAAGAGCTAGTTTGCCCTCACAATTCCTAAAAGAATAGGTAGATGTTGCACTCCGATTAGTAAACATTGATTTCAGATAATCAGGGGCGAGACCATTAAGAGATTTATAGACCATAGTGGCTGTTCTCAATTCTCGTTGAAGATTAAGTTTTTGCCAGCCAAGTCTAACAAAGATATCATCCACATTGGCATCATATGAAGAAGAGGTCAACATACGGGCAGCGCGATTCTATAGTTTTTGTAGTCTAATGGAAAGAGATTTGTCGAAATTACCCCATACGAGACTACAGTAATCAAAATAAGGTTGAACTAAAGCATTATAGATGCATAGGAGCGTTTCGAAAGGAACAAAAGACCTGCTTCTCTTCAAGATGCCAATGCAGGAAGCAATTTTTTTTGGAAATATGTTCGATATGTACATTCCAAGTTAAATTTTGTTGTATATATACTCCAAGAGATTTCGTAAATTCTACTTGTTTTATAGAGTTGCTATCAATAATATAAGACGGGAGTCTATTAAAAGTATTTAACCTTTGCCTTGAACCAATCAGCATAACTCAGTCTTCGACTTATTGAGAGTGAGCTGAGAGGTTATTTGCCGTTAACCATTCAGTAATTTTAGTTAGATCGTTTATATTTTCCTCTAGATGCACAACATCAAAATATAAAATATGATATACATGTAACAATGTGTAGAAAGATAATATCAGGCATGTGAAGAAGGGTAACTATTTACTATAAGTTTTTAAACTAAGTGTGAGTAGAAGGTAGATCTTGACCACTCCTGACATAGCAGGCAAGATTATTCAACTACAATTACGGTACTTTAATCACACTAAATAAAATTATCGATAGTATTCTGAATTCCTGCTTATAACCGGCAAAATGTTTTTGTAACTTTAAGAGCAGCTCGTCGAATTTAGGGGATTCTCCAAAAATTAATCAAAGGATTTACGGATCTACTCATGAAGACAATCGTACAAGTAAAGATGTAAGCCGCTTTCACCGAATATGCATAACTCTAATTCTGGGAACAACTACTATACCGGGATACAGCGCATTTGACAGAACAAACAAACCAAGAATGTACACCATCGTTGCTGTTGACGTTTTATATTTCGCAATGCCGGTAGCCCTGGTAGATTTTCCTATTGTTTGACTTGTCTATAGATCCTACGCCCAAACATTGATGATTAAACTGGAGAACAGCCGGAAAATGGGTGCTGTTGTAGCGTTGAAGTGTTTGCCATCTCTGCATGACGAAGAATCTCGAGCCCGCTGTAAGACCAAGTATGAACCACAAGACTCCCATGGTCATCAGAGCTTTAGAATTGGTCACAGTTTCGTTGTAACGAAGATGAAGGTGAACCGCGAGTTACCGTTAAATGCTTATGGCTGTTACTACTGGGGTCAGAATTGAGTCGCCACAAGCAATGTACCCAGACGTTTCTGTTAGTATCCTAGTCACGCAATACATACTGAGGTTATGTTGCATCTCTCCAATTTTGTGCGCCACGAAACTCGGTTGCGCCACTGAACCGACAGTGAAATCGGACAATGCCAGCAGGGGCCCGTTTTTCGAGAGCCCCGGTAACTTAAGGGGCCGGAATCATATTTTGAAATCCAAGTCCCAAGAAAAGTACAGTGTACTTCTGACCTCGAGTGAAGTCCATTTTGTTTCTTTAGCTGATAACTTTACTGTACAATTGAAACCTTTTGAAACCCCTACCTGAAATGGAAAACAAAACAGCTTAACAGGCCCGGTAATTACCGGGAGCTTTGAAAAACGGGCCCTTGCAGGCAACAAATAATAGTATTAGCATGGCAGTGGAGCGAAGGCGTTCTTTGATAAGGGAGAATGGTGAAGAAATTTCCCAGCACGACGGTCAGCGCGAAAACAAATTAAAACCACGACAGCTGTGATAATGTTTGTTGTATACCAGTAAACGGCGTCGTCAAAGCCTGTGTCTAACTTGAAACAGCTTGTACAGAGCCTGGGAGGATCTGACGAAAAATTCCCCGTGTTGTGTCCTGACGAGGCAAATTCTCAATGTTGTAATCCGTTTAGAAACACCTGCTGGTAAGAGAAATGGGAAAGTTATTGTGATGATGCTAGATAAAATACATTATATTTCCCATTAAGGACACTTCCTTCAAATCAAAACACGAAATGTACGTAATTGCTCAGGAAATGCAAGACTGAAAATTGTTTACTTGATTTTCCATTCAAGGAAAAAAAGATACTCGCAGTTCCGTTTGATTCGTGTGATATTGAAAAAAAAGTGATTTGGTGAACTACACCAACCAAATCTTAAATTAGCCGACCAAATTGGTTTGACTCAAAATACATACATGAAAGATAATTCAAGTTTTGTTGTTTAGATCAACGTTGCTCTTATATCTCTTACTTAATATCCTTCTACACCGTGCGTCATGTTGCATGTTACTAAAATAATTTTCTTAGCGATAGCCCTTTTTTGTTGCAAAAATCCCTTAGTAATTTGCTTTGTAACGGGGTCGTACCTCTCCTTATGGACTCCTCTACATCAGTAAGGAACACTTCACTTTGTCTTAAGTAATTTTTCTACCTCGGTGATACAGTTCTCCCGTTTTGATGTTTCATATTAAAGAGGTTATATTACAGGTTTCATGCATTTTCGCTTGTAAACGAACCTTTAAACAGATATGCACATTAGATGAGCAAGATATAGTCACAGTGTGTCACGACCGCATTGGGCCACTATTTTCCCTCACTCCTGTTACAATCTTCTAGAAATATAACTGCGTATGAAAATCAGCCGAACCCTCCATTCTCCGATAATTTTCGTCTGCTTCACGAAGATTTTGAAAACATTGAATGTTAAAAGAGCATTTCATCCTTTTCAACCATTTCTAAAATATTTCTGAATATTTGCGTAGAAGATCCCAGGATTTTATTTTGCTACATCCTAAATGGATTTACTCAAAAACCGCGACAAGAAACGAAGATGAGATTTGGCTCGTCGGATATCGGATAAGCACGGAAAGGTTTTTCAGGGCTCTGATTGACTGTATTCGTCAAGACAATAGGATAGGTAGGAATCTGAAGTTTTAAACTCTCCTTTTAGAACCGTTATAAGCCAACTTGTTTAGAAATACCATTGTTTTCTCAAAGCGAAAGACCTGTAACATGATGACAGAATGGAGTATTTGCGTTCATTGAATAAACGTTGCCTGAGAAGTAGCTTTGCTTCTCTTTCGGGCGCATCCCTCACCTCTCCTCGGGCCACTCTTTATTATTAATTTTGATTTGTAATTGAAATCTGTAATTGAAAGAAGAAGGAGTCATTTCGTGACGTAAAACTAACATTTGGACTACTACTTGTTTTAAGAAAGACCAAAGTAACCCGGCCATGACAGTTACAATTGCATGACTGTAATTTTGACTACTAAGTCTGAAGATCAGATTGGTTAACCGGAATGGTCATTCCTAAAGCCTTCTGATACCGTTAACCGTCTATACTAACAGTTGAAGAGAATCCTCGAAAATCATGGCATCCTAATCAGACCTGTGTCCAGTATGAAATCACAATGCAAGAGTCTGGCGTCTGTGAAATGATATGGCCGAGGAATTTGCCATACGGACGGGATTAAAATAGGGTCGTTTGCTCTCTCTCGTCTATTCTTATAAGACTGAACTGGCACGTAAAGCTACATCGGGAGAAAGCAACTGTCATTGTCGATAAGAGGGAGAATAACATGGACCCTAAAGAACACCCTTGAAGACGTTGACTTTTAAGGATGATTTTGGTTTGCTCGCTCCAGCTTATCGTCACCACTAAACACGTGGCCACAACAGGTAGAACGATTGGACAACCTGAGTTAATGCATGATCAGAGCAATAGGGTATCATAGATATCAGTGATTTTGACGAAGTACATGACTTCATCCATCTAAGCGACCAGATCAGCAGCATGGTGGAAATCAGTCTGAAATGGACGTTCCGGCTACACAAGCTATCAAAGGCAGGAAGAGACTGGGACACTTACAGCATTTCTAGGCATCCTGAATTCGATCACGATTAGCATTAAAACTAAACTAAGGATTGTGATAGCAACGTTTACGGAGTTAAAAGAAACATACACTAATACAACCCCAAATAGCATCCCAACGGTTTCTCTGCGACAGCGTCAGGAAGAGACGAGATAAAAAGGAATAGTTAAAACGAGATAGTTAAAAATGGATGGACTTGGAGCCAGGATGAACCATGCTCATCTGACAGGCAGCATTAGTATACCTTGGTAACGGCCTTATGTGCTATTAAGCATAAAAGAAACCCTTAGCATGGTGCCTGCCGCAGCAAAAGATCAAATCTACAAAGGACTGAGAAATATGGCATCAAAACACATCTACAAGAATGGCATGCAGACTCCGGCTTATACGTATAGTATAAACTGACAAATACCGAAAGCTTTTGTCCCTTAAACCTGAAGACTATCTCATAAAAAGACTATTTTTTTAAACACAACCAATCACAAGTTTGGTAGACTCTCCAGGAAATGTTTTTTTGTTTTCAATTTTCATTTTGCTAGAAGTTAATTCTTCTTGCAGTGTCACCTTCGTATTTTCATAAATCTTTTTCAGCCGAATATCGTTTCTTATATTTCTTCCATTCTTCGTTAAAATGCATGTGAATGGTGTGTCCACGTATTACAAAAGTATAATCAAAGGCATAAATCAGTCATCGATCAGGGCAAGCAGTTACAGGAAACGTACGTCCACCAATCCCGGACACGTCCGTATTTTAATTTCTTGTCACTGCAAACTGAATTTAATCCACATTATATCAACAAAACGAACAAAACTCTGTTGAGACATAAAAATCATGAAACTGATGCAAAGCTTAAGAATGGCAAAGAAATGCTTTGAAATGCCTTAAAATTAATGCAAAGTTAATAGTGCGTACATTTTCGCCAGGTTTTGATTTCAGTGCGCCGCTAAAATTTCGGGAAAATGGAAAAATCCTTACCGGATATAAATATAGCTCGTATCCGTCTGCAGAATAAATATTAGCTACCGAAAATGTTTAAAAAAAAACACACAATCAAAAAGCCACAATTACCTACGTCAAGTAACCTAAAATCAAAGTAATTAAATGCGGCTTAAGTCAATTTCCAAGTTGCACATTTACATGAATAAAGATACAGTGATGTAACTTTTACACTTCGACAGGCGCCTAGTGTTTGATCCGCTTGTGAAACACAAACTTAAATTTCATCTATTGACCCACAGATTCTTTCGAATTACCAATGAACTATGAGCAATGAAATTCACTTTGAACTAAGAGCAATAAGGATTTCTTTTAGTTTTGTTTTCTGAACTGAAACTGATCTGAACTGAAACAACTGAAAATGACGTGTCTGCATTCTTTTGCGTTCAAAATACTCACTCAGTTGGGTACATAATTTTCCTGATAGTGATGCCGTTTACAAGTGAATGAGTTCAAATATATGAATTTTCATATATTCTCTTGTATTCTTCACCTTCTACGAGTATATTATGTTCTCACAAGGTGGCCAGCTCCCAACTGGCTTGATAGCTCAGTTGGTCGGGCACTGCACCGTTATCGCCGGTAGAGGTCGTGGGTTCGAATCCCGTTCAGGCCTGATTTCTTTCTCAGGCTTAAATATTACAATGATGCAGAGTAACACAAGCGAAAATGCTGCCGGTTTACGTTCACAACTGCCTAATTAAGTTGTGTGCATAAATTTCAAGTCCTTTGTAGGCTAGCCCTGTACCTCTTCCAGACCTGAATTTTGATTCGTTCCTTTATCCTGTAGCTCCTATTGTTTCAAGCGCTGGATGCATTGTTTAATTCATTTATCTATTGTTTGCTGAGCCAATCACAAACTCTGTTTGGGAAGCTACAGGCTTCTCTTTCTAGAGGGGTGGTTCCTTTAGACAACCACTATGATTTCTGCGCTAATGTCATAGGCGACAAATTCAATGGCTCCTTAATTTTGGCGCAAAATTTCAGTCTTAACTTATAATTTCTCATGTAAATCTACAAAATTGCCACGACAATGTTTGGCGCGAAATTTCTCGATACTGTAAACAAGTCAAAAACCCACGATTGTAAGTTGAATTTGTCACCTATGATATTAAAAGTATTCAAATGGTACACTCGTAAAATTAAGAAAAATGACACTTGTTTTTTGGTCAAAATTCTAATAATTTGCCGAGCCTTTTGAATTATCTTAATTTCACTCGTCACCATTTGTTTGCACATGCATACGAATAAAGTGATGGATGATAAATTAATTCTAGTTCAACCTTGTTCTATATACAATCATAATCATGTTTATCATCTTGATTTGAAGTTATCATAAAGCGAACCTCCAAAAAATTAATTTACGACAAGAACTGTCAACTGATAATGGGCCATGTTTTGGTATAGTAATATTCTAACTTGGTCCCGAGACTGTACATCCATATTAAGGGATGAAAAATTAATTTTCTTTTTCATTAAGTTTCTCCAAGCTTGGTCCCGTTAGCCAAGTTAGAATTTTAAAATATCGAAAATGGCCTATTGATTTATGGTAGCTTTCAAGACAAAATAACCATAAAAACTCTCCCTGTATAAACTGATGTTGTAAAAGGAAGATATCCAGCAATAACGAGAGTCACAATATCTGGCAAGCTCACATAAAAACGTTGTTTCTTTGGCGTGGAAGCAAGGGCAAGCAAAAGACAAAAGAAATGGCCGGCGACTCTCCTTTAGTTTTAAACAACCTTTCACTTAATTTTAAGTTGATTTCCTCTGCAAATGTGTGTATGTATCTTGGAAGTCTGCTGATGAGATGGACTGGAGAGACCTGAAATGCACATCATGCCCACCATCACCAACACCGGTGTCTCACAACTCTGGTAAAATTGACCAATTAAAATAAAGCGATGAGCTTGGGGAAATGGAACTCTAACAATAGGCCCTCAGTACATTAAATTAACATAACTCCGATGCTTTCTGGACAAAACTGCAAATTTGTTAAAGTTCACTTGGTCCCTCAACTCCCAAAAGAGACTTGGATACAAAGAACACACCACTAAATATAGATGTTTGTCCTGAAAGCCTCGGGCTATGTAAGGGTATTTATATATCGAACATAGCCTACTGTAAAAGTGTTGTTTGTAGCATTTCAGCTGCCAAATATATGGTATATGGTCTATATTGGTTCAGTTAAATCGATCTTTTAGAATATTCCACACCTGCGTTATTGGTAAAATAATAGCGGATTTATTCTGAAAAATATAGATTATCTTATTGATCATTTCCTTACGGGCGATTCATTTCGTTTAGTTATTACATAAATATATTGGCTATACCATTAAAACTGATAAGTTCTTTTGTTTTCATTTAAGGATAGGCAGATATATCGACAGGAAATTGCATCTCTTCCTTAGTAGTTATCTGTTGATATTACAGAAAGACACCAATCTACGGAGAAAATTATGAATTATAAATTTCTATAACCTTTATCCAGAGGCAAAGACCTTTTTAAGGTCTTTATAAAATAACCAATACAAGCTTCGCGTGATCTTTGCTCATCAAATAATTAACTAAAGGTGGCGTAGAATTTGGCAGTTTCGTTCTTTTGCATTAGGCCCTATGAGTGATAAATTATGCACTCTGCATCTTTTTCGATGGTTTAATGAAAGAAGAATAGATTTGTAAAAGTGAAGAATATATAGCAGGAGATAATGTCATAGCTAAGGAAAGCTTGCTATATGAATAACTTGGTGAGGTAAAACCATGCAATCTGGCGATATGTGCATATAAGAATAAATTAATGATGAAGTTTAAGATATATTAGGTTCAAAATAGATTTGTCATTCAATTTAGGCAATGTTCATAAACACGAATTATGGTAAGAGCAAATTGGAAGTGTCGAAATAATTATAGGTAGAGATTCTTGCAGTACTACAGGCCATAGCAAAACAACGACAAAAAAACCCCGAGTGATTCAACTTTAACGAAAATTAAGCAAATATAAGTAATTTAAACGTCTTAAAAGCTATGCCAAGGATTCAATAAGGTGATTTATTTTCGTTATCACCACAGATGACGCAATTAACACCAAAAAGTTAATTTCCACCAAAAGCTTGTTCCATAGAGGAAATGACGATTTCCCGATTTTTCTTTTGAAGATTTTCATCGCTTTCCCTGCGGTCCAGTTGTTCAAACAGTAAACAACTTTACTTATTTTGATTTTCTCAGTTGGTTTCAAACTGGTTTCCACGTCTTTAAAGATTATCCAAAGTTGGAAGGAAAAAGAACATTTTCATATGAATGTAAAAAAAATGTGTTTAAAAATGATGTAAGTCTCCTATTGTAAATTTATTATCCATTTTTAAATTTACTATTCATTTTTCATTTTCATTTTTTTTCTTTGTATGACTGTTCCGCCCAGACTAGCAATGCTATTTGCGGAACAGTCTTTCTAGTGCCGAATTCATACTATAAATAAAGTTGTTGTTGTTGTTGTTAAAAAAGCATTGCAATCTTTATTTTAACACCGACGGCTTTTATTCATTAGTATTTATGTTTTCACAGGCGCAAGCCACAATTCTGCATAAATTTGACAATTGAGTGTCTTAAGAGGAAATTAAAAAGAATAAGAATTTGCGCTTAAAAGACAAATCACCCGAGTCTCTTTTGTTTTCAAATACAGGGACTGCAACCAATGATAGCTAGTTTTTGGAAAGTAGTGAAAATACAGTACGACTGCGATTTTAATCAATTTGACTGACTAACCTTACCTTAACCCCACGTGCGCGTGCATAATGTGTTTGGCACTCCATACCCCACCCCCGATATCAGTGTGAAAAAAGCACACAACGGAAGAGGGAATAAGTGGAGACCGTGGACGAAACATCGATAACCTTTTCAACAGTTTTATTACAAGTTTGATTGAGATTCTGCCTGTCCGCACTAACGCGAAACAGTTACCGTACACAGATATTGTACAAGTTAGAATAAAGAATACACGTGCGGTGGTGTAGTCAGGCTTTGAAACTCCGTATCATCAGTAACTTACTGAATAGAAATGCTCTTGATAGATGGGGCCATTTTAGCCTAGGACGCCTTTCTGGTACCGCGCTCAGGTCAAATTTGAGAATTTGAAAATTAAAACTCATGTTACCTTGCGACTGCTGTGGTTCCTTTTGGTGGGTTTTCGAAACGCGTTTCGCTGATTACTTGCGGCTCTCGCCATTTCCAACTGTTTTGGAGCCGGCTGCGTACCGCAGTTGCGGAAGAATCGGAGCAAATGTCATCATGCTCTGGTCATTCAGTCCAGGGGTGACCGCTGTGTTACGTTTGACCACCGCCCAGACAGCCTGCTTTACTTCCTTCATTCTCCAACAGTAGATCACCGGGTTAAGCGAGCTATTAATACACACTACAGTCGAAAAAATATCAATTGCAACTTTCACGTTTGCTGTAAATCCGTATTTCAGCTTCGCCACCATTACCGCCGAATATGGCACATAACAAACAAACGACAACATGAACACGATCACCATTGTGAACGTAGAACGCTGGTATTTTTTCATGTTAAGCCCGATTTGCGCGTTAGGATCTACGGACACTCTTCTCTGTGATTCTATCTCACGTGCGTGGCGTCGCACGATTTTGTAAATTTTGAGATACGCCACTGATGTTGCCACAATGGAGACGAGTTCACTGACGATCACAATTGAACCGAAGACACTTCTGTGTATAAAATAAAGCGAGGTCACGGAGAGTCCGATCACCCAGAAACAACAGGCGGCTGTCAGTATGCGCCTTTTAGTGATAACTTCCTTGTAGCGCAAGTGCAGGCGCAACGCCAGAAATCTCTCGATGGCAATGGCAGTCAGTGTAAGCAGCGACACTGCTGTTATCGAATAACCAAACACTACGTTCACGAAACGCGCGTAACATGACAGTTTGTCTGCCCTGAGGATTTCAGCCATTTTGAAGCAGACAAAGCTCGTCTGGACAGTGAGACCAACTTGAAGATCAGCGAACGCCAGCGTAGAAAGCAAGACATTTGACGGAGATCGCTTCAGCTGCGTTCGCCATATCGCCATCACAACTAGAACATTCCCAACGATGGCTGGCAGAGCGAAGAACGCGTTGAAAATACAGGTCATTACATTGGAAATGTGAACAAGTTGGTTTTCCTCCATGCTAAAGTCCATGGCTTTTGCGAAGACGCAGGCATTTTGAAATTGAATCAGTTGTTCCATTTGCGATAATGTTTGGTGCTGAACCTTTGTAAGTGGTTGGAACAAGTACGCTAAGTCCTGCTCTCAGCAATCGGGGAGCCTGAGTCTTCACCCAGTCTGTTTGGTCTTTGTTTGTCAGCAACCTTTGAAATCTGGTGGTCTTATTTGCTTCTGGTGGAAACAGCAATCTTCATTTCATATAAAAATCACAACTCTTTCCTGATTGGACAGTTCTATTGTTTAAAAAAAGGTCTCTTTTCCACCTGCTTAGAAGCTCCAATTTTGCCGAAGACGACCTTTCAGCGAGAGACGCTATCTTGAGACATTAGTTAACCTCAAGAGCAACTCGGCTTATAAGAAAAATTACATAAATATTCATGGTATTCAAATAAAGCTCTTGGGTATTGTTTTTGCGAGGATTGATTAGATATTCTTTACC
>CM042746.1:40592852-40614749 GCA_022496165.2 Catalaphyllia jardinei | reverse complement strand
AACATCTTGGACTTCTGGCAGATTATCCGGTTTACATACCAAGATGGTAAGAAGCAGTGGCTGTTAGGGTTGAGCTTACTCATAAAGTAAATTCATCCTCGAATGGAAAGATGAGAAAATTGACTACAGTGAACACTGGCAACACTCTTTTGGGGATCGAAAAGTCCCAGAACAGCTCACATACCTAAGGCAAATCTTGATGGCCAGTTATAGCGCATATCGCAATTTGCTTTGTTATTTTAAGATATTAAAAGTCATCTCCGGTGGACCAATGGGCCTCAATTTCTATGTCAAGCCTATTAACGTGTTAGGATGCAGGACTTGAGGACCAACAAAGAAGGATCCAAAGAAGACTCAACTCGTGGCAATTACTAGCCGCAGAATCCGGTTATCAGAGCCAGGATTTGTGGCAGCGCAAATTAGCGAACCACGAGCTAACTAACCGTCTAGGGAAGGTAATACAGAAAAGCTTGGGGATCAGCAGGAAGGGCTGGAAAAGGTCTGAATTAAACTATCTGTCAGAAAACACTGAAGAGCCTGGGAATTTCTTGGAATCAAGTGTTCAAGTGTTATTTTACCAGTATTTTAAGTGTTTTATATGTATGAGCTTCAAAACGTGTTTTCGACATTTGGTGTTGTTGAGAAGATATGTACAACAGTCGCATAGAAGTTTGCAATACGATATAAATTATCTTGGTTCAAAGTAATGTCGTTTCAGAACTCTTGTTGGCGAAGTTGAAGGTGAGATCTGGCCAAGTCTGATTTGCGCCACGTAATTACCTGACTAAAATGTGACTGGCGAGGTAAGGGCGCATGCTTAATATAAATCCCAAAAAATGGTGTCAACAAGAGAACGGGGGACGAGATTAGGTTCAAAGTTTTTGCCAATTTCTTTCTTTAAATATAGTGAGTTGAGTATCTTTTTGTGAAGTTACTTACGCTTGTCTTCGGTTGGATGAATTTTGGTCCAATGTTATTAAGTATTCGTACTTTGAGTGAACACTTTTGAGTTTACGTGTGGCATTAATTAACATGGCTCTCCAAACCCTACTTTAATTAAGCCTCTTTCCAACAACAATGAATTTTCATAGGAGGTGATGAACGCAGACAAAACTACGCTTGTGCCTATATTACGATTATTGAGCACGTGGCAGAAAAAGTGTAAAAAAAGGACGACGTGTCAGAAATGACATTATTTTCAAACAAGCCATGACTCTGCAGATCTTTTCTTGATTATGTTCAGCTTTATAAAGAAGGCTACGATTGCGTCCATCACCCCCCCAAATAAAGCCACCAACAAATTCGATACAGCTCTTAAGGACCTCCCAAGCTCTTAACAATAATTATCTTCGTTAATTTTGTATAAACGAGTCCCATTCAAGCTTGTATTTTTTCACAGTTGCTGTGTGTATAAATTCTATCTTCATATCTTTCTTCGCAGTACAAATATATAATCTTTCATATATTCACTTGTAAACAAATTTATTTTTACCCCAAGCAATTATCTCCTAGTTGATATTGCATGTCCTTATCAGCTGTCCGTCTGGTGACGTATTACAATCATATGAAAGCAATTAATCTTTAATTATTAACGCAGATAAAACGATTTGAATTGCGCTGGGTCATTTCAAAGTTTTATATAACAAAATTTCGCAACATCGTAAAAGCACTTCGGAAATTGCGCTTACACTTGTGGTTAGACAAGAGGAAGTCGGATGATGTTCTTGCCTCACGAGCCTTATTGTTTTGGGGCGAGCAACATAGAACTCTGATTATTATTGTGAATTTATTGATGGATTTCTTGGACTTCGAACAAAATTGCTACTGGTACGTGACATTTTCTTGGATGGGCAAATGAAATAACCATCTCACGCAAATAACAGATCTTCAATAACCACATTATGCTCAAGACATACAGTACTTTTGTATACAGGATATAATTCATTACATCCTTCCAGGGTTTTATCGCCATTTTGCAGTAAATATATAAAGGAAGTTTCACCATTGTCAAAAAATTGTAATTCTTAAAAAGTTTATCAATTAAAAATTGAAAATATCAGGTTAAAGAATAGATTGATGGAATTTGAGGGATGTAACCGCGCTAGGTATTCCGCAATGGACGTTTCGACAATCGAGGCATCAGTATGGAATACAACTATGTGGCAGATGTCCCGTCACCTAGCATATCTTTTTCCTCCACATTTGTTTAATTAATACTTCGTCTTAGAATATACACCCGTTGATGCATAAAAATAACTTTCAAGGTTTTCCCAAACCCTTACTGTAGTTTTTGCCTTGTTTGCCCCCTGAGCCAAAATGGCGCCAGAAACCGAGGAAGGACCATTTTACTGCAAGTGCAAGAGACAGGGGGATCGTAAATTTTTATTACAGTGCTATGCACTCTACCGTTGCCAGCCAGGAAGGTTTTTGATTAGTTCTTGACAATTGTTTTGACAACTCCTGGGCCGGGTTGTTCGAAAGCCGGTTAACGTTAACCCAGGGTTAAATGTTAACTGAAGAATTATGTTTTCTTGCTTAAAAGTGTTCTTTTTCTCTAATGTTTGGTGTAGTTTGAGATTACTACAGCTCAAAACTGAAGGGCAAACAATACAAACAGAACACCTCACCAGAATATTACTAAAATGAAATCAAAATTCTTGCTAATCCTGGGTTAGCTTGCTTAATCGGGCTTTGAACAACTCGACCCTGATGGCTTCCGTTCCAAATGGCCAATCAAATTGCGACAACTCGCTGCCAGTTAAAACTCCCAGAAGAGTGAATGGTGGCTTTGACAGTTTTAAATATCTGTTCTCGACAGTTCCCATGATTTCAGGATTGGGGGGTTCAAATAGAAGGGAGCATAAAGACGTAAACATTTCTTAATTGGAAACGCGAGGTACGATACGTAGGACTGTTACAAGTTATTGAAAAGCTTCCAAACTCCCGTGTATACTAGCATCAGGCAATTTAGTCAATAAGGCAATAATTTAAAGCCAACAAAACGCATTTAGCGAGTGCTTGGTTATATATGTACGTACTCAAAATCTAATAAATGCAGGAACAAAGCAAACTACAACTGTGTCACGATTACCGGTACGTATTTAGAGCTATAAGGCTCGAGCTGGAAGATGCATTCATTTATCCAGTCCTCGTGCAAAAGCCCTTGTAGAATGCTGTGGCCGCGAGCATTGTATCGTGTGGCTTCACAAGCTATTTGCAATCGTACGTGTGCAGTCTCGTTGATCAATACCGATTCATATTTTGGCATAGTTAATAGAGGGGAATGGTTATGTAGCTCGTCGAATATCAAACTAGCTAAAGAATATGCCAAGATTTGTGTTTGAAGGTCCACGACCTTGCACAATCTTCTTCGCGCTCATACACCATGCATGAATTACGTAACCAAAACATTTCCATAGCTTTGTTCCTCAGTCAGAAGTTAACAACGTATTGTGTTTTGTGCAAGGACAAACTACTGATTATTCTCATAACTATGTTTTTTGGGAAATGTGGTTGCTTGCCAAAGGTTAGCTCATTTGTTTGATTTAAACGTTATTCCTGATAGTCTGGATAAATGGTTAACAAACTTCAACTGGAACCAAATTCAGTTAATTCTATTCAGGTTACTTGAGAACGAATTCGAATTGTTGATTATTTCATGTGAATGGTACAAAACGTATTGTTTTGATAGGTTTTAACATACACTACGTATATTCACTTTTATAACTATGATTCTAATCTCTTACATTGGCATATTCTTAACATTTCACTTTGATGGTGAATGCGGGTTTGACAAATCACAGGGTAAACTGTCGAAGACGTACTTATGGCTCACTTGTAAATCTAATGTTTGGTATCGAAAAGACTAAAGATGTAAAATCTTAAAGCTGTATTAGTGCACGCTGCAGTTTGCACTGCCAATATAGACAATAATAATCTGCAGTATTATAGCATATTACGCCAGATTTCAATTAAAATGGTAAACAATTAACGCTTGACGTCATCAGCTTCGCCCACCGTTTGACGTCATGTCGCGTGACAAAGCATTGTGGTGAAAAAAAAAAGTGACATAATTGCCAATTTACTCTCAACTTGAAAGAAAAAAATGTGCAAAACGTAAAAGATTGTAAGATGTTCAACCAACGTTTTATACATCAAACTTTGTTCTCCTATAGTATGCGTTGTATGTTTCACGTTATTTCAGGCGGGGATTATGTTTTTATGTGCAATATTCAGTAGGCTTTTCAACCAAACGATATTTTTGGCAATGACCACTCTGTTTTTAGCAATGAAAACTAACTAAAAGCAGAGATAGTGACCAACTTACCACAAATAAACTAATCTCTCTGCGGATTGATTTTCAAACTGCTGGCACATACGTTATTTTATTTTTTGACAACTCAAGTTTAGGGATTAGCATATTAGGTTAGTATTTAACATTATGCTACAGTATAATTACTTATTTTCTAAAAATCAGCATAATCAAAATTGTCACAAAGCGGCGCAAACGCTTGCTGTTGATATGGTAATCATCGTGTTTTCCGTGACAATTTCCGAATGGAAAAATGCATGCTTAATGTCGTAGCATTGGTTAACTTTCTTCCATGAGTTTTGGGTGTAATGAATGCCCTCCTTAAAATTTGTGCTCTGGAGCAAATCCAGATGCTCTACGTTAGGATCCCATATTTTGAAACTTTTTTCTTATTCACGGCAAAATGATTGACCTAAGACAGCTGAAACCTTTGACGATTTTTGTGAGTTAGGATACCGCAGATTTACTGAGGAAAAAGACCATGAAACATATTCTAGCCAATCAGAGCAACTAAACTGTTTTTTTTTTTAACACCGAAGTCAAATTTTGACGCGAATTCCGACATGGAGGAATTTTAGATTAGGGGACAAAAATCGTGTACCAGGATAATGTTAAGTAAGTAAAACTAAAATTATTTTTGCATTTTCTAAAAGCTAAAGGTATAAATAGTTGCTGAATTAGCTTCAAAAACAATTGCCCATAGGAACTCGAGAAAATAAATTTCAACTGAAGTTCAGAGAAATTATGTAAACACAGGTAAAATAATTTCATCATCATAGTCATTCTTCATATTGACTACTATATATATGAACTTTAAAATGTGTCTTCGACATTTAGTGTTGTTGAGAAGATACACCTAATTGCGATAAGGTTGTCAAAGCAAAAAGCCAAAAGCCAAAAGCCAAACAGAAATTAATTAGCATGTAATTATCATAGCTGGCAACATTCACAACAACGGACACAACAACACAGACGCTTATAGCTGAGTAATCACGCAGTTTGACTGAAGTCATTTGCATCAGATTTTTGTGTCATTCGATTCAAATGCAATTCGAGCCTGATTCATCAAGCGAATTTCAAATGTGCTTGAATTACAAACGTACATCGGATAACTACTACAGGAATAATGGCTCCATTTGTTCCATAAATATAGCCTGGGGTAAATTCCAGGGACGCGACGCTTCTTTTAGTTAAGTGCTAAATAGAAAAGCCGTGCGGTTCATCATGCTGCTGAAGTGGAAGAAATTATATCTGATGCCCCACAGCCCGGATTGTTATCACGTCATGACGTTATCTTGTCTATCTTCCCGTTGCTGTCTTCAGCCCCATGCGTTTATCTTGCATGCTTTTGCGCAAATTTCACCAGACTGAAACTGCGAAGGGTATTTCAGAAAGTTTGGCTACGAGTGACGATTCGACTGAAGTAATAATTTTGAACCCTTTCGTTACATACATCAGCGTTTCTTGTGCGAAATCTTACAGCAAGCAATTACACACAATTATCCCTTGTTATTGTGAATGACTTCTTAAATAACTGTCAAATCATTAAAATACGCAAATGTAAATCGCACGGCTAATTGATTCCTATTTGGCTTTTTGCTTTTTTCTATGACAACGTTATTGCAATTAGGTATACTTAAAACAGTCGCACAGAAGTTTGCAATTCGATCGATGTAAATAATCTTAGTTCAAAGTTTCTACTTGTTACTCTAACCGGTGATTCCTTCTTACAATAGTGACTTGGCTTTCTTTTTGAGCAGTGTTTTGCGCTTGTGTTCTGTCATATGATTTTTGGTCCAATGTGATTCGCACTTGATGTGAATACTTTTGGTTTTACGAGTGGCATTAATTAAGATGCCTCTTCAAACCGTACTTGAAACCTCTTTCCAACCACAATAAATTTACTATGGGAGGTGATGAACTCAGACAAAAGTACGCTTGTGCCTATATTACGATTATTGAGCACGTGGCAAAAAAATGGCCGACGTGTCAAAAACGACATTTTCAAACAAGCCATGACTCTGCGGATATTTTCTTGATTATGTTCAGTTATATAAAAATCTATGATTGCGTCCGTCGCCCCCCAAATAAAACCACCAACAAATTTAATGCAGCCCTTAACGACCTCCCAAGCTCGTTATTTTCGTTAACTTTGTATAAACGAATCCCGTTCAAGGTTGTATTTTTTTCACAGCTGCCGTGTGTATAACTTTGATGATCAATCATGTCTTCGTATTTTTCTCCGCAGTTCAAATATATGGTATTTCTAACGATTGAGCCTGCGAATTAGGTAGAAATAAATATTTTGTCGGCACGTGATAGGACGAGGCCTGGGTAATGACGCAGTGGTATATAAGAGGGGGTATAGCACGTGGTATTCATCTAGGCCTTCGGAACCAACCGTCGACCTTTGGCTTATGCCAAGTTTCTTTAAAGTTAAATTATTTTGTTTGAATTGTAAAGCCTCGTAGGATAGGCTGCTAACTACATAGAGTTTGGGCTATGGTTCCTACCCAGATTTCCTGTCGTATTTTTCCCCAAAAGGGTTTTGGCAGGTTTTATCTGGCCTCCGTATAACCGCAGTAGTATCTTTGTAGGCGGTTCCCCTGCTCTTTGTATCTCGTTCTGTTATAGTTGAGATGTCAGCTCAGTGCCCCATAGCCTATATTGAGCCCGGGGGGGGGGGAACTTAACAAAGTTTAATACGGGGAGGCTCCGCCCCGAGGTCCAACCCCTTAACCTTTTATATACCATTTTGGTAGAAAAGGTAGCCCTTTTATACATTTTTTATTGAACAAAAGTACCCCTTTCACACACGTACTTTAAGAAGTCTTGTTCTCATTTTCATGTAGGGCGTCTATTCGAAATATTATAATTAAAAGCCCTTTTAAATACCTAAATGACCGATTTCCCTACCCTTTTATATACCTCAAGTTGTGAAATCCCTACCCTTTTATACACCAGAAGCTTGAAAAAGGTACCCCTTTTGGGCGGAGCCTCCCCGTATAGGCCATTATAGGGAGTACCCCTCCCCCCCCCTCCCCGGGATATTGAGTGTGTAAGGTTTTGCTTTATACGAGGATTGTGTATGGATTGTGTATGGATTGTGTATGGTATTATGGATTGTATATGCGTAAGACTCGGGTTGGTTCCCGGCAGGCATCCCAAAATAAACTTATTTGGTTTACACTACTGTGTTATTTGTTGTGAAGTGGAGACAAAATATGATCTTTCATATATTCACTTGGTATAAACAATTCATTATTACCCCAAGCAATTATCTCCCAGTTGATATTGTCCTTATCAGCTGTCCGTCTGATGACATATTACCATTATATGAAAGCAATCAATCTTTGATTACTCACGCAGATAAGACGATTTGAACTGCACTGAGCCATTTCAATATCACAAAATTTCGCAACATCGTAAAAGCACTTCGGAAATTTCGCTGACAGTTGTGGTTAGACAAGAGGAAGTGACGAACCTTAATGTTTTCATGCGAGCAACGTAGAACTCTTTGATTATTCTTGTCAATTTACTGAAGGAATCCTCGGACTTTGAACAATATTGCTAGTGGTACGTGGCATTTTCTTGGATGGACAAATGAAATAACCATCTCGCACAAATAACAGATCTTCAATAACCACATTATGCTCAAGACATACAGTGTTTTATATACTGTATATTATTCATAAGATCCTTCCGGGGTTTTTATCGCCATTTTAGAGTAAATATATGCAAGCGACCAGAAGTGGAGAATCTTATGTTTCACCATCCACAGATAATTGTAATTCTCGAAACATTTATCAATTGAAATTTGAAAACATGATATCAGGGTAAAGAATACACTGATGAAATTTGAGGGAACTAATCCTTTTCTTTCACATTTGCTTAATTGGAATATATACCCGTCGATGCATAAAAGTAACTTTTAAGGTTTTCCCAGACGCTTACTGTAATTTTTTACCTACTTTGCCTCTGGAGACAAAATGAACCATTGGTATTGGCTAACAGTAATAGTTAAACAAATAGAACGCGGCGAGCCCGTTTGAATAGTATACTGCAACTGCGGGAGACAGGAGGATCGTTAATATCTATAACAGTGCTGTGCACCCTACCGTTTCCAACCAGGAAAGTTTTTGATTAACTCGAAACAATTTTTTGACTAGTTCTTAACAGTTGTTGTGGCCGCGGGCATTGTATCGTGTAGGTTTATAAGCTGTTTTCAATCGTGCAGTCTCGTTGATCAATACCGATACATATTTTAGCATAGTAAATACAGGGGAATGGTTACGAAGCTCGGCGAATATCAAATAAGGTAACAAATATGCCAAGATTTGTGTTTGAAGGTCCACGACCTTGCACAATCTCTTGTTTTGGCATTACGTAACCAAAACGTTTCCATTGCTTTGTTCCTCAGTTACAAGTTAACGACGTATTGAGTTTGTGTAAGGACTAAACCAAACAAGTTAACAAAACTGACACAACAAAGGACTTTGTGGGATTTCATAACTATTTCTCTCATGACTCTGTTTTTGGGGAAATGTGGTTGCTTTGGAAAGTTTAGCTTACTTGTCTCTCTGATCTGATCTTACCCCTGATATTCTGAATAAATCAGGGTTAACAAACTTCAACGGTTCAATGGGAACCAATTCGAATTGCTGCCGGATTATTTCATGTGGATGATAAAAGACGTACTGTTTTTATAGGTTAAACATACACTCTATCTATTCGATTCAGTAACTTTGATTCCAAACTCTTAGATTGGCATATTCTTAACATTGCACTTTGGTGGTGAATGCAGGGTCGAACAATTCACAGAGTCAACTACCGAACGAGTACTCACGCGTCACTTGCAAATTTAATATTTAGGTGTCAAAAAGACTAAACATGTAAAATCTTAAAGCTGTATTAGTGTACGCTGAAGGTGCACAGCAATATAGACAATAACAATCTGTAGTATTATAGCATATTACTCCAGCTTTCAATAAAATGGTAAACAATTAATGCCTGACGTCATTAGCCTCGCCTACTGTTTGACGTCATGTCGCGTGACAAAGCGTTGTGGTGAAAATAGTAAGTGATATAGTTGCCCAATTTACTCTCAACTTCAAAGAAAAAATACCAAACGTAAAAGATCGTAAGTTTGTAAATAAACGTTTTAAACATCATACTTGTTCTCCTATAGTATGCCTTATATGCTTCACAGTACTTCAAGCGGGAGTGATGTTGTTATGTGCAAGATAAGAAGAGCTCTCCAGTCAAGAAATATTTTTAGCAATGATCTCCTCTCTTTTTAGAAATGAAAACAAACTAGAAACAAAGATTGTGACACGCTTACCACAAATAAACCAATCTCTCTGATTTTAGTAATAAAAACAAAACTAGATGAATAGATATAGACGTGTTAAGCTATAAATACAACCAGTTTACTTTAAAAGTGCTGGAACATACGGTGTTTAATCTCAACACAGGATTAAGGAGATTAGCATATTTGGTCAGTGTTTAACAATAAGCTAACGTACAATGATTTAGACGTAGATGTTAAACATCAAGCTGAGACATAATGACTTGGCTGTAAATGTATTTAGCTATAAATATAACGATATTTATTTTAAAACTGCTGGAAAATACGATGTTTCACCCCTCCTCGAGTTTAGGGATTAGCAGTTTAGCATTTATACAATGACATATTCCTCTGAAAATAAGAAGCGCCATTAAAATTCTCACGAAGCGCTGTAAACGCTTGTTGTTGATATGGTAATCGTAGTGATAATTTCTGTGGGTGAATTACACGAACCGATTAACGTCTGCCACTTGGGCACCGTACACAAACGATATGGCCCTCAATTTTAACTATTTCGATGTACAGTAAAACCACCCAGCTGAATGACTGAATGCAGTACTCTTCAAGATTCATGCAACATGCAATAGAGACATTTTATTCCTCTCAGAAAGGGTATAGCTTGATTCTAATGTACCGGTGGGAGTGAAGATTATTTATACACACAAGATGAAAGAACCACGCACCATGTTGGTCCGTTGTAAGATATTGAGTTATCTATGTCTGTTTAACAACGCTTTACGCAACTGATTATATTACGTCTATACAAGATATTAAAATAATCATTGGCATAAAATGGATTGCGCGAATGACAAATAAACTATAATCGTTAAGTATAATTGGGAACAAAAATATGCGTTAAAAAAAACATCGGAGACAAAAATAATGGATTTCAAACAAAATCCTGTTTACTTAAAGGCACTAACGACTAATTTTAACATTGTGGTGCGTAGTTCAACGTAAACAGTGAAATTGATTCCGGCTGCGATTAAGAATTCTTGTCTGATGAAATTTATTTCAGGAAATGTTAGGATTACAGCAGTGTACAGTGCATTTACTTAGGGATTAGTGAAGAACAAGCGACACGTATTCCCCCTAAACTGGTGCGATTAGTGTTAGCTTCCTCAAATCTGTCAAAAGTGGATGGGGAAAAGGTGCATAACCTTGTCATGCCGTCAAAGACAAAAGATGATGGATGGATTCTGGAAGAAGCGCCGACTTCAGTGAAACGCTGTCGTGTTTGCTTGAGAAGACAAGTACTTTTAACGCCTTAGGTAGTCCAGCGATCTGTAATAAGGAGATTAAGGCACAGATATTTTAAGTTAAAAATGAATGACAAATTAACATTGAACGTTCTTATAGACAGAAACATTGTAAAATTACTTACACCAAGAAAGAATTCAAAATTTAAAAAATATGCTAGAGTCGATAGCGTTTCAGTAACTATGATTATAATGAGCAAAACGCTCTTTGTACGCAGTGATACCTTATAACAAATCGAAAATACAGTGGTCTATCTCCCGCCACCTGCTGCAGCAGCGTCATTAGCAACAAGACCACAACAAAATATTCTTGCCAAGTAATTAGCGATGACGTCAGGAGCTCCCTCTTTACGCACCTTTCGCGTGACAAGTTCAGCCCACGGTTTCGTAAGACTTGTGTAGTCTTAATTTGCTTGGGCGTGAAAGTTACACACTGAATTCCAATATAATAAGTGTACTTTACTCTGGCATTAAGCCTGAAATCTATTTTTTTTTTTTTACTGTCTTAAAGTTTTATGACACATTTTCAGCTGGCAAGTAAAATAAATGCATTCTTCACAGCCTATCTGCAAATATTTATTTACGTTTTTAGACAATACATTGGAAGTATTTATGCGCCACATTACTGTATGTTAGTCCAACTAAATTAGTAGAATGTTTCCCTGTTTTCTACGAGGGGAATGTGAGATAATTATGGAAGTTGAGGAAGCAGGGACTGGTTCATGGAAGTTAAGGAAGCAGGGACTGGTTCATGGAAGTTAAGGAAGCAGGGACTGGTTCATGGAAGTTAAGGAACCATCATTGCATCTCTATACCTTTTGCCTGAAGTACGTCTTTATTCAAAATGTATCAACTGGGAGAAAAGTTGCAACCATTTAAAGTATTTTCCCCTACATCTCGTTCCTTTAATAAATATTAGGGAGCCTGAAACCTTAAGCTCTATAACATTTATTAGTCTCCAGCAACATTTTAACTACTGACAACCCAAACTCGTCTCACTGGCAAGCAAAAAAATCGGCTGAATCCACTCAGCCATGTTTTTGGTAGTTTGTTGGTCTTGACGATTAGAAATATATAATTTGCTGGTTGTTCAGTTTGTTCACCACTTATGTATTGTGGTGATGGGTATGGTTGTTTCTTTTGTTGGATATGCAGCACCGCGTTTGAGATGCAATCTGCTGGTTAAAACTGTCCACCGTTTTTGCATTGTCATGCAGTTAGCATTAGATGGCTCGATTTCTCAGTTTCTTGTCGGTTCATGATCTTAACTCTCTTGAAGTTTAGGTATTGCAGTGATCTTAGTGTAAACTTTGCTAGTTAACACTGACTCCCAACCATGCATGTTTATACTGTTAGTTATGTAAGACGATCAGTGTTGTTTGTAGCCAGTTTAGATTTTGCAGTAATCTTTGGATGCAGTTCGATAGTTAAAAATGCTTCGTATTTTCTGTATTTTGGTGTTAATGCTAAAATCATAGCTGTTTGTTTCCAGTGGGCTTAAGGTACAATTTGACAGCCAAAATTGTCTCTTATTTGTGTATCGCCAATGAAAACTATGGTTGCTTGTTTTCGGTTTAGATATTGTGGTATAATTTGCTTTTTGAAATTTGTAACCATTTCTCCACTGTGACTTCTTGTTTGCTCTTTATTAAAATAAAGTATTTCCATTGTCAGTAAAAAATATAACTCTTGTTATAATTCTAGTGTTGTAATAAGCTGTTGATACTCTTTGTTAGGTACAATTGTCCACCATCCCTGAATGGTCTGTCAAAATTACTGCAGGTTATTATTTGTTTAGATAAATCAGTGACTTCGAGACAGAATTCCGTCTTGCTACAATTTGCCAGCATTTCTGTACTGTGACTTGTAGACTATTTAGTTACTGCAGGAAGTTTAGAGATCTGATTTCCTAACAAAAATTCAGAATGCAACGATTTTTGTATTTTCAATCAAAATTACGGCTGATTGTTGGCAGTAGGCAGGTTTATATTGCAGTGAGTTCAAGATACAAATACTGGTTAAATTTCTTACTCTTTGTCTACTGTTAAAAACTGTTTACATTTCGAATTAGATAATGCAGTGTTTTTAAGTCACCGTTTGCTAATTAAAGTTATTAACCATTTGTCAAGTGCCAGCTAAAATGTAAACTGTTTGTTGACACGTTAGACTTGCCATAAATCTGAGTTAGCAGTTTACATAGCGCAGTTACAGTTTGCTAATTAAAGTTGTTAACAATTTTTCAACTGTCAGCTGAAAAGTAAACTGTTTGTTAATGGTCGTTTATACTTTAGACAAGCCATAAATGGGAGAGGCTGAGTTTCAGTGGTGCAGCAATGCTCCAAGAATTTCAAGGCAACTTTGTTAATACAGTTTACAAAGCTTTTACTTTACTTACTTACTTTAGTTCAAGAAGGTCCACCTCAATATGAGTGATGCTTTGGTTTTTCTTAGTTGCTTCCCTTATAAATTGAATTTAGACAAATGAACATTCTGTCAGAGTCATCAAATTTAAACATCAAGTTCTCTGAGTGATCAGGTCATCTTAGTGAACGTTGAGAAACGAAATCTAGTGTTAAGTATCAATCACCCTTGAATTATGGAAATGGAACCATAACATGTAAGTGAAAAGGTTGGGTGTGGACGACTATGCTGCCCGCTGAAAAATTGAATGGAATTCATGAACATTTGAAAATATAATTTACTGGGAACTTTGCCTTGTTTTATCACATCCCGATTACCTCAAGTATCCTTTGTGTCCCCAGGCTCTGCTAGTAGACAAAAAAAATACCTTGATTTTGTGTTACTCGATCGAGGCTCTGTAGTTAAAGTTAATAGCAATTTTTGCGACAAGTGAAGTATATTCAAGGTCTATGGACAGGAAATTACTGAGAAAATGAATACTTAGAAGTCATGCATCGAGGATTATTACACAGTTACATGAAATGGACGTGACGAGGAAAAGAGACAAAACATCAGTAATATAACAATTGAATGCTAGACATGAAGAAAACAAGTGAACCGATGCTAAGAGTTATCAGTTAATTTCGTCGTGAATAAAACCCTTTTTAAAAGCAAAGACTGACTTCTGAAAGCAACTGTTATGATGGATTGTTGTTGTTCACCTGAAAAGAGCTCTTCAAGAAATGTAACTAGAAGTATTTTATAAAACTATTCTCACGAGGCTCTTGGAACTACATTGCCGGAAGCAGATTTTACATCATAGATAATTTGTTAAAATTTCGCAATAACGGAATTATATTACGGAAACGTGAATTGCGGGGAACAATATGAAAGAAGCGGAAGACATCTTGTCTGATAAGGCCAATGGTTATCACGCAAAGCTGACAAATTTCCTTCGCTATTGTTTGTACACCAGAAGGAATCATTGAACTTTGCACAAAAATATTGCAGCTAAGACGTGACTTGAACAAAACATGAAACAGATATCGAAGAGAGCATAATATTCACATTTTTTTCCATCGAAATAGTTTAGACAGCAATCAATATGCAACAACTTCTCGTTAAGTTAGTGGCTCTCAAAAAGTTCTAAAATAAGAAATTACTGTAATTTTTTTTCTATTCCATGGTCTCTTTGGCAACCTACAATGGCATTACGTTTTTTGGATTGCCAATTTTTCAGTCACGCGGCAGTAACCGGTTGTAAGTTCTTGTCATGGTATCCCATCGTTCCCATCATTGGGAAGTAATTCAGTCATAATAACATACAAATTTAACTGCCTCTGTGCATTCAGTGCAGCTCTAGGCCTTGATGATTTGTTGTTCTCCATTGCGAAATTTCGGATTTTTTTATCTGTCAGTTTGGACAAGAAAAACAAAATGGCGACCTCCATTACGAAAAGCAGTCACTCCCAAAAAATTTTTCAACAAAATGCTGATTTGAAATAAACGTGGCCGAGTGAAGTGTGTGGTCGATAATTCTTGTACAAACCTCACGTATTAAACCGGCGAACAAATAAGTTTTGTATTTCCTGTTGCAAAGTACGGTCAATTTTACGTTTTTCCTGTCATTTAACTAAAGCAGTTGTCATACCGTACCAAGCTCTTGCATAACAGGGATGCACATTAGTTTGATTTTGGATATTATTTGCAAGAAAGTACTAATGAGTAGAAAACTCCCCTCTCTACTTCCTTGCTGTTGTCGTTATCCTGCTATGCGAATAAGTTGGCCCTTTGAAGACTTCTGTGCAGATTAGAAATTTATGTACGGACTTAGGTTAGCTGTGATCACACGGTTTATGCACTGACCATTAATTGCTTCAGTAAACATAGTGTGCTTGCAATCAAAACTTGAACGTTAATAGCTTTGATTGAACTTCATAGCTCAGGAAATATGATGTCACATTTGGACTAAGTCTACTGATATTCAGTTCGATAACCTACGTATCTCGAGTTTCGTATCATAGTCAGTGCACGTTGTGAGAACTGTTGCGGTTATAATTGTTCTGCATGTTTGACCACCATGGCAACTTTGAACAATACCACAATGAAAGATAAACAACCGCGTTAATCTGTTAGCCATGCAATGCAGGTCGCTTAATGTCATTTTAATTCGCCATTAACACTTTTCTCATCTTTATTTTTGTCAGACATGAAACACTACCTCCAAACGAACCTCAGATGTCATCAAGTGTCCATTAATCACGAGAGACTTACAGCTCTCAATCTTGACAAGTTAATTGTGGATTCTTTTCTTTCGGACAAAAGGAGAGTATTTATTGAAGCGTCATGTGCGCGGGCGGATGTTTCGTCACACAAAGAAGAAAGAGTGATATTAGTTACAAACTGGCCGTGCGATATGGAATGACTGGTAACTTATTAACCTGGGGCTGAAATGTGAATGATTAATTTCTAAAGCTTCTTTATCAGAAAGTTGTCTAGGACAGTTTGGGCTGGTAGCTTGATGAATGCCAAATCACCATACCTTGATCAACCGAAAAGAGTTCACGCAAGTATGTAAATGTTTACTAGAGCTGCCGTTACTAAGTGGTGTCACATGCCTCGATCCGTAAATTTCTGCGGTTCTAGAATACAACTATGAAGTGATGCCTCTAAGAATTCTCGGCGTTTAAATAATGCTTGTCATTTTGGATCAAAACATAAACAAATCTCCAAAACAAACTATTTTTTTTCAGGTCTGATGTTTATTCAACCATGAATTTACATTCTTTCTGTTCAGTGATCGTCAGGCTACTGACGTCAGTGTTCTGTCGGGTAACGTCGGAACAACTCGTTTGACGGCATGAGTGTTTCCGGCTTTATAATCGTCAATGAAAATAAAACTACATCAGTCCTCGGAGCGTTCAGTACGATTACATATCCGTAACGTCTACTAAACCGGTCTATGATCAAGGCGACTCAAAATGTTCATTCAGGTACCAGAATCAGTGAACAAATCTCTTAGGAACGGAATCTCACCACGGACGGAGATCCATTTTCCAAACTCACCCTTAGTAAATCGACATCCCCGCGCTATTTTGGCAGACGACGACAGGTTACGGAACGAGATGTTTGCCAGGCGGGAGTGTGATTGTGGGGCAGACGGAGTCACGATGCCAGTTTTTGGATCACATTGGATCCCTTGGAGACCTCCAATGTTTCCCTCCCACGAAAGCTACAGAAGGTCTCGTGAAGTTTGTAACGATTCATCATTAACCCCACGTAGTTCACCGTCAAGGCAAAGCGTTACAGGCGTTACAGAGTCAGTAAAGACAGCACAAAAGGCCGTGGCTAGAGAAGAGGTGGAGACGCCTACTAAGGAGGATGATCACAACGAAGAAGATGACATTGAAAGCTTAGGATCACCTCGCTCGTTTGCCTCTTCGGGATCCACCAGTAGCCGAGATGACATGTTGAACCAGTTCCCAGAGATACAGAGCCCAGCAGGAGGACACACACCTGCTCCAAAATCAAGGTCACAGCAGCCGAACCCTTGGGGGAGAGCATCGTACTCAGACCTGATCACAATGGCTATTACTTCCACTGGCAACAACATGATGACTCTGTCGGATATTTACAGCTGGATAGTCAAGAACGTGCCATACTTCAATGACAAGGGAACTTATTTATCTGTGCAGGGATGGAAGGTAGGCCAAGGGAAATATCATTAAACATAAAACCGACTAAAGGACCGAGTTAGCGCTGCACCCGGCCATCTTTTGATGATACTAGTCGTTTCACAACTCAGCCCTGGTCTCTCATTAGAGAATTTTGAATTGTCGCCAATCAAAAGAATTTGGGAGAACATAGATAGAAATGCTAAGAAACCGCATAGGAATGCCAATGAGCAAAATCCTCCAGCACGATGGAAACGCGAGATTCCGAGTTATGGCTTGATTATATATTTAGGGACTATTGAATCTACGCCCAATTTTATTGATTGTCCATTCTGATTATAAAAGCTTTCTGTTTATTACGCTTACCCAAATAAATCAGCATGAATAGAAGATGCGTGTTCACGATTAGGTTCGGCTTATTAAGCTCATTATTTAACGCAGAAGAGTAGTTTTTTTTTTAATTAATCTGGTGTGGTTTGCTCGGGGGCAATGTGCGAGTTAAGGGCTATGGAAATCATGCAAGCTAAATCTACCAAGCGCCACAGTAAAGTCTTACATGTTGGGATTATTATCAATTGTGGTTCCAGTAGGCAGCGTTTATGTATATGTTATATATCAAACCAGATGTGTCAAGGAAATCATGTAGCAAGCTGCAGAACTGGCGTGATTTGGTATTACGCCTCAAATTCTGAAAATGTCCTGTCCGGAAGGTTACCTTCCGCCCTGGATATTTTTGTCTAACTTTAAGTCTTCCTGCGTTGGTTCCAGTCCAGTAGGAGAGCTTTTTTCCCTTTTGGAAAGGGAACGGACATTTATTTAAAGAGCTAGACAACATTTTCACTGAATTCCTGGCACACCCATCCTCCGTTCCTTTAAGTCGACGAAAACAAAAATGATATAGAACGAAGTGGCATAGTGGAATTTTCTTCAGTATTAGCACTCAGTATTGTTAGTTTCCTGACCTCATCTTTTTAACAACGATTCGATACTGTAAACTTTAGCCGCGGAAGAAAATAAAAGCGTCACTTCTCCGTAGTTGAATATACAACTTTCTCAATCTTGGTTGGCTTCTTTTCGATCCAAACTGATCGAGATATTGTAAGGCCCGATTTACGAAATAATCCTTCCTTTACTGGTAAACAACGCCGAGGAAGCTTCGGCCATGGTCAGTAGATGCAATCGCAGTGCAGAAGGTTGGTGAGAATTGTGGCGCTCATAACTTTTATAGACAAAACAATGCGGACGTTTGGGGTCTCGAACCTTCGTCGAGCCACACACAACGGAGGCAATAGCTCACCAAGGCAATATTATTAGTTTTCACTTTTCCAGAATCGATCCAAAGCGTAAAACGTGCGGTAAAAATACAACATCCCACCATAAAATCTAGCGAGGTTTTCTGTACGTATGTTTTGGATATGAGGCTGTTTCACTTCTTTTTTGTTCATAGAGAAAAATACAGTTTATATACAGAGTGTTAGAAGTGCTGGAACTAAACGAAGGATAAAATTATTTTGATCGAATTGCGGGGATTATCGAGCATTAAAATCGATTTAAATATACATAGTTTAGTGATATACCTATCAGGAGGCGGACAAGAACAATTATAACCTAGGATACAGAACACTTTGGCGTTTCAGCCTTGTCCAAGACGGATTTGTTTAAAGGAAGGTCTGAAATGTTGTTATCGTGTTGCGTTAAGTGTTGTCGAGCTGCGGAAGAAGTGTTTATTCAGTACACCAAAATGATTCAAGAAGGCTGCTTATGTTACAACCTATGCGTGAAAACGACGAACTACAAAGCAAGCGTTTACGGGGTAAAGTAAGCCAGTTGGGCAGTTGATGTAGTGCAGAAGCCCGCCTGAAGAAAGATGACCTCCAGATTATTTATACCGTCATCTTTTTTTCTTAAAAAAGCTTAGTCGCTTTTCTCCTTGCTCAACTTAGCCATCCTATTGATACATATCATTAGCCTGTTGGTGGTTAGATCTGAGAGTTCCACTCTAGATTTGCTTCTGAGTCGTTAAATAAAGCGTATTTATTATCTCTCAACAGAACGCTGTACGCCATACCTTATCCCTCAGAAAGCGATTCATCCGCGTCCCAGACCCCAAGCGACCATACAAGTCGATGTGGACAATTTCGAGTGATTATCAAAGAAACCAGTTGAAGCAAAAGCGACGCAATTCTGACGAAAAAAGGAGTCATTTCAAGAACCAGAGCACGGCGATAAAACAAGAACTCGGACAACCAATGGACCTAGACGACGCTAGGACTGATAATCAGTGGACAATGAATTAAAATTATTATTATCAAAGTTTGTTACGCAACTTACACGCATACACTGTACAGCTATTTTTCTATTAAGATATATCAGTGGTCAAAGTTGCAATGTTTAAGGAAGTATTTGTGCTAAATAAATCGTCATAAGTAAATAAACAGATAAATAAATAAATAAATAGCCAAAGGCTAAGTAAACAGAGTATATATATTTTATATTTGTAAACAAAGAAGAGATTTATCCAAATTGTTATTCTTATACATCTGTACGTATGATGCAAATGTTATGAAAAACTCAATAAAAGTTTGCTTTAAAGTCATAAGCAACCTATTTTCTTTACTTCTTATCTCTGATTCTGCACCATTCCGATTGGCTCGTTGACGCAGTTTCTATAGCAAAGTTTTTTGAGTCGGCTCCATGTCAGTTTTAATGACTGTTGGCTTTCCCGTCACTATACGTATAAATCAGACACTCCGCACTCAATAACAACTGGCGTTCTGAAGAATATTGCTCGACTGATCGAGAACCTTGGAACTGCGTCAAAACAATTATATATGTACTTATTCCGTTGGTTTTAAAACCATGAAATGTGTAATAATCTACCGAAGAGAAACAAGGAAGACCGGCAGAAGGAAACGCAGAACACGAAATTATGTTGGTATGGAGAATACAAAGAGTAGAGCTTGTGTTATGTTTGTTCCACTCGGGAGACTCCTGATGGTGACTATGCCGGAGCCGGAGATGTACGGAGTGCCGCAGATGGATAATGTTGATCGATCTAGAAATACTTGGTTTGTTCACGTCTAGCGCCAATAAAGCTTGTTTAGGAGACCTGTTCAACTCTAAATCCTTTATGGAGAAGCTGAAAAGCCAGCTAAAGAGTTTTCATCATATAACTCTTAAACATCAACAAAAACATGTCTCATTTTTCTTATCATCTAGATTCCACTTGTTACCTACAGTGTCAGTTTATAAGTCATGACCATGCAGCGGTTTCCTGAGGTTGATCTGACACTCCCTTTATACTGAGAATGTCTACGCACGTAACTGATGTCAGTGAATTGTTATGAAGGAGACAATCCCTCTGAAGGTTAGTTCTTGTAACTGACCATTGTTCATTGTTAGTTCTTGGATCCACCCATGTTGCGAATAATTCTTAGCAACAGAAATAAGCTATGCTGTGGTGTAACCAGATAGATGAATTGCTCGTGGTCCTGGTACTAATTGCTATTAATTCTTTGTTAAATTATTGATGACGTATAAATCCTGTTTTCAATAGAAAGAGAAAACAAACAGCGGTTACAAACATAGTAAAGTTTCGCATGGTATATTATACTTGACGTTTCGTATGCTACAACATACATCCTCAGAAGTGACGGTTACAAAATATGACTAAATTTAAAAAGACGAAAACGAAAGCGAGGTATTGGTAACTAGCTAGAAAACAATGGAAAAAGAAACTACCTCCGGTGTGAATTAATACAGAAGAAGATTTTCACTACCGACGTTTTCATTAAGGGCGGGTTTCAAGTCCCGTATTAACAGTGTTTCTTTAATTTTACATTGTAAATCACATTGACCACTTGCTAAAATCTCAAAATGGTCCCATTTGATGTTGTGACCTGTAGAAATCGAATGCTCAGCAACAGCGGAGGCATGACCAATTTGAGTGAGAGCTTTGAAGTGCTCAGTCTTTCTATCATGTAATCTTCTTTTAGTTTTGCCGATGTAAAAAGCATCACAATCCCAGCAACTTGCTTTGTACACAATCTTCGATTTCTGCGACCGGTTGAAACGATCTTTATAAGGAAAGAAAGACTTAATTCTGCGAGTGTTCTGAAAAACAACCCTGAGGTTGACGAAACCATAAAACTTATAGACACAAGATTTTAATCGGCGTGTAATAGCATCGCTTTGGAGACCTAAATAAGGTAAAACAAGGATTACATCTTTCTTAGGAACTGTGAGAGTAGGTTGTGAAGGCCTGTCCTTATGTTTGTGAAGCACATCATTAACATTGTAGTTAATAACGCCTCTCGGATAACCATTAAGAAGCAAGGAATTCTGGAGATCGGATAAAGTGGACTGCAACAGAGTGGAATTTGAACAGATGCGTAAGCAGCGATAGGTAAGTGTTCGGATGGGATTGACCTTATACTTCCTAGGAGTAAAGGAGTCCCACTTGGTGTAAAGACCAGTGAAAGTCTTTTTATGGTGTATAGTAGTTGAAAATGTGTTGTGATCACGCTTGATACAAACATCCAAGAAAGGGATCTCACGGTTCTCTTCAAGTTCCATGGTGAATTTGATGTTGGGATGTCTGCTGTTGAGAAAATCTAGAAATCTGGAAGCGGTGTCTTTACTGTCAAATAAGGAGAAAGTATCATCGACGTATCTAAACCAAATGGACGGTCGCGACTGATTATTAGTCAGCCAGCTCTCTTCAAAAGGACACATAAAAATGTTAGCTAAGACAGGGCCTAATGGAGACCCCATCGCGACACCATCGATCTGGTCATAATATTGCCCATCAAATATGAAGTGGCTTTTCTTCGTCGCGAACTCAAGCAAATCTTTGAGGACTGTTCGTGGCAGTGTAGGAGGATCAGGAAGAGAGTATAATTTGTT
>CM042746.1:40577274-40592842 GCA_022496165.2 Catalaphyllia jardinei | reverse complement strand
AACAAATTATACTCTCTTCCTGATCCTCCTACACTGCCACGAACAGTCCTCAAAGATTTGCTTGAGTTCGCGACGAAGAAAAGCCACTTCATATTTGATGGGCAATATTATGACCAGATCGATGGTGTCGCGATGGGGTCTCCATTAGGCCCTGTCTTAGCTAACATTTTTATGTGTCCTTTTGAAGAGAGCTGGCTGACTAATAATCAGTCGCGACCGTCCATTTGGTTTAGATACGTCGATGATACTTTCTCCTTATTTGACAGTAAAGACACCGCTTCCAGATTTCTAGATTTTCTCAACAGCAGACATCCCAACATCAAATTCACCATGGAACTTGAAGAGAACCGTGAGATCCCTTTCTTGGATGTTTGTATCAAGCGTGATCACAACACATTTTCAACTACTATACACCATAAAAAGACTTTCACTGGTCTTTACACCAAGTGGGACTCCTTTACTCCTAGGAAGTATAAGGTCAATCCCATCCGAACACTTACCTATCGCTGCTTACGCATCTGTTCAAATTCCACTCTGTTGCAGTCCACTTTATCCGATCTCCAGAATTCCTTGCTTCTTAATGGTTATCCGAGAGGCGTTATTAACTACAATGTTAATGATGTGCTTCACAAACATAAGGACAGGCCTTCACAACCTACTCTCACAGTTCCTAAGAAAGATGTAATCCTTGTTTTACCTTATTTAGGTCTCCAAAGCGATGCTATTACACGCCGATTAAAATCTTGTGTCTATAAGTTTTATGGTTTCGTCAACCTCAGGGTTGTTTTTCAGAACACTCGCAGAATTAAGTCTTTCTTTCCTTATAAAGATCGTTTCAACCGGTCGCAGAAATCGAAGATTGTGTACAAAGCAAGTTGCTGGGATTGTGATGCTTTTTACATCGGCAAACCTAAAAGAAGATTACATGATAGAAAGACTGAGCACTTCAAAGCTCTCACTCAAATTGGTCATGCCTCCGCTGTTGCTGAGCATTCGATTTCTACAGGTCACAACATCAAATGGGACCATTTTGAGATTTTAGCAAGTGGTCAATGTGATTTACAATGTAAAATTAAAGAAACACTGTTAATACGGGACTTGAAACCCGCCCTTAATGAAAACGTCGGTAGTGAAAATCTTCTTCTGTATTAATTCACACCGGAGGTAGTTTCTTTTCCATTGTTTTCTAGCTAGTTACCAATACCTCGCTTTCGTTTTCGTCTTCTTAAATTTAGTCATATTTTGTAACCGTCACTTCTGAGGATGTATGTTGTAGCATACGAAACGTCAAGTATAATATACCATGCGAAACTTTACTATGTTTGTAACCGCTGTTTGTTTTCTCTTTCTATTGAAATTGAAATGGCCGAAAAACAAGAATCTTTATGAAATCCTGTTTTATTCATATTAAATTAGTTCCAGAGAGAATTGAGCTAGTGAAACATAAGGGATATTCGAATCTTTGAGTCAGTTTGCCCATGAGGTAAGATAAGGTAAGGTAACTTAATTTGAAGTCGTAAACGTAGGGAGTGGTTACCCAATCTCCTCCCGAGCCAGGGCTCATGATAAAAAAAACAGCGATAAAACATTATATTCGCTAAGATAAATCCAGAATTACGATATATAAAATATTTCTAAAAGCAACTAGTCCAGACATTAAAAATTTGAATTACTATAACAAAATCCGCCCCACCTGCTTGCCAAATAGAAATTGACAGGTTGCTCCTTTCCATAGGGTATGAGTTTACATGGCTCCTCACTACTTTTTCTGCCCCTCCTGATAATTATGCAGTCAGACAGACAGACATGTTTATTTGGAGTCTTATACAATAAATAGTATATCGACCACAATTTCCAAATAACTAAAAATTCCAAACAACAAGTTATTAATTAATTAATTAAGTTCTAAAGTATGCATCTATCAATGTTAAGCCCGAGCGGGGGGACCCCGGGCATATGTGGGGCATTTGACCTCTGTTGCATTCCCCACCCTCAGGAATTTGACAAAGAATCTGGGTCCCAGGTTGGGGATGTTTGCATCTTTTGTGAGGAGGAATGGGACTAAGGCACATCGTCCGAGGTACTCGTCTGTGTTCGGCCAACTTGCAATTGAAGTAGCTTGGCTTAAGTCCTGAAAGAAGGCTTTTTTTAATAGAGGTCAGTAATTGTTTTTATATTTATACAAAAACACTACTTCTCACTACTCGTTTTCAATATTAACTGATGGAACACCTTACTTTGTGGGGATTGTGTGGATTGTTGATAATATCAACTCGCTTTTCCTCAGAAAATCAAGCGTTAAAAGGTGGGGATATTTGATCTGATTTGACCAAATTTTGGGGCTCCGCGGTGGGGATTTTAAACAAAAATTCTTCTGAAAAATCAAATACCCCATATATTCCCGGGGTCCCCCCTCCCTCTCGGGCTTAACATTGACAGCTGCATTATTGCAGAGTATCTAACGCAGAAAGCTGAGCTTGATTACATTCGCTTCCCGCACACATCACTGTGTTGTTCAAAGGCGAGTGATTAACAGACGACCACGAAGTAATATAATAGGAATTTCGGGGCATGAAGTGTCGAAGTCCAGTTACCAATTACTGATAACTTTATCAACAATTCAGAGAGAGAAAGAACAAAGAAAAAGAGAAATATATACACATACTGACAATAACAAAACCTGTCAGTTCTACTTGTTAAAAATGAGATATTTGTGACTGTAAAAGCTAAGGTTCGTTAATACAACAGGTACGTAGATAAAAAGAAGAAATCCATTTTTTCTGAATGTTGGTCAAATGTACAAAAACTACTCACTCAGTTACTGAGTTATAAAGATATTACGCTAATGCCAGTCAGACATATTCACTGACAAGACACTTCCGGAAGAACAGATGGAGAGTCCATTTCGGGAGTTCAGTTTTCAAAATAAAAGCCTCCAATCACACTAATTAACAGGGTGTTTGGAAGTTTTTACTCTGCACTCTGAACAATCCTCGTTAAATCGAGTCAATCTAAATATCTCTACACAAGTAAAATATCTTCCCAAGAAATACTAGCGCCCTTCTAGAGACTGTTGTGAGACCCGAATGTTATCCAGGAATAAGTGCAATGAGAACTTTACCAGGGCAGGCACATACAATCTCCGAGAGGTGTACATCTTCGACATACAATCTCCGAGATCTGAGAGGTGTATATATTGGACGTCATAGTGGCATCCAAATACCCCCAGGGGGACTCTCATATGGGATGCTCTTCGGAAAATTTATATCAAACCCCAAGGGGAGACTAACCTGGGCGTGGCTCAGGCTTTATATGACTCTAAAAGAAACAACTGACAAGTACAACGGAATAGGCTCGATTAGCAGTCGCTGTTCAGAATAGGAGCCCGCGATAACAGAGCGGACCCGAGAGACTAGCAGAAATCGAGCCTAAAACAGGAAATAAGAGCGTACCCTGAAACATACTTTTACAGCTAAAAATAGTGGGCTTAGCGTCATGAACGACCCGGTGAGACCATGATCCTTAAATTACACTCCTGGGAGAGTCAAAAAGCATGTCCAACCGTTCCAAATGGGAATTCCCCCAGGCAAATACCTTTTCTCTCAGCTGTAGAGTCCCACCAGCAAGTAAAGGGAGACCAAGCTTTCCCTCGAGGGACGAAGGGTCAAAAAATAAAAAAAACAATTCACATAAACAGGAAAGTGACTCGTTAGTTAAATGCATAACAATCTAATTAGTCATGGGGTGAGTACGTGACTCACTCCGGATAGACTAATTAACATTTCAGGGTTAGTGTGAGTGGCACCGATTCCACAGTGGTTAGCTCTCAACAACTTAAGCTACCTGTAAGGGTACGCGGTAAATACTCATACAAAGATTTGCGTAGAGTCACCGTCTTCTTTCACCGTCACGCCGTTAGGCTTTTTTCTTACAACCGAAGTACGACAATTCACACTCGCGTGCACAATACTAATATGCGTAAGTAACTAAAATAAACGACACCTACCTCACCCGATCCCGATGGATTCATAACTGTGAGCCACGAGCGCCTGCTCTGGTTTTCCATTAACTTTATAGTGACAAAAAAGTGCAAACTTTAAAATAGTGCTTTGCCGGGGGTTTTGACTCACTTTGTCCCAAACTAGCTGATGCACGTGATCACATCGTGGCAAGAGTGGCGCGCGTGAAGCTTTACCAGTGTCATGATAGTTTGTTTTGTTTACTTAATTCTCGATCTGCATCGAACGATGGTCAATAGACCTTAATAGAAAGGAATGGTTATGAAATCCGATAAAGTCCTTTGTTGCACGTTTTTGTTCGCTTTTTTGGCCTTGACCGTACACAAACACAATAGTTGTTTACGTTTAATTGTGGAACTAACCAGTAAAATCATTTCAATTACATAACTCATGCATGGTGCGCGCATAAGCGCAAAAGAAATGAATTTGAGCTCAGCTAGCTCTAACCAATTCAGTTAGGCTAGTTTTCCTTTAAATGGGTATAATTCTCCACATAGTTAAAAGAGAGAAATGGAACACAAGCCCAGCAAACATCTTAGAAAACAAAGATGCCAAGATTTATGACCGTGGATAACCAATTTTGTTTCGTCATACACTATGCGCGATTACGTAACCGAAACCGTTTGTATTGGTTAGTCCCTCAGTCAGTTGTAAACAACTATTGTGGTTTGTGCACGGCCAAGGCGAAAAAAGAGAGGAAAAAAAGCAACTATTGTGGTTTGTGCCAACCGGGTCAAACCCAACTAAGGGGAATAAAAGTTACTTTAATAAACCGCTCTAAACTGTTGAGCGCCCCTAGGGTCCAACTAAACACAGGTATATCACAACTGCAAATGCAGAATTAAAATTAAAATATCCTTCATGAACGAAAGCTCAATAGTCCTTTTCCCTGTCTACAACTGACTGACTGCAACTTACAGCGCTTTCTATCGACAGCATAACCAGCACGCAAAAAACGACGATTTAATTTTTGATATATTAAAATTCTAACATGGCTCTGAGGCTTGGAGGAATAAAACCAAAGAAATTAATTATTCATAACTTAACCTCGATGTGATTTCTTTTGTTTTATTCCCCCAAGCCTCGTGGCCAAGTTGGAATTTTAATATATCGACAAATGGTTTATTGGTCCAAGCCGGACCGAATAGCAAAAAAATAGTACCTGTGGTCGAGAGTGTCAATATATGAACGGTTACACATTGGAACAAGCTTGTTGAAACTAAAAAACAGTCATGCAGCGTCTTTCCTGATCAGTAAGAAAGAAAAATGTAAAAGCAAATCACTAATATCTGGTCAATTGATAACAAGGAATGCATATAACGCTATGAGCCAATCAAAGCGCATAGCAGAAACCTGCAACACCATCAAGCACGGGAGAAAACGCGTGCGCTAATGTGCAGAGCGATCAAGTAGCCGAGCACGCATGCGTACATCAACCATAAACTGCCCCTTGACGTGTTAAATATCCGAAATACCTTCAGTTCCAAAACTAAAGTTGAGACGGTCACTAAAAAAAGAGAATTTAATAACCGTTGTCTACGTAGTTCAACGGCTCGTATTTGATTTTTTACTGATAGCCTCCAACCCAGACAATTTTTGGGCTCGTCACGCAATCTTGCTCGCGGGGGAGGAAGATTGCGTGACGAGCCCAAATAATGTCTGCGAAGTTTAATAACACTTTCTGATACAATTTTCGCTTCACACTCTTATACACTGCGAGGCACTGAGAACCAGAAGTGGCATTGGTGGCGTGACCATGTTTGCTGGGTGTGAAGAGTCAATCCCGCAACGTAACGTAACGCAACGTAATGTAACGTAATGTAACGTAATGTGACGTGATGTGACTTACTGACTCAAGTCTGTTGCCAAAACATATAACGACTGTATAATCCCTAAACGTTTCAGGCGAATCATAAAGCAAAGTTCCGTGTAACATGACGAAAAAGTAAACTTAAACAAAGCTACATTAAACAAGAACTGATATTGATGGTTTTCACGTCACGCAAGTAAACTTAATTATCACGCAAGTGAAAAATAAAATCGCTTACTATTCAATGAATTGAGTCAGGAAATTGAAATATCGCAGAAGAGTAATAAATAAGCAACTTGCCAAAGTTTAGGGGATGTACGATATTCTGAATTTGAGTTTTTCGACAAAGGATATTGTTCACAATTATAGTGTTTAGTATAGAGACGCGGCCGAAGCCAGAGGAAACATCTGGAGATTACTTTGGCTCTCTCAAAACGTTTCTTCTCTCTGTTAAACTTGAAAACATTCACATAGGCACTTCTCTCAACACATTGGTAACTCAGAACTCGAAAACATATGCCGAATCGATATTTTCTTGCACGATATTTTCTTGCCCAGAAACAATGCCGATGTCACGCATTCTGGAAAAAACTCAGTGTTCCATTTTCAAAACAAAGTAGTCTATTGAGCTGAAGACAGACCAGCAGATATTTGATTGTAAAATGACTTTTACCTGATGAAGATGAAAACTCAAAATTATTAATTTTAGTTTTTTTCTGACGTCACGTGAAAACAATAGACTATATGAGCTCACGTGACGTGAGTGACTTCCAGTTTGCTTACGTGACTAGTGCAAATTGCGTGTGCCTTTGTGTTTGGTCAATTGAGAGAAACCCTAGCCCATTTTTTTTATTGAATGATTCGGAAACCGGGTGAAACGTTTTTAAAATGTCATGTAAATAGCTCTTAACTTCAATCCAAGAAAAGGCCTCGCACCTCATTGTATACTTAACAATTATTCCATGAGCGCGCGTTGGATATGAGATGATAGATAGCCAACGAGGTGCGTAGCGCCAAATTGGCTATAATCATCTCATGTCCAACAAGCGCGAGTGGAATAATTGTGTTATTAAAAACACGCCAAAATATAGAAAACTAGACTACAATAAAAACAAAAAGGCTCAAAAAATCACTCATACGTTCGCCATTTTTATAGATAATATAATGGCTCATATACCATGATGGCTAAGCCAATGAAAATTCTCGAATTGCATTATCCAACGATCCAGTTTTTACTAAATGATGATATACATGATTATTATATTAAAGGCTGTTTTAAAATCCTAAATTAAGGTTCTTTTCGATCCATTTCTATAATCTAATTTGTTCACTTCCTCATTATTATTACCTTTATATGCTTTCAGCCTTGACAGTTTCCCTCTCACGTATAGGAAGTTTGGCCGCGCCCCCCCCCCCCCAATCGCAATCGCAGAATAAAAGTAACAAACAATGATGCAAGGCTGATACTGCCTAAAAAGCTTAACGGGGCAACGACATGAGTCCAAACTGAAAGCCAACAATTGCAACCGTGGACAGCTGTTTCGACCTTGTTGGGTCTCATCAGCACGGTGTAGCAAGCTATGAAGTAATCAGCTGGTCGACTGATATTCATACACTCACTGCGATGGTGATGACCTCAGATGAAATTGGCCAATGTCACATGCAAAACGCGTGACAAGAGACAATTGGAAAAATCCAGAATATCATGTCGTAGCCGAGATAAGGTAACTGCGGACAGACACAAACTGTCCCGCAGGAAAATCATGGCCAAACCATGTTAAAAATGAGCAGCATATCGGATCTGAAAAGACCTACGGCCCCAAAAAAGATCCTGCGTTCACAGGCAGCATTTTCGTATGCGTTCCTTTGCATCATCATGTTTCACTGTCCAGAATAAAAGTACCTTAATTTCCAGTTGGTTTCACCGTAAAAAATGTTGTTTAACTGTTGAACCCATTTCATCACTATGCCACTTATGCTCAGATGGCTCTTCCATGCAAAAAGCCACGGATTCTCTGAAAGTTTTCCTTAATTAATTGATTTGTTTATTTTTATTGTTGTTTTCATATTTTGCTTGATTGCTTTTTCCGATGTTATTGTTCAGGTAAACGTGATCTGTTGATCATAAGGCGCAGTCTTTTCCTGACTTTTCTAAGCTTAATGGATGTAAAAGCATCAGCTCTCAAATTATTAAATTTGTGGATGGTAGACGTAATGCTTAAATCGAACTCAGTCTTTGCAGCTTGTGATATACTTAAGCTTTTGTACTGAATTATCTTTCCTCTGTTGTGGCGTAGAGGTGCAGAGGAATGCCGAATTTCTGGAACCTTCGATTTGTTTGACCTTTCTTCACCACCCGCTGACTCGAACCAAAAGTCGTTTCCCTTCCCTCAGGCGAACAATGTAGTTTTAGCCTCATTTCTCGACCTATTCGATTTTTAACACCAATGTCCGTTTTCTTTGGAGGTTCCAAGATTCCACTCTGTACATAACGGCACGTGAGAGATGCACCATAATAGCGTGACCTTTAACTCCTGAATTTACAAACTGCACGTTTTTCATGATTACCTACACGCGACACTACACTATTTATAGAACGGCGCATGCGCATAGCCCTTGGAGCATCATGGGCCGAAAGGACTAGAAAATGATTGGTCAAAAAATAATTAAGAACCTAAAGTCTTTCGCAAGTTGTTATCTCTTTGTCGAAGGTATATTGTGAGAGTTCGATCAGTTTCGAAAATTGTATGAGGCGATCTTCTAGTTGTCTTAGGCTGGAGAACTTGGTTAAAACTATACAGGTAAGACCGGGAGATAAGTGCTTTGTCATCAAGAAAAATGGGCTATTCAGCAAAACTAGTTTAAGGTCGTGGACAATTCCCTTACCTGAACAAAAGATTTGAATCAGAGAGCATGCATTGACTACCTCCAAGTTGGCCTTACCTCGGGACCAAACACCCCATTCTGATGCGTCCCCATGAGTAGAAGTTGTTCTACAAACAAGGCATTGTAGGCATACGAACATCTTAGAGTGTGTGTGAGGTTTTTTATCATCATCTTACAGATTTGTATGAATTTGAATTATCGCGTACATATCAGTGTATTACACGCACCAAATCAGGCACTACTGTTGAGTGATTACGTGGAGATACCATTAGCCTAAGCGAAAGAACAGGAACATAGTTTTTCATATAAATCATTCTACATTTGTCACAGGGTAGGTGTTTCACTAAGGTGTTATGTTTTTGCCAAAGCTCATAATTTTAGCCTCAAACCAGCCATTGTTCCTTAGGTTATTTTGAAGTCAATTCTTTGTTTTCGTACTGGTCGTCTCTCAATGGCTGTTGTCTCAAAGAGAAACACCGATCGCGGGGGCTCTTCAAACAACTACTGCATATTACTGGTTGGAAGCATTTATCTTAGTTTTACTGTTCGTGTGGCCGACAAGTTGACTCAGTGAAAAATGTCACTGATAGCTCCATCTTCTCGAATCTTCGAGCAGTTTTCAGCTCGCTTCGGCCCCATCAAATTTGAAGCTTAAAGTCGCTGCATTTAACTGAAAAATTATGAATGGTGCTTTAATCTTTAAGAATCAAGACTAATTAGTGAAGTGGAATACGTTCTTTGATTTCCCTTATGTTGATTTAACTACATACAGATGTTGTCTTTGACTGATATCATGCATACCCAAGCAGTCGCACCTCAATTTAATTCAATTGCATGTTTGGACTCCTGATTTCAGCAGAATATTGTCTCAGTCTATAGGTACAGTGGGTTTATTATTGGGTCTCGTCTTTTATATACATGTAATCTGATAAGGAGCATCTCTGTTAAACTGAAGCAGACGCTCATATCTGATTTCTCCTTATTTAACAAAGTACAGTTTCTTCAAATTACTTTATAGTCGAATATCCCAACACATTCATATGCAAAGCAGTTAAAGTTGTAGTTTTATACTTCAAATTGAGATTCATGAGCCCACATTTTCATTGTGATCAACTGTAGCATGGTAAAGCAACCCACGATCAATTTTCATTTTGTCCCAGTTTGTTTGGTTGGAATAACCTTCGATTGTTAAAGTACATTTTAAAACTATTATGCCAATTGAAATTGTCTACCGTAAAGTAAAGTTTTATCATTTTCAGTCGATTCACTACACAAGGGGATTGTTGAGACTGAGTAGTGAGAACGACAAAACGAGAATGACAACGTCGTTTAACTAGAAAATATCTTCACAGGTTCAAACAGCAGAACACGTTCGGTATACATGATATTGGTGACATTCTAAGCCCTCTGCAGTAACTCAGCAGGAAAAAACAAATAATAAAACCTAAGATTCACATGTAGACTACAAAAATGAAATTGAGGATGTCTCATGATTTGGGCCAAATCAGAAGATAGGGTCTGAGTTTAAGAAAAACATTTATTCTCTAGTCTCTTGATCTGAGTTTCACGCAGTCATTTGCGATAAATATAATCTGATGTAGATCACTTATTCTCAAAACCTAAAATTCATGTAAAAGGTAAACTATAAAAATGAAGTTGTGTATGTCTTTCTGGGCCGAAAGTACTTCCACTCAACTCAGTTTTATGAGCATTTCAATGAGGTATACATGTACTGAATTAGACCTCCCATCGAGATTGGGTTCGAATCTAATCTCAGCAACAAGTTAAAATCTAATTTTCATATATTTTTGTTCTTTATTTTTCACAGATCACTTCAAGAAAACTGAAATATCCAACGGTGAGCCATCGAACAGGAGATATGGAATTCCCAGGCAATTCAATTTGACATTAAATGCCACTGTTTATGTTTGAACTGAATGGTTTTAGTTTAATCAGAATTTTGTTCACGTCATAGATAGTGTTTAAGTTTAACAAAAATATTTCTTCCCTGGTCTCTTGATCTGAGTTTCACGTAGTCATATTTGCGATAAATGTAATCCGATGTAGATCATTCATTCTTGTTGTTGACAAATTTTCGAAGCACATCATAATTCATCGTTGCGTGTTTGGTTTACAGCGCAGGTTAACTTGTAACTCTAACAATCAAGATTTTCTTTTACCACAGCCAGCTGCTTTGTTTCGTTTTGTGTCTTTTTTTCTTTGTGTACAGATTCATAGTTCAACTAACTCACCTTGGATCTGAGTTTCACTAAGTTGTAAACGTTGTGTCATCAAATACTCCAGGATAACATATGTTTTCTAAGATTTCAAAGGCTGTCAAGTCGTAGTCCTGAAGGTCACGATTATACTCATTGAGCATGTTGCTAACGAAAAGACACATTTTTTGCAATAATTTAACCAGTGACATTCCAACCAGTTGGGATTTTTAGGCCTTTCATGTTTAGTTGATACATTTGTTTCTTTTAGTTTAAATGGCATACATGTGAACTAGCAAGCTTGGGTAGCTAAGCCCATTGGCCATATAAATAACATTTTACCAGGCTGTGTTGTTTTTTTACTGCATAATAACCAGAGAATTTGCTGCCAACGATAGTAAACTTAAAAAAAATAGTTATCACTGAAATGCTCATTTCAAAATCGCTTGTTGCTACTTGTAAACAAAGCACCTTTAAAGTTAAGAGATCTAGAGCTGACACTTCTTACAGTTCTGGGTAGACAGTGTTCCAAGGATTTCGCCGATCGCCCTGGGTCTACAGTAAAAATGAACCAAATTTGAATTAAAGATTGTATACTTAGTTGAAGGAATCCCACTGGAAAGTCAGATTTCCCCCATTTCCATTGTTTTCCCTTTTCCCTTTTTGTAAAGATTGACACCGATTCTATAGGAGGAGCACAATTCTTAACCGCGATCCTTGCCTTCAGTTGGTAGAATAAATTGAAAATTAATGAATTGCAAAATGTTTGAACAAATACTTTTCTGTTCATCTGAGAAGTCCATTAATAGTTACCTGTTTCTCGATCTTGTTTAACTTGGGTTGCAGGACGATGGAAAAAAATGGCAAGACACCTTTTCGACAGGTGATCCACAATTTACGGCCTTGTTTGCCAACCTTTGAAACTGTCAGCGTACATGATATATATATTACACTTCCATATAATGGTTGATTACTCTGAATTTCGAAAGGAAGAACGATTGGCTAGGAATAAAATCGATGAAAATATATATATATATAGAACTATAATACGATTCAAGCATTAAATAAAGGAAGTAACATGATTTGTTTCACCTACCTTGCCATATCTTACTTGAGGCATAAAAGCGTTGTTAATTATTAAGTGCAAATTTGAACGGCAGTGTTCTTCCCATCCTGAAATAATTCGTGTAAACTCCCTCTAAAGCGGAAATACCTTTTTTATTTCCGGGTGTATCATTGACGAGTGATTAATTAATTGACATTTGCTTGGCATGTTGCCCTTGCTTGCGAAAAGCGTGCGAGGATTTAATTGATGAAGTCACTGGCTACCAGTTGGCTCTGTTGCAGCTTACACATTCATATTCCCGTTTACTTAGAGCAGTTATAGTGTACTGTTGAATTGAATGGGTCCGTTTAGCCGAGAAATGTTTCCAGTGTTTCTGAGCCTAGAATTCTGGATTTGATTTGACCAGGAACAGTGTATTGTGTTCAAAATGACACAACTATTTTCTTACTTGGAGACGGCGATCTAAGAACGAGTTTGCCGGACGCGGGCGACCGAATTTTTGGCGCCAAATTAATTAAAGCTTGGGGAGACAAAATACATGTTTTTCACTTTTTTACGAAAAGGCATGGTTTCGGGAGTTATAAATCCCATTTCGTAACTATTAAATGTATGCCGTCTCCAATGACAAGAATTTTCCCGACTTCGACGCCCTCCCTTCTAACATGCATTTGACGTCACATTTTTTCCACCTGCTGAATCCTCATTGGTCAATTCAAATTTAGGCGCACTTATTTCGTTAAAAAAATGTATTAAAATATCTTAATTGACCACTCTCCCTATGGGCCATTGAAACCAAATGATGAAACAAATAATGCAAATGAACATAACATGGTTAAAAATTCCAACCAGCAAAGTGCCCGAGGAGCTGAATTAGGGTCTACCGAGAAACAACTCCACTTAAGTCAGATCGGTCCGGTGCCGTACTCCCTCCATTGTAAAGGCTCACGCCTGAAAAATGTCTTCCAATCAATTGCCGGTCAGGTTTTTCCCGGGACCAAAAACATTAAGAAAACCTCAAGAAAACAGTGCAGTGTGTACAGTTACTTGGCGCTTATTGGTCGTATTAATAATATGGCAAACAATGTATGTATGTTGGCGTAAAGCTGTCGTGTCAACTAGATTAAGGGCAGATAAAACTGGCAATACTATAGCCCTTAAAAAATACTGCTCGTTTTCCTAAAATCTCATTAGTTGATCATTTCATGCTTGTTTCAACCATTCTCGTCCCCAGATGCCGCGCTTCTTTTGGTCAGCACCAAGAATCGCGACCTCTGGTCAGGTCCAACACCGGAAGGCTGAGATTCGCGGACTTCCCGTCACTCTGCGCATGCTCAGAGTCAAGTCTGACAAATCTTATTGGTTCTGGTCTCAATCTATTGTGTTTACAAAGCCATTCAAAACCGGAATGTCGTTGGACGGGGCCAGAGGTCGCGATTCTTGGTGCTGACCAAAACGAGCGCTGCCTCTGGGGACGAGAATGGTTTTCAACATCAAGATGAATGCCGCATGTGCAGTAGCTGGGCATGCGTGAGATAGAGGCTGTTACACTGTTCTCGTACTCAGTTCTCTGAGATGACTGTTACCTTGCTTCACAACCTAAGAGTCTGGTTAATGATTACAGGACTTGGAGATGACAGCGGTAAAATTACAACGAAACAAACTTTATTAAAACGACTTTTTCGTTCAAGTTATCGAGACGTTCGGGAAATCGAGGAGCCGAGAAGTGGGGATACTAGACTCAAGATTCAGTTCATTTGCGTTTTTTAACCTAATATTAATTATTTCTAAGAATTTCAATGTATGGCGAGGAGACCTCCAGAAACACACCAGGCTTAGAGTTGAAGCCACCTCGTACATAACAATACGGTTACATAGATAATACTAAGTTGTGCGCCCTTGCCAGTTCAGTAATTATTTTACTAAAAACTAGCAGTTTTTTAAATTAAATTTGGGAAAACTTGACAAAGAAGTAGTTTTAACAGGAAGGGAATTCTACTGTGGACACTATTTGTGTAGAGGTGACATTCTCGGCTTTCCTTTGAATTTAGATCCGTTTTCAATGAGTAGCGCCTGCAGTGAATCATGGTAGTTGCATTCGTCCCGTTGGACTGAATATTTGTTTTGATGAATTAAACTACCCAAACCTCCCTCCAGGCGCATCTCATTGAGGGAAGTGTCCACTGCGATAAGTCAAAGAAGTAATCCAGCCTTTAAAGTTTTTTTCCCCACTCAGCAGGCCTCTACGGAATGGTTTAAGGTAAAGCATTTAACGGGTCCATATGTGATGATGAATGAATGATTCTTGAGACTTTTATCATTGGAAATTTATCTTCTGCGACACTTAGACGGCGTCAAACTCCGAAACAGCAAATTGCCTTTTTTATGAGACATTTGATGGATAAAATGCTATTTAGAGGTGAAAACAATATATAAATAGAAAATCACAGTTTTATTGATAAATATCTAACCCGGTATTATGTTGTCGCTATAAATAGTATCAGTCTTGCCAACTAACTCACTGAATTTTGCCTGAAGGGTTGTTTCCATTTAACCACCGCCGATTTTAATGGTAGCAAAATAATTTACTTCGTAAAAGTCTCCCGGAGAAGTCTAGCCTGAGATAATATCTCCTTCCCTGTATTTAAATGCCTGATCGCAGGTTAGGAGAAGTCTACAGTTGTCAACTTTTTTGCTGAACTTTGCTTGAAGGATTGCTTTCAATTAACCCATGTCGATATTAACGCTTGCAAAATAATTAGCTTCTTAGATGTCAACGATTGTCAACTATCTTGCTAAACTTTGTTTGATGGATTGCTTTCACGTAACCACTCTCGATATTCATGGTGGCAAAATAATTAACTTCGCAGCAGTCTCTCGGAGAATTTCACAGTTGAAAACTATCTTGCTGAACTTTTCTTGAAAGATTGCTTTCCATTTACCACTTTCGTTATTGACGGTGTCAGAATAATTTATTTCTCAGAATTCCAGAGCTACCAATTAACTTGTTAAACGATGCTGAAAGGGTTGCTCTTGATTTACCACTGTCGATATTAATGGGGCGGAAAAAGTTATTTCTTAGAATTCCAGAATTTTCAATTAACTTATTGAACTTGGGTGGAAGGGTTACTTTTAATTAACTGCTTAATGTCAGACTCATATTGGGTATGAAAATTTTGAAGCCAAAACATCCCCTCGATTTGGCCGCAACTGAATGCTTTGACCTCCACAAACTAAGGGATTTTTTACTAGCCTTAATCAAGGTTGTGTCCTTTCCGCGTGTTCCCGAGGCAAAAATTGTGTTCTTTGGCGATAGCTTTTGAACTTTGACATTTCAGTACATATATAATGATTCAATAATAAACAGACCAAAACTGAAACATATTGAAAATATATTTCATATTATAAAGACTAGTCATTTCAAGCAAATAAACTGAACTGGCTTTAATTGAATGCTGCCGCAAAAAAAACAAATTTTCTTCACCTTAACACAGACCTAATGACTTAACCTTTCAGTAATGGACGGGTTTATTTTCGGATTACGAGCCCAGGTGGGGCTATTTTTGGATGCTGA
>CM042746.1:40543908-40577174 GCA_022496165.2 Catalaphyllia jardinei | reverse complement strand
TGTTGTGTCTGAAAACTTTTAGATGCTTTAAAGGTTGAAAAGTGGAGGCGTAACAGCCCTATACGTATGTACTCGCCCCGCATGCTTCCGGAAATCCAAAAGTTAGATATTTTTGGCGAAAAACGTCTTTAATAATGGAGTCAGCTGCTTTGACAGTCTCTAGTCTCTCCTATTAAACCCAATATCAATTATCACAAACGTTGACATTTGAAGAACATCTGTTATCAGCGTGTCTCCAGGTTTTTTTTATGAAACTGTCCCTTGGAAAACTTGGAGCTGACACTAAAAATATAAATTTGGGGGAAAACCCCCGCCAGGGGTGCGCACCTTCGGCGCTCCCTTAACTTTTTCTTCGGTACACTCCATGGAAAATGCAGGCCATGCCCCCGATTAAGGAAGCCAAAGCAAGACTTCAAACGTTAGGAGCTTATAATTGTTAGTCTCCCAACGACCATGCCTGATATGTCCTCAAAGCGTACGTAAAAAGCCATACCAGTTTTGTTGTGGATGTTTCGTTTTATATCAAGGACATAAAAAGGTGAGTTAGGCTCCAGAAAAATGTTCAGGACCATTGTATGCACCATATTCAACAAGAAGCAATTAAATTTATCTATTTAGTATTAAAAATATTGTATTTTTAGATTTTGTCCAAGTGAGGCCGCCCCATGTATGCCACTAAATATCCACTATTATATATGTGTTAAGTCTCGATAAATTAAGGCTTTATATTATTTTAACTATATTAACAAACAAATACTGGCTCATGTAAACACTTCTGTAATACTAGTTAAAATAATGGAAAAAAATATAGGCCGGATCTCTTTTTAGGGTGGCCAAACATAGCTTTTGCGCGCGCTCTTATTGATGCGATTCGGTGCGCGCGCAAGAATTGCATGAAAACATGCTGTCGTGTCAGTGATCATCTTATTTGCTAAATATCTGCACTATCTGTGTTATTTTTCTTCATAACTGAAGGCAGTTTTAGTCTAATTTTAGTATTTTATTACAACAGTATAATGACAAAAGGTAATGAGGCAAAGAAACCAGCAACTGATTCTCACCAGGTTAGCTCAGCTGGGAGAGCGCCGGTCTGCTGAGCGGGAGATTGTGTGTTCGAATCCCGGCCGGACCAGCACTCGGGGTCTTAAGGTGATCTTATACTCTGACATTCAAATTTTTCCCCAAAAAAACTATTTCTACGGGACTCGTATTTTGCTCCTTGATTTACATTTAAATTAAGAAATTCGTACACTTGTAGCTATATTTCAACAGCAACACCCATAGCAACCATTGTTTACAGTCTAAAAGTACTCACAAAATAGATTCAATTTAGTACATTAATTTTAATGATACTTTACAGAAAACCTTTAGGGATGTGTACTTATGAGAATTTTGCATCATGGTCCTGAACATTGTTTTCTGTTCCATCTTGTACGCTCCTTATACTTGGTTAACATTTCTATGACTGGTGTGTATTCGGGCCCGGGTATTCAATAAAACATTTATGTAAAACCTTTCAACATACCCCCTCCCCTTTCACAGGGCCAATTTGGACTCTCAGAGACCGAAGGAAAACTTAAAAGCCATATTTCTCAAAATGACCAAATAGACCGATCACCAATATTTCGCGCACGATATCTTTACAGGATTTTAACCGAATGTTGTCAATTTTTTAACATTGGTAAAGGACACAATTATCTAGGAGGCAAACCTCCAAAATTTGCAATTTATTAAATTCTATCTCTATTATTCAGTTAATATAGTTAATATTATTTAATATTAGAAAAACGCTTTTCCAGATTTTACGAGATAAAACCCCTCGAAACACTGCTTTCTGAGGTTTGGCTCCTGGACAACCTGCTTGTGGACAGCATGAACTGAATTTCATGCTTCTGAACCATCCATTAGTAAGTTATAGTGTTTGTATTAACACCACTTTTAACACTAGGAGCTAATTATTCATTAACTATTGTGGCTTGTGGCTTGGCTGGAAATGCTCAGTTTTGAAGTCAAAGTGCAAAGTCCTTTAATGTGGTGCCAAAACTGTTCCACAGAGTTGTTTTGCTAAAAAACATATATTTTTTTGTATAAGACCCCCTTAAAAAACACTGAGGAGAAAGAGCTGTCTTTGTAATGACATCTGCAAATGACTAGACTTTCTAGTCTTCTCGGATAAGGACGATAAACCGTAGATGCCGTCTCACAAACCTTGTTGACATATAACTCTGTGGGACGTCAAAGAACCCACACACTGTTCGGAAAGAGCAGGGGACGTATTTCCCAGTGTGGTCTATCTTCGTCGCTTACATCATCACTCATCATGGGTTGGAAAGGTTCAGTAGACCCGTAAGTGGACTGATAGCGGCTGCCATTGGCGCCCCAAGCATGCTGATGTCCGAGCCCACCGCAAAAAAAAGCAATATGAAGAGGACAAGTATGTTTGTCCTCTCACTCGCGACATTACATAACATTAAATTTTTCTTTGTAACCGAAAAAAAAAACAGTGGCGCATGCGTGTTAAATCAAAAAATTTCGATTGAATGCGGAGAAGCTTTCGCGGAAATACGCCTATTTCTCGCGAACCACTCGTTAGAAATTTCACGAAATTTAGCACTAAAATACTTAAGGGAATAAGTAACTGGAATATTGAAAAGATTAAACTTTGAGAGAGGAAATTTTAGATATCCCATTGAATCTTCAACAAGGAATAATTATAGATCTCTGACGTTAAATTATTATTGAAATAGTGTTAATTTGTGAACATCGTTACATTCTTGATGCATGCAAATGCAAATTGTAAAGAAATTCAGATTTTTGCAAATAAACAAAACCGACTGTAAGAGCCTGTTTTCATTTATTGACGTTGCCATGGCAATGGCACATACGTCGGCTAAACTATGAAAAAGCCGAAGTTTTTGTTGTTAACTTATTTGCCGCCATTTTTGGTGACCAAAGGATCAAGGGTTTTAGAGAAAAAAGTAAATAGAAAACGGGTATCAAAAACTGTGTTCAACCATCTTAAGTGTGGCATGAGCAAGTTTAGACACCACTAAGTGATTTATTCAAAACTGAGGAAAGATTTAGACTATTAAGTCATATCTTTTAAACAAAGCTGCTCATTGGCCGATTTGACGAATGGATTGTTGGGCAGCCGACTGATTGATCGATCGACCTTTTTAAGATAACTGCAGAAATTCTCGTGCGTTCATTGGCTAATTTTCATTGTCAATAAGCGGACAGACACATGAATATTTAATGTATACGATGCGTCAACGAGCGAAAGCAGACAATTTGACAATTTGTTTTCGTAAAAAGCCAATCAAAGTCAGTTTTTACGCGTCTGCCCTGTTCTTGAAAATGAATTTCCTCATAACAGTAGTCGGCCGATCCACTCGGCTATCACCTTGTGGATCCACAACTACTTTAACAATATTACGACGTAGTTTATGATCAGTAACAGGACAGACGGACGAAAGACTAACTTCGATTCGTTAAATCGATCTATTGAGATTCACTCTTGTTAAGGCCCCGTCCGATCAAGGTTTGAGGAATTTGAAAACGCAGCTATATTTCTACGCTTTGGCCTACCATCCACACTAATCCGTCGCGAAAACGCTCTTCAAACCAGAGGAATTTGAAAACGCCCGCTTTTTTTCGTTTTCGTATGGGCGGAAAACGCTTTCAATACGGAGCTTTTCGAAAACGATGACGTGAGCATAATTACTTGATTACCCTGATTGAATGTTTTTTCAAACAATAATTCAAAATTACCCTAGCTTGATTATTGCGTTTTTAAATCCCTTTCGGCCAAGTGTGGACGAAAAGCATTTCATGCGTTTTCAGAGTGGAACCTCCTTTTCCAAATAGAACGAAAGAACAGTAGCAGCAGAATAACAACAATAACAAAAATAACAACAACAACAACAACAACAACAACAACGACAACAAGGATCAGGATCATCATTGTCGTCCTCAATAACAAACAGTACGGTTTATTTGCTACTATGGTTACATAACCGAAAAATATATCAAAGTTTTTCATGTATAAAATAACCATATGAAGTAAGTAATGTTAAGATAACCATGCAGTCTTTAACTCAGTGGAGAACAAATTTCACCGAACCAATATTGCTCTGTAACACAAACTCTAATGTACAGACACCGGTTCGAAATGGGGCGACGAAGTTGGGCTTAAGTCATACAGTTAGAAAACACGACAGCTAGAGTCTTACCAAAGTAAGGGGAAGGACAGGCTCACCCTCTGTGGCAGGACACAGTTGAACTATAGCAAAATTGTTTCTATATTCAAGGTACCTATGCTGCAAAATACCCTCCAAAAAATCTGGATTGATGTTTTATTCTTGTCTTCTGGTGTGGGTAGCTCCATCTATTTGTTAATCACGAACAGAGAGAACAGTTAAATCTATATATACCTTTTTAATTAGAGTAACATTTTATTTGTTAAAAGCAGAGCTTGAATATGAAAAACGATCGTAGAAACAATGCTATCAGATTACAGAGGACTTTGGATTTTCCTTAAGCCTTTTATAATCTTCTTTTGCTGTCGTTGTTTCACTTCCGCGAATAAAACATCTTTTCAACATGAAAGAAATGCTTATTGGCAATAATCGATTTGACTGACTGACTGAGTGACTGACTAGTTGGCTTACTTACGTATTGACTGACTGGCTGACTGACTGACTGACGGACTGACTGACTGACTGACTGACGGACTGACTGACTGACTGACTGGCTGCCTGCCTGCCTGGCGGACTGACTGACTGACTGATTGGATGACTGACTGACTGACTGACTGACTGTCTGATTGGATAACGTACTTACTTACTTACTTACTTACTGACTGACTGACTGACTGACTGACTGACTGACTGACTGACTGTCGACTGACTGAATGACTTTTTGATTGACCAAGTGATGAAACGGCTAACTGTAAATCGACTGTGTGGCTGGTTGGTTCTTTGTTTTATTAGAAATAATAAGTCTAAATAAGACATTTATTTACCCTCGGCAGTGTTCGTAGCACAAGTGCCAGGGGGGCCGAGCAAACAACTGAAACAAATAATTCAAACTGAACATAACATTGGTAAAAATCCCAACCGGAGGCAAATTGAGTTATTGAACTTTAAAACTAGGGTCCTCCTGTTCAAGATATCTTTCCAAGCTGTGTAAGAAGGCTCTCAGATCACGATAAAAGTCTCCAATCACACTGCATAAAGAGAGTGATTGAAGACTTCCATCACATGACCCTGAGTGCAGTACAACCTCCACAGTCTGTCCAAGCCTTGTCCTAAAACAACTGAAAATATTGAAAACAGAACGTTCGTCAAATATCTTACTGGATAAATAGGCCGAGAAGAATGGTAATGAAGAGTAATAATAAACCTTTATTTAAGTGTCAAACCATGTAGTCTGGGAGAAACCCACACTGATAAGGTGACATAGAATAAGACAAAACTAAGAAGACTAAGATATCTACACTAAGGTATGAATAATGCAAAATGCGGTCTAAAAGGTTTTAAAGATAAATCTAAACAGGTAATGTATCGATAGCTGATCTTAAGTAAGGATATTCTGTGAAGTCAGTTTATTGCCAAGAAAATGTTTAACATGTACTATGGGTGGCTAAAGTACGTCAAATTTGGAATATACCCTCCCCTTCTCTCACCTCAGCTGGTAAGCCACAATTTATTCCCCGTCTGCACTGTATTCTACAAAACTCCAGCTGTTCAATACAGACTCATATCATTCTCTTGTTTCTTGAGCTAAGCTTCTTACGACTTTTAGTATATCCGTTTATGGGTACAGAGGCACCATATTCCAAGTGTATCATCTCTCGAGCTATCAAGCTACGAGTTTGTTCTGTCGTGCATTTGAAAGTGCACAAATCACCTCATGGCTTCTGTCACATTTTGGGCAAATCACAACAATTTCGGAGCTTGAACCACCTTGATTCCTAGAATGAACCACTTCTTCAGAGCTGGGAAAAGATTCTCTGTGGTAGTTCTAGAGTGACTCGCTTTTGCTGCAAAACGAAAGACAAAAAAACTCATCTAGATGATTTTTACTCCGTAATATTACATACACTTTATTGAGCTGTACTGAAAAGGGTTTTTCAGCATCAATATTTAAATAAAAAAAATACATAATTAACTGACATAACTAGAAAAACTTTGCACGTGTACTCATGGTTAGTGCGCTCGTCTCCGGTGCGAGCGATCCGAGTTCAAGCCCTGGCCGGTGACATCGTGTTGTGTTCTTGGGCAAGACACATTACCTTTACAGTGCCTGTCTTCACCCAGGTGTATGGACACACGGTCTAGCATTCCACCCAGGGGGGAGTAGAAATACTTCTGGTCGCTTCAAGCTCCGCCTGATGAGCCAGTCGCCTGGTAGGCTAACTTTACCTTTACTTACAACACAGATTAATTCATAAATAACATGAATTAAACGTTTCTTAAAACCTTTTTCCAGTGTTGTGCTTTTCTCTTGTGTCTCAGTGTAAGACGGAACCTTTTAATATTCACTTGTCAGACCTTTGAAGGACGATACTTCTAACTAAAGGTGACGGCCTCCTTTGATGAATTTCTGTTGTAAAATTCGCCTGAAAGCTTGAAGTTCTAGGCGGCATGAAAAATGAACGCAAAAGGTGAGGAAACGGTCGTATCTGTATGAATTCAAAATGATGGTGGAAGAAATGTACCGTGAAATGATCAATCCTACCCACCTTGTCGTTCTAAATTCCACTGCAACAAAGCGGTTCTTTGTTGCATGTTTTTGTTCTCTTTTTTGGCCTTGACCCTGCTCAAAACACAATTGTTGGGCGCTTACCGTTCGACCAAAAGTTTCGAAATTTTCGAAACGCTGACAAATGGTACGGAAATTTCCTGGGAAGAGTTCCAGAAAATCCAGAAATTGTTGAATTTCCGAAAAGCGAACCATTCAACCGAAAATTCGGGGATGAAAGTCAAATGGAATGGTAATTTTCAGGAAAAACTTTTCGGAAATTTGGGTATACCTCTTTTCTGAATTTATGCAAATTCAAAATTTTCTACCCAGCGCTAGCTAGCTAGTGGCCACGATCACAGCGAGGTGGACATCTCAAGCAAGGATGATGGCGACGCGCATTCGATAAAAGAAACACTTTAGAACCTTTCTAGTTATATGTCGATAAATAGAAGCTAACGCCAAATTCGTAAAAGCGTTTTATAAAAATAATGCCCCCCTGGTGTACTTGTTTGTTTTGCATAGGTTGGCTGAGAAGTATACAAAAATTTATAACGCGTGCAGAACCATTGTACGACTCATTAAACCCCTTGTTTTGCGACGTTGGCGCTGCCGTTGTGGTTTTAGCAAGATATCTACTGTTGTGGTCTATAAAAAGTCACGATGTCGACTTAACAGTGTTCTGTTTGCTTCTATATTTGTGATGTAAACCTTAAAGTCATTGAAAAATTCCAAGCGAACAATTATCGTCTTGCACACTGGAAAAAGACTGTACCATTTGCTCATGGAAATTTCCGGAAATTCGCCCCGGAATTTTTGGTCGAATGGTAAGCGCCCGTTGTTTACTCCGTACTGAGGAACTAACCAATAGAAACGTGTTGGTTACGTAATTCATGCATAGTGTATGAGCGCAAAACAAAAGATTGTGCTTGGTCGTGGACCTTCCAATCTAAATCTTAGCATCTTTGTTTGCTCCTTTGATGTCTGCCGGGCTTCCTAACTATTCCTTTTTATTACTGACTATGTTTGAAATTTCTTGCCTTATTTCATGGTCAGGTAAACAAATTATGGGAAGAATAAGGTACATATGAGAATAAACAAGTGGCCAGGCTTTAAATTGACTTCTTATTTATGCAATTACAAAGTCAGAAACTTATTGGTGAGCTAGGCCCATGTACAATATCTTTCGATCGTCAAAAAGAGTTATACAGACATGATGAGAGCGAGTAATATCTTGATCTGCTGCCAAGTTTTCAAAACCAGCATAAGATAAGTGAAAGGTATTCAATACTGCCAGAGAGAATAGATATTTAGGTCAAGGGACTGGCCGACTTTAAGGTTAATAAATAGAAAGTAAAGTAAATATGACCATTTTTGTTTTCTTTCATGACCAACACGTTATTTAGCAGCAGTAGAAAGAGGACATCATTTGCTCCAAGTTCACTTGCATTTCGTATCATTCTTACTTTTTGGTAGCCTGTGGAAGTGAAAAAAATATATAACTGGAAAGAAACGGAGTATAGCAAAACAACAGCTTTGAACTAGGGGCGGCGATGATATCAATTTGGAGTTCTTGAAGCTTCGATCGACTAACTTCTTTACATGTTACAGAACTTTAGCTCACAGATAGCAAAGTATTTCATGCTTACCCCTTTATTGCAAAAATATAAATAGCTTTCCTTCCAAGGCATATTTCGAGAGCGCTAAACTGTAGTTTAAATCTCTATAGAAAGCCTTTAAGAACTTAATTCCAGCGCCGTAGCTAGTAACAGGCAAACCGAGGCACTTGCCTCGGTAATTTGTTTTTCGTTTTTATTGTTTATAGTCGTCATAAACACCCTAAATACCTAGGAAGAGAATTTAACCACGGACACTGCCTCAGTCAAAACTCTTTCATGGACATTGCCTCAGTCTTCACTCTTTTCTGGCTACGGCCCTGAATTCTCAAGCCAGTAAAGAACATAGACACTCCGAAGGCCGATGTTTGTCTCAACCCAAACTAGAAATGTCACACACCAAGGCTTAACATTTTACCAACAAAACAGCAATGGATGTTACAGTTATCTGCAAGATAGAGTGGTTCGATTTATTCGGTATGAAAAACGCTTTAAAATCCGGCGAGTCGAAACCCGGTAGCAGGGTTGTTAAGATAAAATAAGATAGCATACACTGTACAGTCATTCAAGAAAGCTGTCTCCATGTTGCTTAACACTTGCCTTTACAGTACTTCCCTAAAGATTCGTTCTTAGATCAATAGAATCTTTTTATCTTCATCCTTTACTACTTACCATTATATTCTCGAACTTAACTTATTTTTAAAATAGAGCAATTTAGTCCTTGGCAGAAAAAATGTCAATCAGTCTCAGAGTGCAACAGGAGTTTCATCGCTTGAAGTTTTTGGACTTCTACGTAGCTACATATCGATGGCGAAATGTTACTACGTTTGTGGCTGAGGGCGTTTAGTGTCAAACTGAACTTTTAATGTAGTTTCTTTCTAGTTTTATGGAATTACTGACTAAAATAAGAGCCGTCAGAATCTTTTGTGTTAACTTTTATTGAGCTGTCTGAATCATACGAGCTAAATGTCAAACCGACAACAACGGTTTTGGTAACTGAAGTGAATTCAACAGTGGCCATATTGAACCATACCCATGCAGCAACCGCTCTTGTGCTCTCTCCGCCGCTTTTAGAGAATTATAGATCAATCTTCGTCTACCCTTTCGCTTCAATATATAACACAGGTATTCTGTTTATTGTACCAGCAAAACGTATTGCACATATATAGTTCAACTGTAAAACATAGCGAACCGAAAACAATTCTAATAGCTATGCCTCCGAAATCAAATTCAAGCTGAGTACGCTCGACTGACTTGAACTGACGACGAAACGCTTTTGAAGCGGTGTCAAGTTAGTTTGAAAACAACTGAACCCAGTTCATATGGCAAGACTATACATTTTCGAGTAATTTGTAACCTTAAATTCAGCTACAGTTGTGTAAATCTTCAGTCATGGTTGAACGTGTTCAAACGTGTTCGAATCAGAGTCGCCGGAGAAACTTCGGTGAAGCACTCGCGGGAAACTGGCTGGAAATGCTTGAAATCAACGCGTCCTTGACGTATTTAGCATGACCGTGGACATTGAATTGTATCTATGTTTTTCTATAGGGGAGCTGAAATCTGAGAGAAGTGTTGGGAGCCTCGAATTGACCGGAAATTTTACCTTGTCGAGTATCAGTTCGGACTATTGTTCAAAGGCGGACATCATCACCCTCGGAAGTATCCGGCGCTTTAAGTTTCTGTTTGACTACGTTCTGACCCGGCAGTTCAGTTCTTGTGAGCTATGAAACTTCGTTTATTTCCTATTGTATTTCCAGTTGGTGGGATTTCCTTAGGGATTGAGATTTCGCGATTTTGCTGCAATCCGCGAAATTGCGTCTGAAAAAGCAGCCATTGTCTTACTCTAATCCATAAAAGACTTCAAACAATTGTGAAAATGAAAAATAATAATAATAAGTTTCACCTGCAATGCAGCTCTCTCTGTGATGAATCATTTTTCTCAGTTCTTGGTATTACTAAATCCTTCATTGTAAGAGATTTTGCTCAGTTTTTAAGCAAACTAAGCCATATGTTATCGCAAATAAACGTGCTGCTGAAAAATCAAACTTACCTAAATGTTTCCTTCAAAGTTAATCCTTGCCACAGTTGCTTTTCAGCTTTATATCTAGCTGTTCCTTCTCAATCCATCAAGCTAGAACTCTTTCAAGTTCTTTCGATTATTAGTTCTCCACCAGGATTAGAAGACGTTCTGCCGTAACATTAGAACATTGTCTCGCCTCGAAGCATACAGTTCAGAGGAAGCGCACACTGAATTTGCTCGAAGACATGACTCAAAACTGGGTTACAACTGAAGCTTTTCCCATAGTAACCATCTAAAACTTTTATGCCTTGATATAACTTGATTTATGCCTGTGACTCGTAGTTTTACCACACCGAGCAAGAAAATAAATATTTAAAAAATTATCATCGTCGCATACTACATGAAGACTAGTGCAACCTCGGTTTCACGACACCCGTCAAGCCTTCATGTTTGTTGTTATTTCTTTTTTCTACTGCTGCAAAACGATTCTACTATAGTTTCTTGGTTAACATAAGTGGTAAACCAGGGAACCTGTTTGAAAGTTTTTTATCGTGATATTAAATAATAAAACAGTTTGACCCTTCCCAACTTACGCTAGGATAGCTTGCGTAAAGACTTCATTCAGAGTATCTGTGACAGCTTTATGTCTACAGCAGATTGATCCTGAAGCTTCTTTTGCTTCAAGTACACACAAATGCTGTAGAATTGCTTTAGCGTTGAAACCACTGGCAAGATTCTTCAAGTTAATGTATAACGCGGATGTTCAGGAGAGTTTTGTGCGAGGATACTACGTTATGTGGCGCTGTGTCGATTCATGGTGGAATCGTTGCAAAGGCAGTGCTCGTTCCGCCATTATAGTGGCATCGCGAGAAATTCACTTTCCTGGAGGCCGTAGAGGGCTCCCACTTTAGCGGGAATTCCTCTTGAATATAAGATTTGAACTCCGTAAAAAAGCGAGGGAGTTCGTTGAGATATATTTACCGCGTGTCTAGCGATAAAAAAAAACAGCTAAGATGCTAATTTTTCGCTTCTTAACAGTAAAGTGCGTGGGTGGTGCTGAGCAAGTCTGATCATATCTGGCTGTTTATTGGTCGGCGCTTGAAATTAAAATGACTACGAAGTAGAACTTTATCTTTTCGTATAATTCTCCAGAATATTCAACTGTCAGACATAAATATGAGTCTGCTGTGGAAGATTTCGCATTCAATATGAACCAAAAAAAAAACCGTCCAAACAAATGTCTGACAATGCCCGATCGCGATTCAGTGTTGCATCATCTCTTTGTACATCTTTATCGCGTCGAATGTAGCCTTTTTCCTTGCACGTGGAAAACGAAACAGGAGTGTTTGTTTCGCTAGACTACCCATTTACTGCTGTTTCATTGAAAGCATTAAGCAGCGAACAGAGCAGAAAATGAAACATTTTCCGTTAGCGGCCCACGAAAACTGACTCATTATGCGTGACACAACGAAAAAGCTAAACGCTATTTTTAGCTTCCAAAAATAAAAGTGGTTGATTTTTTATTGATAATGGAAGAAAATGCGCTGCATTTGTTGAAATCTATATTGTCTCCGTTCAAACAGCTGCATTTTAGGGGAGCATTTATAATATAGAATTCCCCTCTTAGACTGCTTCAATTTTATTGCTCGATTTTCGTAGGTTTTTCCACCCACGCAACTCGCTTACAAATAAAAAAAATTACTGAATTATTCATTAGTGGGCAACTCTAAAAATAGACTTCAAGCCGCCTAATGTACCTGTATTTCAGGATAAGTTAAAATTGGGCTGTATACAGAGCATTTGTCGACGAAGTTATCTATTAGCACGTTTTTCACAAAACACGATCAGTTATTCCAGTTTATTGTTTGCCTGTAAAACGGTCAATTCTTTCTTGAAGTTTCTCAGTAAGCATGATTCTGGATTACAGTGCCGGTGTTTCGAAATCGACATGTGAATCTGCAGGCAATTTCCCGCCATTTTCAGGAGAAATGCACCATTAAGGAGGAAGTGGATTTTTTAATTCCTCGGTACTAGGTGTGCAATATCTCGTACCAAAATAACTTGAATCCAAATTTACATTCACCAATTGAGACGAATTTCACTCGCTTGGCTCGCTAATAACTACATTTTAGTGTTTATTTAGACTGGAAGGATACACTTCTGAACACACTGGTTTGCAACCGAAAACCACTAAGCTGCGAAGAGAAAAAGAGAAAAAAGGAACATGCGGCCTTGCTTTCTCTTCTGTAAATTACGGCTCTTGCGACAATTGCTCGCTACCTGGGTTTAATCCCACCTGGTTTACTCTGTGTACTTTTTCTCGTTTCATATCATTTGATATTTTGTTTCTCAAGGATACGCGAATTTGGTACGGTTTGTTTCATACCGTGTAAAAGTCATTTAACGCACCAATTTGGTTCGTCTGAAGCAATGGAAATCGAATTAAATAAAAAAAGGAACACAACATGGCGACTTATGAACCTCTATATAAGCACCAACACCGTGCACTAAATCTATTTATATTCAATTGTTTTGCCAAACCTCCTTTCAAAACGCTATCATTTTACAGATGTGGCTAAACTTGCTCGACTGTCGTTATTTCAGCCCGGGTATAGAGCACCATGTAGCTGACTTGTCAATGGCATATATACATATCACCGTTATAAGTGATTGGGTATTAGCTTCCCTGTAGGTTGCAGGTGAAATGAGGCTGACAGACACTCAAATACCGCCGGGAGCTAGGAATGTTTTTTTTTTCTTTATCGAAACTAAATTCCTTTCAATCCTTGTAGGCTAAATCAGAGAATAACAATTAATCTGGTTGCTTAGATATAGAAATAAGAGTAAGCTAAATGAATCCAAGCTGGTTGATATGTATAAAAAACATGTTCTTTCAAAGGTGTCCCTCAGCATAAGCTTTACCCCAAGATAGAATAGGAAAATAAAACAGTGCATTGCTGAGGGACATGAATTCGACTTCTATTGGAACACCAGGGAAAAAATAATAATTTCGAGTGACTACAGTAGCTGTGACTGACGGATCACATCAGGTTTAAAGAAATTAATTTTATGTCAAAACAAGTGAATAACTCCACATTGAGCTAAGTAGACAGACTGGTTTTGTATAAGAGCAAATCAGTGTTTTTACTCGTTCAGTCCTTGAAACTCAACTGAACAATGTTTTCAAAAGACGAACATAGCTAGTAGCTGTGCCTAACACCTCAGTACATATATAATAAACTGGAGAGCAACGACGTTTGCTTTCTCTTACGTCTTTTAAGATCACAGTATGAATTCGTCAGTTAGTCTCTCAATGGCATGAGTTCGCCAAGTGGGTGGGAATTTATGCCGAAGGAACATATTGTGGAACGCCAAACTCTGTAAGTGACATCTTTGTGCGCAGAGAATTGGACACGTAAGATATATAGCAACATTGTAAACTGACTTGCTCTCTACAGCGTTGTGGGTAGACCCACTAAAAAAGACAGTCTATAGCAACGAGAGGCAAATATAATAAGAACAGACTTTCGAAAGGAATAAAAATTTCTTTGAAGGGTTACAATTATTCGGGGTGACGTGAAGATTATTTAGTGATACAACTTATCGTGATGGTCTTTGGTAAGCGAAAGACTGGAAAGACTTTTTTTCAAAAAGGCAACATCTTCGCAGAAGAAAAGGATTAGAAAATTACTGCAATCGAATGAGTCAGCTTAGTTGATCGAAATACTATAACAGGCGTTGTATTTAAGAGAGTTGTGTTGATTTCAAGAATGAATGGTGTTTTCGATAACCCGTTTAAGTCAGTTCAGACTATAATATTCTCCTAAACATGCATTGAAACCCTATAGACTGAAGAAAAAAGAAGGAACAAACAAAGAATACTAAGGGTTAGAAACAAACTAAGGAAGGAAGGACATAAACGGGGGAGAAAATAAAGAGCGAACTGCGTGGCCGGGAGTTGTAAGGAAAAAAAGAAACAAGGTTTGGAGGAAATAAACTAGACATCAAAGAACTGAACAAGTGAACGAAGCTGAGGAAGAAGAAGTGAAGAGAGAAAAGAGAAACGAAGTAAAGAAAAAAAGTTGAATAAACGAACGAAGGAACACACAAGAGTGGACGCCGTTGCGAACATGGAACTCTTTGGCCTAGTAGTTAAATTAAAGTTTCAGGATTTGAATCACCCGCAGAACAACATTCAGCGTGTTCATTAACCTACATAGACGTCTGAAACCAGTAATCATTCTTAGCAAATCTTTCGAGTAAGTTAAGATAGAGAAATTCCATACTGAAAACAGCTTTGCACCGCTCCCACAAAATACGTTTCAGGCATAGAATCTGGCAATAGTGATTAATTCTTCTGGTTGCCATAAAAACTATCACGATATTTTGATTCGCCATTCTATTTTCATATCCTAAACTGCGACTTGTTTCCGCAAAACGTTAAACTCAACAGAATCCACAGAGTTTCATTAAGCAACGACTAAAATAATGAAATAAAATTCAAGAGCGTCCGTCCTGTGTTTGGTTATGTAGTTTCTTATCGCCCAGGGAGCTCGCATTTTAAACCTCAATGGAATAAATTTTAAATAGGTAATGAATGTTTTGAACAAGCTGTTTAACGCACCGTCATGTTTACACTACTACCATGGCGATTCCTTGTTCTTGTCTACTGACTAAGACACTTGGAGCCTCCTAAAAACTGAAACAGCGGCTTACCTTGAGCCACACTCCATTTCATGTTCCACTGTCATGATCACATAACAACTGCAGTCTATTGCCTTCCAGTGTATTGTGTTTAAACATTATTTTTGGTGTGATGAGTATTGAAGGCATCTGGATATTCCAGACCATTCTTTCATTAGAGCATTTAATACATGTCAGAGCCACTGAAATGGCACAAACATTGACTGAGTTCGAAACGAACTCTTGAGAATGCTTCAGGAACGAGAAACATTTTCGCCACCCGAAGTTTCGGCGCCAAACTAGGAGCGTTGCAAATGAGGTTAGACGAGTGATTAAGTTACACGACCGATCGAAAGCAAACTTTGGAAGGGTGTAGCAGTGGTGAGAGATACTTTTAAAGATGAGTTCTGTGTTAAAAACGCAGTACGAACTAAGGTGTTTTCTACCGGCGATCGAAGATCCACCAACTGAAATTAAAATTTGGTCACCTGCGAGCAGATTGTCGAAATTAAAACACACTCCCAAGCGCAATGGATATCGGTCAAGATACCTCAGTTCGATCCAGAAGTTTTGCTACTTACTTTATACGTCTCGTGGCAGCCTTCTCAACAAGATATTGTATAAAGCACCGCCTTGGTATTCTCTTTTAATGACAGGTTTCTCACGAAACTGAGACTGGAGTTGCGTGCATTTGCAATTGTAAAGCTGGCTGCGCCGGCCACAGTCAGTTTTGCGTGGGAGGAAAAGTTATTCAAGCCCTTTTTCCCTAGCTGTCATATGTGATAGCTGCGCTTCTCAAAATACATCTACAGGAAAATAAGGGAATTGAAAAAAGCAATTACTTGAATTAATCATGTCTACAAAGGAGTGGTTTCGCTGCACAATATCCTTCGAGTTTTACTGACTTAAAGCGAGATTCTTAGTACACGATACATTTAAAACCAACATTGCCTATTTATCTGGGAATTAGGCTAGCTTTTTTCCACCATTTCAAATCGATTACATGACATATTAATTCATTTGAGCAATTTGCACTCGAGTTAGGTTTTCTAATATCATCTTGTTATGTCTTCAGTATAACCAAAAGCCGCAACGAAAAGCTGGGGAGCTATTCAATCCCTATCGCCGGTCGCTCGTCAAAGGTTAACATTTTTGCTTTGCGTTGTTTTCAAATATACAATAATGTTTTCGAACTGTTATCTAGTAGTTTTTTTGCTAACTTTAATATCTTCATTAAGAAGAATGTATTTTGTGTGTGTTTTCGCGCTTTTCCGACGCATGGAGAAAACGTACAGCCATTTTGTTTTGTTTTTTCTCTCAGTAACAAGCGCTAGTCCTTTGAGTAAGAAGGGATTTCTTTCACAATATAAAGTGCAGTTCAACAGTTGCATGACCTCATTCATGTGAACAAACCTGAAGTTAAATCAATCGCCGATCTAAAAATGTGCATGTCATGTAATATTAAAATTGGCTACAGCAAAATAAACATCATTAAGGTAAGAAACATTGAATAAAACCTAGTGTTTTTAGAGGCCTGGGATGATTTGGCAGTTAGCACGTTAAAACTCTGAGAAAATCCTAATAAGGCATATCTCACTTCCTTTGAATTTTATGATTTCATAGTTTTCTTATCCATGCGGAGACGCAAAGATAAATGGCTTTTGCCTTTGTCCGGTTTGGACATCTTCAAAAAATGTCCCTGTTGAAAAAGTGAGTCGAATTTTGAATAAATTTTTCCATGTGAACCCTACCTATATCTTCGATCTGTCTTTGTGAATTGAGGCTGATTTTGATTACAGAGTCACTTAAAGATGGATTTATTAAACTTGGGGAAATGGGGTAACATTTTATGAGGGTGACTGTCAAAGAAAATTTGCTCTGTTTGCAGAAAAGCTACCAATTTTTTTCACGGTGCAGGCCTTGCAAAAATTAACATGTGCCAATTTTACTTTGGAGAGGATAGTATTTTCGCTTTCGTAGCCCATTGGGCCACAAATGTGTAGCGAGAGGATCATTTTTTTCACATACAATGTCTAAGTTTGACAATAAGCAATAAAGGTCTTGGACAAAGAAAAGTTAATCATAATCAGTAAAGGGTAGAAATTCACTCCAGCGTTGAGCTAATGGTTTGGCATGCTGGAGTCTGGATCTAGTGGCTCTGGTCTTGGTCGTTATAAGATGCTTGCGAAACATTTAACTGTCACATGACCTGTCCGTTTAAGGGTATGAAATGATGATCATTGCTAGAATGGATACTCCAAAATATGGTGAGACACTTCGTGACACATAAACAGGTACAAGCAGATGAACGACACCCTATTTAGGTAGAGAATAACTGTTGGGTCAGGCACTGATCTCTACTGATTAGGTCTAAGCGCCGGCTCGAAATGGTTAGCTTTCATAAATTGTTTTGGTTACACCATAATTAAACTTGGAAAACTTTTGGTAAGACTTTACTAAGATCGGTTGGTATTTTATACACGCAAAATTAAGTGTCTCACCATAAAAAATGATTACCAGCAACCTCGCCCCCAGGGCTTTCCACCTCGACGATTTTCAAAATGGCGGCTGGTCATTTCGAAGAAAAGTTAGAAATCACATTAGATGCTGCACTCTAACCTTTGTTGGGCTAGAATTCCATGCAGGGTTTGTATGTTTCTCTGTAAGAATGACATAGATGGCCACGAAAATATGGGCGAAGTGCGGGGAGAGAAAGCGAAAGAACGCATATGGGCAAACTTTAAGAATAAAACCAATTGAAAGGCTGACCGGACGGCTTTAGATGTTAAATTTAATGTCCAATATTTCGGTTAGACAAGACTAACCTTCCTCAGCCCCAGGAGGCTAACTAACCAGGAAGGTTAGTTTATTTTTCACAGCTGATCTTGATCTAACCAAGATCCGGCTTCACTCCGCTGCTGTTTGTACAAGTGGTCCTTGCATTACAGTTTAAACTTTAAGAACCAGTTTTGGCCAGGATGCATTGTACGCAGTACAGCATTGGAAAACAATAGAAACCTCACTATCATGTACTCCAAAATAAAAAAAAAGGACGAGCAAAGCGCATGATGGTCAATACTGGCTCTTTAACAAAGGCACCAGTGTACACGAGGATCTGGGATGTACTCTGATTGGTCAACTTTGACAGGTTTTGTCGACACTCGAGAATTGCTGGCTCAGATGAGAAATTCGATATGTCGACGGTCAGTGTAAAATGGGGTTGACGGGCCTATACGTCTCTTACGGTTCGTGACTTTTGTACATTTGCCGTTCTTTTTCCGTCTGTCAACCTTTCTTTGCTTCAACACGTGTTTATCATATGAAAGGCACTTTATGTTGTGTTATTAAGGCCCGGCAGTTCGATTAGATCTGTTTGGGTCACGCTGTTTTAAAGTGAGAGAGCTCACCAGATTGTCATTTCGACCTTCACACTGTGTTGTCGGTTGTTTGCTTAAAAAGGCTTGCTAAGAGGGGGGGGGGGGGGGGTCACGGACATCCCAGGATAAAGTTATTCAGTTGTTCCAAGCTACAGCTTGCCGAAAAGAGAGATGGTCCACTGGCCGTGTTGTCTGCATGACAGACGGTCTCCAGCCATGATAAGTTTGAAAATGATATGAAACAAGGTGAAGTATAAGTAAAATGCACTTTGCCAAGTGTTTTAGTTTAAAATACTGCCGTAAACTAGCAAAAAGGTAATTAAGCTTTCCCAGATCCAGAAGCTTTCGTTTATTGGCGTAACTGCCGAGAATAACTGGAAACCCTCAGATCAGAATGCACTGCATGAAAAGTTGTTTTTAACCTTGGATAAACTTTTCGTAAACCCATTTACTCTGGATCTCTTTCGCTGTAAAACCAGGGCCCGTGGGTGAAGATGTTTCAACCACGCCTGTTTCCCCGGTGCCCTCACGATTCTCAGAGCGAGGTCGTGTTCATTCTCGTCCCCAGAGCCCGCGATCCTTCTGGCCTGTGGCAGGGATCGAGAGCTCTGGTTTAGTCCAACACCGGAAGTCCGCGATTCACGGACTTATTGTCAAATCTAGCAAATCCGATTGATTGAGAATTCGAAACGAATGCTCTGTGCATGCTCAGAAAATTGGGTCCGGCCAGTCGTCTGGCAAGAGCTCTCGATCTCTGCCACAGGCCAGAAGGATCGTGGGCTCTGGGGACGAGAATGTTGTTCCCAGGGCTGTTCCGAGGTGATCTCGTGCCATGCGCAAGGATGAGAAAGAAAACGGAAGCAACTTCTATGATTGTTGTTGTTTCTATCTATGATGTGGCGAGGTGTGAGAGTTTACAGTGGGATTTGCCCGGACTCTGAATGTCATACAAAACTTTATTTTCCCTCTTACGCCAGTTCAAGCGTGGAATGCACAGGTTGCGGTCAACACCACGCGAAGGACAGTTTATTGAGTGTGGAAGACATCCAGGACCCCGACATTGCTCTTCGAAATCTTCTACGTTCTGTGCTACTTGGCCATACTTCCTCTAAGACCACACCAGACTTGGTGAAGGTCAAAGGATATTCAAACTACCACTGCAAGCTGTTGTCTCCGCTTTTAACACACTATGGAATGGATAAAAGAACAGGGGAAGGGAAACTGTTAAGTGAAATGGGCCAAAGTGCCATGTTCGACTGTTCTGTTTTGGGGGATCGCGCATTCCAAATCGAGTCAGAACATGTGGAAACGGCTGGCTATGGACGAGATAACACAGGATCCCATTTCTATCTTGAGAAAACTCTACAGGCGATAAAAGTTGTCAACGACAACGAAGAAAGACTCATTCCAGTGCATGTTGATGGCGACGGCCATTGTCTCGTGCATGCGATTTCACGCGCACTTGTTGGTAGAGAGATCTTTTGGCACGCGCTTAGGGCCAACCTAAAGAGCCACCTTGAAACCGAATTACACAAGTACAAAGGATTGTTCAGAGATTTCATTCACGATGATGAATGGAAAGATATCATTTCAGAAGCAGACCCATACTTTCAACCTCCGGAATCCTCCGGAGAGGGGCTTGGGCTGAGAAACATCCATCTGTTTGGCCTTGCCAATGTGCTGCACCGACCAATCATCTTGCTTGACAGTGTGACGGGAATGCAGTCTAGTGGTGATTACTCGGGCATATTCCTTCCTGCCTTGATTCCAGAAGACAAGTGCAAAAGCAAAGATAATACTCTCAACAAACCGTTGGCTGTTGCATGGAGTAGCTCCGGGCGCAACCATTTCATTCCTCTTGTTGGCGTGAAAGGCAAACCCATGCCTAAGCTTCCTGACTGGTTAATTCCCAAAGCATGGGGAATTCCAAATGAGCTTGTCAAACGGTATGTGGAGTTTGATAGTCAAGGCCACTGTTTTATTGGCGGGGAGCGTTGTCTCCAAGAGAAGTACTTACAAAGACTAGTGAAAGCTATGGATGATCTTTTTGTCAAGAAAAACAACATTGCTGCACAGCTGGTCACCGAAGTTCACCAATTTGTTTACAAGCCATCTGGAATGGTGGGTGTCAAACCAGAAACAGTTACCATGGCAGCCAAATCAGCTGTTGCTGATGGACGGCTGTACAGATGCTTGTCATGCAATGCTTTAAGCGAGATGCATTTTGATATTTCATCTGAGCTGCTCAGACCAGGAGGGGAGCTGTACAATATGGCAGTGGACACTTATGGTCCTCTCGAGGAAGGGGTTAGTTATACGTTTCCTCATCAAGAACTAGTCTGTGTACTTGATGCAGAACTGGACATGTTGGTTCCTACTAAACACAAGGTATCCTGAGGATGTGATGCTGTATGAAAAGTGTGTCCCCCCACCCCCCTCCCGCCTGTTGTTCATGTAACATATCATTTAGATTTAAGGAGATCGGCAATGGGTGGATGTGAGGTAGAGGTTGAACTTGTCATCAAACCAGGAACACCAAAACATGCTGGAACAGACTGAAAAACTGTTAAAATATGCACTTGTACATGTAACCCGCTATCACTAATTACTAACTACTATATGTTTATCCCTAACCTAACCTTTACTGATCCAGATGATGTGTTGTGTTATTCCAGCTTATGAACAGTGTTCCTGGTTTTAGTACAAGTCATGTTTACTAAAATGTTGGTTCCCATCTCACACCATTGGGGAAACAACAGAAATTAAAAAGATTGGGATAAAATGTTCATGGTTCATGTACTTGTATTGAATGATATGGTCATCAGTAAAATCTCCTTTATAGGGTTGGCCCTTTGTCAGAGTTAATCGTTCTGACGGTGACAGTGGCCAATTCACATTATCAACCCAGTTGATAAAACCAAAATAATTGTCTTGTAATACTTCCCAGTGACGCGGCACCACAGTTTAGACTTTAGAAACTTACCCCCTTTCTCCTTTATAGGGTTTGATTACAAACTGCATATTTATTTTGTGGTTTCATCATTGCGTACTAAAGCAAAACTATTTTGCCATAATGGTAGAGTTTATTAAACCTTTACATGCACTTTCACTAGTGTTAAAAAAAAGTCTTACTCATTTTTTTTAGGTTAAAAAGAGAAACCTCTGATTGCTGTTTTCATATTTTAACTTCTTCTTCAGGAATGTTTTCTTGTTTCACATGGAGTTTGCTTGTATTTTTACTTTGTTCCAGATTTATTACCTGCACCATAAACACCAGCGTATAAGCTGCACTCGCAGATAAGCCGCACCCGAATTTGGCAACTTAAATTTTGGAAAAAAAATTTTGGAAAGAAATCAAAATAAATCAAAAGTAGAGTCTTGAGAAAGATGTCTTATATGTATGTGCATTGTTTCTTCAAGTTTCATCCACGCGTCAACCCGCGCATTAATTTACTAACATTTAAAACAGAAAATACTAAAACTCTTAACCCATAATTTTAGCTCTCTAATAGAATGAAAATCCGACTTAGACATAAATTTGATCTTTCTCTGGCATTTTCAATCTGATATTTTTCATTCCTGTTTATTTCTCAGTAGAATGTACATACAACAACACTTGATGAATGTTTCGGTTTTTTCGTAGCTTAGTAACCAGGCATTTCATCAAGATATGGCTTGTTTACTCGAAAAAGTTCAAAGGGCAATGGATTCATTCAAGTTATCTTCAGCTGTTCGAGGCTATAATGTCTACAGAGATGCATCAGAGCCATCGGTTAGAGAAAAATGAGTTGATCAAAGAGAGTTCGATGGTCATTTTGACAAATTTGGTGTCAAATTATTGAACGGCAAAGAAGCGGTTGGCCATTTACCACACAAATACTCGAGAATCGCATGCATGGTATTTTCTTGCTGATGGTGGATTGATTTCTGTCTAAGTGAAGGGCCATTGTCGACACTGTAAAAAACTTTGTGGCAGAATGGAGATTCCCTGCCGAGTGACATTCACCTGCTCAAGAAAAGCAATGTTAAACCAGTTAAAAGCTCTTTTAATGAAGAAGGTTTAATCATTATGTGAGCTCACACAAAAACAGCTCTTTTAGGAGCCACCAAACTCGCGAAAGCAATGATCAATGTGCACTGTGGTACAGTTTAATGAAGTTCTTATCAGTTTGCTAGGTCTGTACAGACTGCAAAATGTTCGCTAAAAAGTCATTTTATGCAAATTTACGTCATGGTGTCCAGATGTTCTCGCAGATGAGCCGCATCTCCGATTTGAGCAAAAAGGTGCGGCTTATATGCCAGTGTTTACGGTAGTCTTTTAACAAAGAGAATGCAAATCAAACTGTAGTTTGAAGTCAAAATGAGAAGAACACAACATCACATCTTTAGCACACAGTTGACGAACTTTCAATAACTTCAAAACAGTAGTAGTACTCTGAAATCAATTTATTTCATGTGAAAATCATTTTTAACTACAACAAGTATATGTAACAAGTATTTTATATATGTAGCAATTCACTTTTGAATGGGTGTAATTTGTTTTTTTATCTACTATTTTTTATCCATGTCGTTGTCAGTGTCTCTAGATCTAAGAAAACAATTTTGAAATCATCTAGAGGTCTTAAGAAGTGACGAAACCTTTTATGTGGAGTATACACCTGTATCTGTCATATGGACATCAGAGTTTACAGGTTGTTTTAATGAAAAAATTTTCTTGTGTACACAGCATGTGGCCTTGCGTGAATGCCGTTATTGTGTTGGTCCTCTTCGCCGAGTTAAGTCAGATGGTAGTGCAGTGTATATGAATGGGGACAGAACGACAACACCTGTTGAAGGACACAGCCGGTGTGGATGTGGTTTCAAACATTATTGGAATGGAAGAGAGCATGACAACATGCCAGAAAGGTCAGACTCGCATGTTATGATAGCTGCAATTTTAGACCCGGTATAAAGGGCAGGGAAGGATCCAAGATTTTTCAATGAGGGGTGACTCGTGCTTTGGGGTTGCAGAATCAATGGAGGATGCCCTCTAAAATGTTGCAATTTGAGAAATAATATGTAACTGTTGCACTAGAATATTACTGGCAATGCCACAAACTAGAAATTACAATGAGGTACCCATCCAGAGGTTTTTTTTCCTTTTTTTCTGCCAAATAGTTATTATTACAGAACTATAAAACTGTACAAGTCAAGTTCATTTGTCTCACAGAGCCATATACATACTTACAGTTACAGTTATGTATTGTATTTATTTAGTACACCGAGATTGTAGTAGCTAGCTCCCCAATCCTCCCCCCTAAATCTACTCCTGAAAGTGGTTATTTTTGAGCTCTCTTGGGAAACACACTAAAATGATTGCATAGCTTTCATAGCTTCCCTTTCCAGTTAGTGGAATATACTGGTTGATATCTGTGTTGTGTGACTTACAATGGATGAGCATTCCATCCAGGGTGGTGTAGCCATACATGTCAGTACTCATGATTCTGTGCCGATGTTAGTGCACATACAGAACCAATCAGAGATGAGCGAACCAAACTTTGTCTTAATAGCACATTAAAAAAAATGCTGCTTTAAAAATTTGTTACTTTGTGAAAGGAAGTTAATGACCTTTTCTAAGGCAACATTTGGTTTAAATGTCAACTGTTGTTTAAGGTTTCAGATGGGTTCTAATTTCTTTGTAGTGGCTGAATATTGCAGTTGTTTAATCATTGCATATATACATAAACACCAGTTTTTTATGATTCACCCAACTACAAATAAAATGACTTGCCCACTTGATAATGTACAAGTATTGGTGTTGAGAATTTACATATTGATCACTTCAATCTATAAATTAAAGGGTAATAGCTAAATATAAATTGTATTGGATTATGTGCACTAAATGAATACAGTACATAACTGTAAGTATGTATATGTCTCTGTGAGACAAATGAACTTGACTTGCACAGTTTTATACATGTAGCCCTGTAATGATTAACAATTATTCACCCAAGTGGAGGTACATATCCACCACTTTCACCGACACTGAGGTGAATAATTGTTGTTTTAGTATATACCACACAAGCTGAAAGAGTAACTTTATTTGTGACAATGTACTGACAAAAGCCATTTTGTTTTTCTTCGGCTGCTTGGAGGTGAATAGTACTTGGCTAATCACCTCCAAGCTAGCCAATCAGCATGCACGAAAAGTACTATTCACTTGTGTGGTATATACTAATAATATTATTATATCCCTAAGTTACAGCTGTAGTATGCGTTCTGTGATTGGTCAATTTAACGGGCCGTACTCTCCTGCACGGACTGCTAAAATTTAATTTTTTTTTGCCAAACTGTTGCCTGATTTATTTCTAAATTTTCTCAAGTTATAAAACAAATAAAAACTTAAACCTTTTTATTACTCGACTAAATTGTTTACTGTAGCGTGCTAATGACTTCATAAAAACGATTTCATATTGATTCGTTTTACTTTCGACTTGCTTCAGAAATTTGAAGCTGTTCCCTCATGAATGGAAATCGTTGTCGAGCCCTTCAGACACACAATAGAGATATAATAAATATCTTACTAACCTTGTCTTCTCGGTCCGTACTGTAAGTTATGGATTATCGTTTTTTTCCCCAACAATTTATGGTCCGTGCGCTTTGTGCTTGGGCCATAAATCAAAGGGGAAAAAACTTGGTCTGTAACTTACGGTATGGACCCCAAACTCGGTTAGTAAGAGGTATTTATACCAATATTAAAAAGATTATAACATGACTGTCCATGAGATGATCAAGTGTGTGCGATTCATGGTGTAGTTTATAACTTACCTTTCTTTAACAAACAAAGAAGCTTAAGCCGTGTATTATACTGTGATAAAACATGACAGGAATTTGAGAACACAGGTGAAATGAAGAAATCACAAGCCGCAGGTGAGTATTTTCTACCTTTCTCGAGTGTTCTCAAATGTCCAGAGTGTTTTATCACAACATACTACACAGCTTAGGTCTCTTCATTTGCTCTATGATCTAGAGGTAATGGGGCGAAAAACAATAAAACATGGGTTTTTGACCGATCAGAGCATGCACTGGGTCTCATCTATATTACAAAAAAGAATAAATTAGTTGCTACTCTAAACCTTAATTTCTTTTTCTTATAATTTCTTTTTTGAAAATGTAAGATAAGAGTAAATCCTACATTTAGTGTGGTTCTTCTTTTAATTTTCTGATTAAAGCTCAGGTGCACTCTTTAAGTTCACCATGGTTTTGCAACATCTGATCATGAAAACATTGTTAGTTGTTTAGATATATTTCATTATTTATACAATATTTATTACAACATTTTCTCCAAGAGCTAAAAGAGCTTATCTAGAGAGCTTATGCTGTTTACAATGCATATCACACATGACCATTGAACAAAACATACAAAAAGGAATAGAAGTTAACGGTTGGACAAGAAAATAAATGATTGCACATGCAGAAAAAACATAAGTGTCATAATCAGATAGATATTTCTGTGACCTTGAGCCAATATTCTACTGGTATAGGCCTCACACTTGTTTAAATGAAGTATGTATTACACTGTGATATGCACATGACTTTAGACAGTCCATTTAGTGAATCTGATTATTGTTCTTTTTCATTAGTTTTCCAATTAGCTTGGACTGGGGTGGAAAGACGGTCTCAGAGACAGTATATTGGTTCCAATACGAACATGATCCATCTCTTAATTCCAACGTGTATGATGTCGCAACCAAGCTTGTGCAGAAGCACTTCCCAGGGGAATTCGGCAGTGAGAGGCTGGTGCAGAAAGTAGTAGATATCATTCTACGGCAGACGGCAAAGAGAGAAGGAGAGAACAAAGGTTTGTTCTAGTGTGATGTATGGCGTTAATTCCATAGCCATCAAATAATTTTATTAGTAACATTGTGTATCAATGTAAAATGGTAGTTACACTGTAGGGTTCAATCCCCTAGCTGGGTTTGCTTTTTTGTGTTGTGTTCTTGGCCTAGACAAACTCTCACAGTGCCTTATTCCACAGCATGTACTTTTTTTTATATTATGTGAATTCTGGATAATTAAAGGTCGGCATGCACAAGGGGACTAGTCCCTGCTACAAGTCACAGGGACAAGTCCCATCGTGTGAACTGGCCATTTTTGCTTCAAAATCTATTTGTAAGGACCAGCTTTAGTCCCTGCAACTGGTCCCACAAATTCAAACCTAATTCAGAAATTCAAAGTTTGAATTTTTGGGACAAGTCCTTGCGACTTGTTCCTTTAAATGCTTTGTGTGAATTGTTCGTGGGACAAGTCCCTGCAACCAGTCCTCTCGTGTGAACTCTTAAGGGGACCAGTTGCAGAGACTAGTCGCAGGGACTAGTCCCCTTGTGTGTGCCGACCTTAAATGCTGGTTGGTAACCTCGCAGTGAACTGGCATCCCATCCAGGAGGGGCAGGGGAAGTAGAAATACTTCTAGTTACTTTATGCTACGACATTATTTGCGATGCAATGTACATTGGGAGTGCTGTCCCTGTAGGCCATTAGGCTTAAATGGAGACTACAGGTATCTCTTACCTACTGGTTAAATCATTTTTAGGAGCACACCCTTCTTTTGTTTCTCAAAATGCAAGTGGAGCAAACAGCGATCAAAACACTAATGCTGTCGGCACCTTCACACCTAGTAAGATAATCTTGACAGGAGAAAAAAAGAAGACACTACACAGAGAGGAACTAAACATGAGTGAAACAGAAAGAGTGTTGAAGACCAGGACAGAACACCATGCTGCTATCATGCAGAAGAGAAGGAGTGGTGAAGGAACAAAGAAAACGGCAGATAAAGAAGCTAAAGTTCCAAAACAACAGGTACTGTTTGGAACACGCCATTAAAATCTCTGCCTCAGATTCTGTTTTGAACATAGCATAACATAACATTTTATTCAGGAAGTACAACACAAATATTTACCCCCTGTTCTACATGTACATTTGTAGAGTGGGAGGTACATGTATGGTGGCATACCTGTTCATGTAATGGTTATCAGCAGGCTGCACTCCATATTGAGTAGTCTAGGTTGGAGTCCTGGTAGAGGACATTGTCTTCTGTTCTTGGGCAAGACACTTTACTCTCACAGTGTCTCTCCCCCTCGGTGTAGAAGCAGTAGTTCTGAGTGGGAAAGATACATGTAGCTCCATCTTGCCCGAGCGGGTAGCCAATCACAGAACAGGATTCGGTCCATCTCGCCTGCTCAAGGAGCTTGCAATATAATAAATCATGTTAATCATGTTATAGAAACTGGAAGAAGCCCCAGCTGTATAGACCACTTTATGTGACATATTCTCCTGAAGCACCTTCCTTTCTTACATTGTATATGTTAAATACAAATATACATGTATGTCTTAACATGTACTACAGGAGACAGGTTCTGCTCAAACCAGCTATGGTGCTGGTACAAATTAATCCTCTAGGTGTGTGAACATTCAGTAGTTTAGAGAAGCTTTACATGTACCAAATACTTATAAAATGCTGTTTCCTGATTTTTGATAATTGTGGCTTATAGGTAATCAAATTTCTAATCATAATGTTATTCCAGACTGGAGTCAAACCCCAACAAGCCAGTACTCAAACAAGTCCCAGTAAAACTGGTGAGGCACAAAACACACCTACACCAGCTGTTGGAAAGCGAACTGACAAGAAAGTGCGCCTGTCAACATCAGATGGAAAACAGTCGATGCTAACACTTGCCATGGACACGACATTCAAACAGCTTCAAAACCTGATAGAGAAGGAGCTTGGCATTCCACCACAGGAGCTCAGGATTAGGTAAGAACTATGTCAACTGTGATCACTTGATTTAGTGCCCTACTTCCTGTAAGTGTTCCCTTCAGGTAAATGCCACCTCTCCCAGTGTGGAGGTTTTATTGTATAATTAAGTGGCCCAGGGTCCTGCTGTGAAAAGATTTGATATAACGCTATTCGAAAATTGCTATTCAATGAATAAGTGGAGGAAAAATATGCCATGTTATCATTTTACTTCACTTATCGTTAGCATTTTTCCCAAGTTGTCCATCTCCAACAAAATTGTTAACTAGAGGTAATGTGGCAAAAAATAATAATAATTAAGCACACATTTTTTAATGTTTATACTGTGATAAAACCTAGGTTTTTGACCAATCAGAGAATGTGCAGGGTCCTATCTATATTATAAATGAAGATTAGGACATCCGAATCTAGCTATTTATCATGGCTTATCCTAAGGGCTGTTTCCAAGATCAGTTTGTCTTCAGACTGAATGTATCTGCAATACTTTGTTGACTAGGTATGGATTTCCTCCCCGTGAACTGCACCCTCCTGATGAGGGACATGAGGAAGATCCAGTTCCCTTGCAGCATGGTGACAGAGTGATGGTGGAACACTTGAAGCCAGTTGTCCCAGAGCAGATCCCCCCTGATGTGGTTATGTCAGAAGTAGATGTGCAGGGGGGTGAGAGTAGTGCTTCTTCTGAGGCGGGGGCAAAAAGTGATCAACAAAGACAAGGTTATAACTTACACTGTGGGACACAATAACTAATATTAGTATATACCACACAAGTGAATAGTACTTTTTGCGCGCGCTGATTGGCTAGCCTTGAGGTGATTAGCCAAGTACTATTCACCTCCAAGCAGCCGAAGAAAAACAAAATGACTTTTGTCAGTGTATTGTCACAAGAACGTTACTCTTTGGCTGCTAGTTATTCAGCTTGTGTGGTATATACTAAAACAATTATTCACCTCAGTGTCAGTGAATGTGGTGGATATTTACCTCCACTTCGGTGAATAATTGTTAATTATTATATCTCTAAGTTAGTACACGCACTGTGATTGGTCAATTTAGCGGGCTGTACTCTCCTGCACGGCCCGCTGAAGTTTAAACTTGTTTGTGTTCCCGGGTTTGTGTTGCAAACTGTTGTGTGATTTATTGCCTAAATTTCTTAACTTATTTAGCAGTTAAAGGTTTGAAACTTTCTTTTACTCTAAATTGTGTGTTTAAGTGTAGTAACGACTTGAAAACGATATTAAATTGACTCGTTTTGCTTTCGACCAGCTTCAGAAATTTGAAGCCATTCCTCATGGATTAAAATTGTTCCCGAACTCGTCAGACAGATAATAGAGATATAATAAATATCTTACTAACCTCGTCTTTTCAGCATTTTTTATGCTGAAATCCAGGTAAATCTCTCTTTTCGACAAACATGCAAGTTGGGCACTGCTGCGCGAAATGAAAAGTGTTATATCAAGTTATTAAAAATAAATGGATAAGTAAGTGAGTTGTGCTCGAACTTAAGCTCTGGTATTCCACTGGACCAGTAGGCTTAGAATTTACTTGTCTCAGGAGCAAAGTGTTTGGTCCGCAGTCCCACAGTCGAAAAATAAGTATTAAACTGAAGTGCTACCGCGGTCCGCAGTCTCGCAGTCAGTGAATAAGGTATGAAGTAGGTAAGCTCTAAACTTAAATGCTACCGTGGTCCGCAGTCCCGCAGTGGATGAAAGAACGAGGTATATTTGTGGTTTTTATATACAGGCAGCATTTAAACGCACGTATTAAGTGGCCGGGTAATCTGAAGTTAAATTAGGGTTAAATTAGCACTAAAAATTTACACTTCAGAGTTAGTTCTCTGTTACATCATTGGTATTCATAGTGCTACGCGGCACAACATTCATATGTACCCTTACTTTCTCTTCGCCGCGATTCGCCATCTAAATCGACCCCGACTTTCTCTGTTCGACCTCGTAGCTCTGTCGGCAGAGTGACGGTAGATCTGTTCCGGAGGTCGTGGGTTCGATTCCCACCGAGATCAAAAGATTTTTTCTTTACCTCGAGTGGTTCCCTGATTCCCTTTACTAGGGCTAACGCCCAGTGGGTTATTCATGGGTTAAATTAGCACTAAAAATATACACTTCAGAGTTAGTTCTCTGTTACATCATAATCTGAAGTTTAGCCCGTTTCTTTCCACGATTCCTGAAATTTCTGTGATTTCGTGATCGGAGCTGCAGCAGGCGTTGTAGGTGTCATGTTACTCTCTTGATCTTGCTTTCCTCTGAAGAAAGTATTCAGTGAGCTTTGAACTTGTTTTTTTTTGGGGACATTTCAGCAGGTTGTATTTGAAAGAAAATATAGATGCCATCAAGAAACGAAAACCCGTCATATTGATTCCCACAATGCATTTCATTTCAGAGAAGAGCCCAGACTATAACCTGCCAGGGGGAACGCCTTGTATTTTTCCTCGATGATTTTGAAGCGTTCGCTTTCGGAAATTCCTTGTTTGCTTTATCACTTTCAGCCATTTTTTCAAGATATAAGGTAACTTTACTCATCAAGAGGACTAGTGGTAAAACAGCTCAGTCGTTTTGGGCAATTTTTTAAGCGTTTTCAGCAAGAGGATGACCGTTAAGTTCGAGCACTGCTCGAAGTCGTTCAGTAAGAGGTATTTATGGTTGAAATATTCATTGCAAAATTATAGTTCTATTAATACCTGTGTGGTAGTTATACATATCAGTGTACAAAGAAAGTCATCATGTCTGTTAGCCTGGATTTTCAATTCTGGTGGATTCTCTCCATCATTTGCAAGTAAAGTTCCCTGAGAAACATTTTTGCGGAGATTCAAATTACAAAAGAACAGTAACAGACGAACTTTTTGGGGACTAGCGAGAATGATTTTGGGCTAGTATACATCGTGAAAACTTGCCCAAAGGAAATGTCTTAATGTTTTTTTTTTTCACTGCACCCTTACCCATGGAAATCATAATCTTTTGGAGTCTCAGTTGTCATGATCTTCACAACAGTAACAAACTTGTTACTTTGTGGGTGACTTGTATAAACTACAGGCACATTCACCTGCAACATTAAAGTGCCTATGAAGTAAGAAATAATTACTGCTTATTTGAAAGGCCTTTCAAAGTATAGAAGAATGGCGTTTTCCTTTTAAGAATATCTTTTTTCGTTTTTGTGAGTAAAGTGATGACGTCATAGGTGGTTTCACTAAAACAGTACAACACTCAATCAAGAATATCTCTAGAAATATTAAAGCGGCGTCCTTCAAACTTGGCATCAGGACTGTACATCACAAAAGAAGCACAATAACACCCATCGTGCCGTTGCCATGACAGCAGTTATGCCACTGGTCCCCTGTTTTAATTAGGACTAAAATTCCCAGATTTTATCCTAAATAAGGATCATCCACTCACAGCAATCTAATAGGGAACGTTAAGGCAATATGGGAACCATTTGAGTGCCGAGCTAGACCCTCTGTCACACTTAAAAAGATTGCAAATGGGGATATTTGGTTTTTCACAGAAAGAGACTGGAGCCGAGATTGTTGGTGATGTACGTTACTGGTGCTAAGTTTGAAGAACGCTGCTCCAATATTTCACGAGATATTCTTGATTGAGTGTTATACTGTTTTAGTGGAACCACCTATGACGTCATCACTTTCCTCATTTGCACAATACAAAAACGTAAATATCTCTAAAAAGAAAAAAGATATTCCCAAAAGGAAAACGCCATTCTTCTTTACTTTGAAAAGCCTTTCAAATAAGCAGCAATTACTTTTTACTTCATAGGCACTTAAGTGTCTATAAACTGTAACAGTTGTTCTTTTTTATGTTTGTTTTTTTTCTGTAGCTGCTATAGCGTCAGTCCTTCTCAATGCATTAGGCACATTGACTGGTGGAGATATGTGGGAAGCAGCCGAGAACTGTCATGAAATGTTTGACAGTGGAGGGTTTTACTACAACAAGGTTGTCAGTGATCTTGGTCCACTTAAGCCAAACCAGCACTGTACACTTCCTTACTTCCCAAACAAGGTTAGTGATTGAAGGAAAACAAACAGTTTTAATACGAGATTGATTGTGAGGAGTTTGGGACGCCTAAATAGCTTATGAATCCAATCGAGTAGGTGCCCCAAAAGTATTTTTACAAGTATTTAGTGTGAGCAGTTCATTACCATGGACTGTGTTCTTGGTACGATGGAAAAACTTCATTCATAGGGGCTCTTTCTGACATATCTAAGGTATCCATATGAACAGGATTTGATTTGTATAACTACATAATAGACCATTTCCGAGTTTCATGTACGTTTGGTCTCTGTCTCAAAACGAGTCCTCAGGCACAACTTTTGTTATGAAATGCATTTTCATAACAATGGTTCCACATGAAATGGCCTATTAGTATTAGCAAACATGTACCAAGTTTAACCTTTTGGCTACCAACAGGGCCTATACACGCCCTTCAGTAGTGGTTCTGCTCTTTGTAACACTTGTGATGTCATCAATTTTAATGTCACTTCAATTTATTACTATTATTATTATTTATTATTATTATTATTATTATTATTATTATTATTATTATTATGATGTCCCAGGATACTTACCAGAATACACGGAAATCAGCAGGCCGCATACAGTCACCTGGGACCGAAATAGCGACGTTGAAATCATAACAATCAGCTCATCAGTTATCGATGGCGCGTATAATTAGATCATAACATGAAGAAAAAACACCTTTCTGGTCCCCTATGGGAAAATAGGACGCGACTTCATCGACCAGTTAAGCAAGCATATCAACGATTGGAACAATGGTACGGCCATGCAACATCTTGCTCTAAAAGCCGCCATTGTTCTTTTAGCTGTGGGGCTACAAAAGCCTAGCCAGAAGTCGAAAGCTAAAGAACATCAGGAATGCCTTGAAAAGCGGCTAAAGCTCTGGAGAAATGGTGAAATCGATTGTCTATTGCGAGAGGGGCGTATGATCCAAAGGCGCATACAGAAATCGTGTAGAAATGATCCGCCAAATAAAGCTAGGATTTTTGCAAAGCTGGT
>CM042746.1:40513651-40533651 GCA_022496165.2 Catalaphyllia jardinei | reverse complement strand
TAAGGTAAATTTAGCTGTTGCTATGGTATTAAATGTTAGAGGTCGGCTCAGACTTGGTACATGCACATTCTGCAGGAGAGAGCCTGACGTTATGGACTGAAAAGTTGTGACTGCACAACCGTGCTGAGCTCTTGAAACTGAAGGGAAGAGGTAGGGTTAGAGCGGACCAAGACATAGACACATCTTCAGGAATAAGGACCCAGTGATCAAAAGCTAATATTTTATCAGTATTGGCAGCAACATCTCTTAGTTCGTTGAGAGTTCCTGCTTCTTTTCCCCTCAGAAAACATCTCCAGGTCAGTCCTCCACTCGCTCTCATTTTAGGTTCTCTCCATTTCAATGTTTCTTAAGGCGGGGGTACGCATGAATAGGAGTGAAAGTTGAAGTAATATTAAAATGGAATTGTTAGGATTAAAGTGGGTTGGAAACACTACCAGACATCCCCACCACCCCAAGAGAGAGCCCCATGTTGGTAGGGAACTGTTTTGGTGTCCATCTACTAAATCTTCACTTCAAATTTCAATTTCCCAAATCCATCAAATCTTCAACATTTCATATTGTTCTCAATTTAACCTATCCTTTCAGAAAAAGTATCTCTCTCCCAAAATGCCCAAAATATACACACAACCACCAAACAGTGGTTAATAACATAAGCGTAGAAATTAAGCGTTGCTTGAAACGTGACCGAGATATTGGCAGAAAGGCCATTTTAAGCGACGTCAAAACAGCCTTCACCGTACCCCCTCCTTAAGTAAACTTTATTTCTGACCTACTGGGTTTAGTAAGTTTTAGATTTGACTGTTATCGCTTGGTATGGAAGTTTCTTTGGAACTACGCCATTCATAGCGTTATTTCGGTGTACAGAAGTAGTATATGTGATGTAGCTTAACAAACAAACACAAAAGTTGAATAAGAGAATGATCAACTAAGTTGCCTGCAAAATCTGGTACTGTCCACTGTTTTAAACAGGAGTACTGCGTGATGGGACTGGGTTATTCTTTAGCAGGCCCCGGTGATGGATGACAAACAAATCCCTAGCATATCAATTACATGCAATTTTTTGTGTTTGTACGGTTTAAGGTTATTTCTCATTCCTTGTCCCAGAGCTCATCTCTTTGACATGTTCGAAGGAGAGTACTGGGTTCTAGGTTCCAGTCGCTAGAATATAGCATAGCCCAAGGCTATGCTGTCTGAATCGGTAATATTTTTCAGTTAAGATAGAGACGTGGTATTTTTACATTCTTCTTTTATATTTAGATAGGGTCACATAGCTGCTTACAGTCAGTTATGCACTATGAATTAGTTATGCGGGACATGGAAGATAGAGTTTTTGTTGAAAACAACAGATAAATTCTGCAAGATAATGCAGTTGTAATGCCCCAATTGTCTAGAATATTAGCAGCTCTCGTAAGCTTGTAATTCTTTTCATAGTGTATCAGCTAGTTTAGGTGTATTAAGCGCACGGAAAATTGGTTAAGCGTTGCATAAAAATGGTCCGGTAACATTTACAAGCATAAAACGATTCGGGAATTTGAAAAATCGATTCCTTGCCTTTTTAAACTCCTACGAATCAACAAGAATAAACCATAGGAATTTTTTCAGTCTCGCGACACCAGCTTTGAGGGATATGGAGTACACCTATTTGTCTATGGAGCAAAGCACGCGACATTTTGAATAAGCAAAGGTGTATTAAGCGCACGGCAAATTGATTATTCTATAAGCGCCAAGTGTATAAAACTTCAGCTATTTTTATTTCCAAACCAGACAACTCGTGTTAACCATGGAGCGCAATAAAGAGCTCGAAACTTTCAATTTCGAAGCTTTTTTGGAGAAAAGAAGAAGGAATAAGGAGAATGGAATCCAAAGGAAGGTTGATAGAATTTCGAATGAGGAAAGAATGGATAAAATGATTACCAAACTGAGCAAGGAAATGGATATGCAAAAGAGGCAATGGCGCGAATTACCTCGTACGTACGAACAATTCAGACGAGAAGACACAGTGAAGGAGGGGGAGTATCGACGTACTATCAAACAAACTGAACATATGATAATGGAACTTGACAGTTTTTTATTTGGAAATTCTAATATGAATTTAGCTTGAAAAACAAGTGAAGTTTTGTAATGAAACAAAACGGCTCTTTTAAGAGCCACCGCATGTCATAAAAGCAATGATCAACGGTAAGACACATCGAGGGACACGGGGTACACCTATTCATTTATGTAACAAAGCGAATGGTATTTTGAATAGCCTATAGGAACAACAAAGCACACGACAAGTTGATTAAGCAATAAGCCCTGAAAAGTATAAACACTTCAGCATTTTTATTTCAAAGTATGACAACTCACGATGGAGTACGACAAACAACTGGAAGCTTCAATTTCACAAGTGCTAAGGGAGGTTAAGAGAGATCTCTCCCTACCTGGTAACTCGTTAGTTGACAAAACCCCACTACCAGAGATTAGCGGTGAAGTGAGACTAAAGTCGATAGTGGTCCTTTTGGACCAAAACTTCATGGCAAGAGTGCCTGACAGATGTATAAAACATTCCAGGGAGCTAAAACTCCTCGAAAGAGTTGCCGAGCAAGACGAGACGATCTTGCTCCTCATGAATGGGATAGACGTACTTCTGGACCAGTAAGGAAAAAAGCTTTAAATCAAAAAACGGCTCCTTTAGGAGCCACCAAATATCATAAAAGCTATGATCAATGGTAACATTATTTTATACTTAGAAAATAACAATCATCTCCCTTCGTCAGCACGCACACACCTTGTTTGCAAATTGGACACAGGTCCCTCTTGTAAAAAATTAGGATTTTTTAATAATTACAATTGTTTCACATTTGATTTACATGTGTGTAGATTGATTCTCGAGTCCGAGGGGAAAAAGTATGAAAAGACTGATCCCAGGACTTCGCGTCCAGTTTGCAATTTTCTCACCCCGAAACAAACTCCTATGGAAACCTAGGACCTCGTTTCCAGGTTTCCGAGCCGCTACCGCCATCTTGAATATTTATCTTGGATTTGGAAAACAATAGAGTCTATTGTTCTCGAAACAATAGCCTATTGTCTTTCTCGGCTCCTGATTGGTTACCGGTCATATAAGCCTGCTATAGTAGTCCTGTTGTGTCACGAAAGTAATACCAACGTGTTCACCAGTGATTGGGCAGTTTTTTGATACCATGATTGTAGCATCAATTGATAAAGAGTGATAATAATGAGCCATCAAAATCGACGTCTTGGAAAGTGCTGGAACCTTTTTTGAGCCACCTTAAGTTTTGTTTGTAAAGAAATTGCTTTTATTGAATTGAACTTGCTGACGGCAAGACCTTGAAAGTAGTCCTTTGTGCAAAATTTTGCCCTTTATGTGATAAACAAGTAATCGCAAGTGCTCTCAGACAATTCGCGACTCGGGTAATTTTGTTAAAACTTTGAAATTAATCCTTAATTGCCCTTTGGCCCATGCGATTACATATACTAATAACCCATGTAATCACTTAAGCCAATCAAAGGACGCAGATAATCCAGTTAACTAATCAAAACGTGCTCGAGCAAGCAACAGTTTCTTGCGTTCGATGGCAAATGTAGTCTGTTGAGTAATTACTATGATTCTTAATTTACTCTACAATAATGCCGTCATGCAAGGGAATACACAATTTATATCGGTGAGCCCGTTTTGCTTGTTTGCTTGACATAACATGTTACTATAGCAAAAGCAACCTGATGAAAGCTCCCTTAACTTTAACCAAGCTTCAAAATGATTCACACTTGCATTGCTTGTAAAGGTTCTGTAGCACTGAGAAATTGCCACCTGTCTAGCAGGTTCAGTGTTGTTTCGGTGCGAGATAATTTACAAGAGAAGTTGCCGAGTGTAACATCTCCTGAAATGATTACGTCCAGAAACGTTTTCGGACGAATGAACGTAACTTCGTTAGTGGCATCTCTGCGATTTTATGCAACACACAGGTTGGGTTCAGATTTGCACAAATATAAGATGGCTTCCATGGTAAGCTGCTGTCGATAAAGTATAAAAATTCTAATTTTTATGATTGGACGACGAAAAACTCCTCGAGTGTGGGAGGTGTGCATAAAAGTGGATTTTAAAATAAAAGACGAAATTCGAACTGAAATTGCCCGTGCTAATTGTACGCAACAGTTCGAGCTATATGTTTTTTTTTCTATCATATCGCGCTAGTGTTGTTTTCTATCATACTGTCCTGGTTCCCTATTCAAAGCTTTATATATCAAACACAAAACCGTTATAAAGGACAATCTAGTGACGAGCCCTATTACAACACCTAGATCAATACAAATATTGAATAAAAAAGGATAAGTAAAATCGGCAAACTTATCCTAACTTCAGGGAGAGGGGAAGAAGACAAAAATAAAATAAATAAATTGTAAAAAATAACAATTTAGGTGGAAAACGTATTTTCCCGATATTTTGCGAAGACCAACATTCAAACCATGAAAACCGCTGTCGCTATCGTGTTAAAATTAACACGATATGTTAATTTTAAGGTGAGGACGAATCAACCAGGTTAGCGATAAACAGAATTTCACCACAAGTTCGTCAATTCTCTCCCGTAGAGACAGTAGACTGGGTACTAAAATGCGTCATTTCTTAGCTTTCCCTTTCATCTTTCTGATGTCATTAAGTAATTTACGTGATTTACAGCTTATCGTGTCAAGCAAATTAAAGAATATATTTTTCCTTTCGAAATTTCCCCTTGGGTTATTCAATTAGAAATAAACTCTACAGCAAAGTTGTCGTGTGTGAGATGGGATCGTTTAGTTCCAAAGTGCGTTCAATCCGTAATGGCGCGAACCTCCACGAGGAGTCCAGAGAACGCATCGATGATGGAACTGACGGAGAGAGACACTCAACAGCTAGTGTCAGTGAAATGACAGAGAACTCGACGCCTCGAGGACAAGCTGGTGCAAAAAATGGTGACGGACCAGACGCTGGCGCCAGCACAAGCCATGAACAACACGCCGCGCCGAAGGTGGGTCAGTCGTTTTCTTGGTTAGCATCATCGCCAGTTGTTTTGAACACCACGACAAAAGAATACAAGGCAAAATGGAAAAGACCCATGGAGGGAAGAAAGGCAAGCGCCGTTATCATGAAATACAGCAATGAAAAGTACCTGAAATCATGGCAGGCCTCTGCTGAGTCATTGCCTTCCACGCAGCCTTCCCCATCCACGTCAGCGGAAAGTTATGAAGCAAACAAGATTGAGAGCAGTACAAAGCACAAGAATGTCGGCGACGCCGTTTCGTCGTCGCGGTCTGGTCATTTTCCTGTTGGGTTTGGTGTTGTTGGGAAACAGCCGTCTCCAAAGCCCTCAGCACGCTCTGCACTGACGGTCTGTAAATCTCAGCGGCAAATTCTTCCCTTGGAAAGTAAAGATAAAGAGCGTCCGTAAAGACTCGGCAAATGTGCCGGTATGCATGTCAACTGTTGTTGTATTGCTCTTATGGCGATTACACGGCACCCCGAAGAAATCTTTAGCTTATAGGTTACTAGGGGTAAGGAATACTTCGTAACATCTTTTTTAATTGCTCTACGTTAAAATGGACTCTATTTATTCCTGCTTTATCTACTTGTAAATTGTTTAATATAATAATATTTAATATATATCAGTATCAGTACATGCTTCTAGTTTTTGATATATATCTACGGTATGCATTGGAGTTTTGGACTAAGATTTGTTGCATTGTTGAAGACTGTACATATAAACAAAAGGTTATCACAGCGTTCTTTTCTAAATATTTAAGCGAAAGTTTACCCACTCCTTTAACTTAAATCGATTTCAGAAAAGCACCCCTCGGTAAATATTAAAAGATGCTGAATTTAAATTCGAAACTAAAATCGCTCACACACCTCGCTATACGATCTCTATTGTTTTCTTCACTTACTTAATTGCAATGAAAAGGAGAACAAGTCACCGTCGACTCTTGTAAGACAACATAGTTTAATAAATGCAAGCAGAGAGAATTCCGGCAATAAAACCGAATAAAACAATGAGATTGTACACTTAAATATGATAGGACGTTTATTGGTGCGCAGTGTTGCGTGTTTATCTTTATGTAATACTTTATGTAATCAAAACCTCGGTCGTGAAGCGAGTCCCGGATGTAGTTACGTTTAAATTCTAGGAGTGGTGTATGGTATGTAGATTTCGTGTTTTAAAAAACCATAATCAGTATTGTAGTGGACTGTACTGACTAGCTTTCCATAATGTTGTTAACTGAGTTTTGCTAATTAGTTTAAAAAATAAAGAAAAAGAACATTTGGCAGTCGGCGGAAATTTGCACACAGGAGAACGGTATTCCTTAATTTGAAGTTTAACGATGCGCATTAATTAAAGCAGTCTTTGATTAAGGAGAGATGACGATGTCAGCAAAATAAGACGAGAGACGACGAAGAAAAACACTGTTCTTCGGTCCACTGGTCAAAATGGGTTCTTTTAATTCCAAGGCAGCTTTAAAACAGCATCCCATGCCTGTACATTTGTCAAACCAAAATGTCAAAACTAACGAACAACGAAAAGATGGCGGATCATTTACAAACATCAAAACAAGTGACGGAGATGAGCGTGAAATGAGTCAAAATGTTGAAGAGGAAGATCCGAGTATGACAAAAAGACGAAATAACAACACGAGCACTCCGAAACGTCCTACAAATTTACATGCAGCGTCATACTTATGGCTGGTTTCACACCCGATAACACAAGATGAAGACAATTTGGTGAAGGAGTCAGCCGTGAAATGCAGACCTTCCCGATCTTCTAACTTGGTGTCAACGTCACGCACCGATCGCCTCCAGTCCAGCAAACACGAGTCGATAAAGACCGCACGCTCCAGGCCACAGTTTTATACATATCCACCAGTTCACACCAAAACCGAGTCTTTTGATGGTGAAAAACCCAGCTGTGCCGTTGGTTTCGTGCCTTTCAGCGCTGCAAAACCTGTCCGGCGAAGCAAAAGCACATCAAAGTCCAATGCCTCGGCCAAGATCCTCACTCGTTCGGTTGGCTTTGGAGTGGATAAACCGTATTCAACGTTACTAGGTAAGGATGGAACTGCCGAATAGACTGAATGTGAGCAAAATTGTTGCCCGCCTTTGCGAGTAACAAAGGGCCGAAAAAGAATTGATGTTTGTGGTGGTTAAATGCCGCCTTGATACTGTACACAGGCGCGGTTGAAGTTGGTGAAAAATCCTCCGTCGTCCTCAACAGAAAATTACTGAGGAACACCCATGTCAGCATAGACGCCCATACAGTGGTTACTTCTGATATTTCGTTACTGACTCTGAATGATTTTTGCTGGTCGATACAAAAATCTCCCTTGGCCAATTCACTGAAGAATACAAAACATCACGTTTATTGATTCTGAGAGATTTTTTCTTCCTTTTTTCTGCGTATTATGGCTAGCAGCCTGTAAAAATGCCACAAGTTTTTGATATTACTATGACTCTTTTTATACAGTGAAAACGCGATGTGACCGTTCAAGAATTTCGCAATCGGAAATACTAACTCTTGGGGAGTGAACAGAGAGACTTGGTTAATTCCTCTGTCGACGTTATCACTATCGCTGGCCAGTGGTTGAAATTTTTTCCCAGCAAATTTTCATTCATTGCTTCGCTTTAATTCCTAATTTCTCTCTTGCTTAAAATGAGCAATGTTGTAGATAAATTCTTTCACAACATTGTATTTAAATCGGAAATTTTCCTTTCCTTTTCCTTTCTTTCCTTTAACTTGCATCGAGAAAAATACAGGGCATCAGATTTTCATGACTTGTGAATGACTTTTTTTTCCCGTGAAATGGTTTGCGCGAATACATGGGTGATTTGTTAGTAGCTCTCTAAACCGTGATTTCCAAGAGAATTTTCCTCTTGAAATGAAAAACAACCGTTGATTTTGCAGTGAACCGCAAATTTTCTAGAAGTCTCTATATATTTACGACACTCGTCAGTTTCTTCATTAAACATATTGTATATATGTCTGGATTTACTTTTATGAGAACGGTGCAAAAGAATTGAAATCGCGCGCTAAGCGGGCGTTTTCTTTTCGCCAGAAACTCATCTCCGAAGGTGACGATGTAAAAATTAAAAGGAAAGTCAGTCCTTTTTCTCTTCCTGCACCCGTTTATCTTCCTTTCTCTATTGTTTACCCTTTTACATGGCTTGGAGGCGGCCTAAAAGGGTAGTGACATCAAAGTGAAATCGCATTCTTTAGCACCCTTTTCAAAAATCCAGACATATATCTATGGAAGCTAATCCATTCGATCCCTTTGAATTAGTTTTTTGTCTGACGCGTTTTCTTCTTGGAGGCCTTCCAGGGGTTCGGGAGAACAAGGGCATAATCATTTATTTCAAGGAAACAGGGATATTTCTGGGTCAATTTGAAGGAACAATAGATACCTCAATACGGCTAACTTTGACAAACAATTTAGAGAGGAACGAAATTATAGGGCAAAATTGAAGAAAAAGTAAGATTTTTAAGCGATCAAGGGAATATGCTACGGTAAGCCCCTGCCCCGATCTCTGGGAGCGGAAGAAAATAAAACGGAGAAATTGTTAACATGTCGAACGATTGTATTGCATGTCTTTGTGACAAACATCCCCCACTTTTCTTGACCTGTCATAAACCTACTTATCTTCCGTGAATTATGAAGGATACTTGTTCTTTCTAAAGGCGTGATCTGCGTCCCCTTCTCTTCACAACCCCTCACGTGTAAGTATTTTTTCAGCACTTATAAGTTGCTTACATTGTAAAGTCACTTTTTACTTCAATCTGGTCTGGAAACAATTACTTGGCGAAAGTTTGAATTGATAATGAAACATTGTGTACAGCAAGGTGTAAGATGAACTCCATGATAAAGATTAGGATAGTTTAAATGCTCTTTAAGTGTAAACAATCCTAAATTCTCCCAACTTGTACTATAAGAAAACAATGAAAACCGCTATTTGAAGGATGCAGGATGCTCAGAGTTGTTTCTACACATGGAATATCTTTTTTTCCTTTTACATGGAGGAAAAGTTGTAACCACATGTACTACTTTAAGTGATGCAGCGTCTTAAATGACTGATAACAATGCTAAAAAAAGTACTGCTAAAATTGTTGTAAAATTAAGAAACATTGTAATTAGTTCAGAGAAATGGAAATGTAATTTTTGCTTAATTATGGAATTAATTCTTAATTGTAATGTGTCCCCCAGTGTTCCTCTGATATAAATATGTAAATAAAAAAAATTATGAAGTTAAGAGTAGTACTTATGTTTTCACATGGTGGCCAACCCAACATATTCTAAAATTTTCTCAACTCAAGTGTTTGCGCGCATGGAACTTATCCGCGCGGAACCATTGATATGAAATCTGTTAGCATGTTCGTTACTCGCCAGAGCCAAGAGGCACATACGTGCATTTGCAAGGGGAACACCATATACATAACCTCTACCTTTACACATTCTTCTTCCTTTTGGTATAACTTTACCAACGTTCATCACGAATGCCGTTCTCTATTTGGCTAAGCTAGTCACCATCTATTCTCTTTTAGTATAATTCTACTAGCGTTCTACCACGAATGCCGTTCTCTATTTGGCTAAGCTAGTCACCATCTATTCTCTTTTAGTATAAATCCACTAGCGTTCTATCACGAATGCCGTTCTCTGATTGGCTACGCTACTCACTATCTATTCTGTGATAGATAGTGAGTAGCGTAACAGTGTACTCTTGTCGGCAAAATGAGTGCCGTTTCTTGGCGTTTTCGACGAGTCTGTAAACAGGATTTAGATGGGGTTTTGAACGACTAGTAGATTTATACTAAAACAATTAGATTATTCGCTCTCGATTTCTATGCGTGATAGCCCTCGTCAACTATCACGCGGTAGAAATTTCGAGCTCACAATCTAATTGTTAAATAGATAGTGAGTCGCGTAGCAGCGTCTTCCGGAGGGCGCTCTTTGCGTCTTCAAAGTGTCTTTGAACAGGATTTATTAGACTAGCAGATTTCTTTTAAAACGATCAGATTACTCGCGCTCGATTTCTGTGTAGTAGTTGATGCTAGCATGCGACAGAAATCTCAAGCTTATAATCTCATTGTTGAATAGAACATTACTACCTTCGTGATTGTTACACATTGATTATCCCGGATCACGAAGAGATGAAACACCTGTTTAATGACTTATCTTTATTTTATTGACATCTTACACTACTTTAGAATGTAAAGTGAGACTCTTTACATCAATTCGTACATTATTTGCCAACAATACATCATTTACTACCAAGGATACTTCCTGGCGGTTCGAGAACAATAATTATTTCATTATCAGTGATATTACATCGTATATGGGGAAGTTCTACTGAACAATTTTCATTCAATCATCGCCTGCTTTCTTGGAAAAAAGGCATTTAAGAATTTTCTGTAATAATATACACACGATATGAGGACAGACTGCGAGAGGAAAAAGTCTGCCAATAGCTCCAGAAATAATTTATATTTTATACTCAAGTGAAAATACAAATGAAAGCAAATAGTGTACAAAAAACAATAATAACTTCTCAATACAGAGTGCGAATTCGAAGAAAATTGGAAGTTTGAGAAAAAGGTGAAGATTCTCACCCGTTTCTCAAACTGCAAATCAGAAAGCTCGGGTCAGTTTTGTTTAGAAACTTCAAATAAAAACAGCAACAAAATAAGGGCAAATAAAACGCAAATTAATCAACAAAAAATGCTGTTGCTACAAAACAAAATACTCAATCAAACTAAACATTATTCAATTAACCAGATGCCTAAAAAAATATCCCCATTAAATTATTCACCAGTTTGTATTTGAAGATAAATATCGTATTTTTTTAATATCTCCATTCATCAAGTGTCTCCAAATGCATCATTAATCTTGGTTAAATGCCTGATCGCCAGGTCTTCTGGGATGTGGAAGTTATATTCGTTCAATCGCTCTAGATGTTCCAATGCCTCGTCCATTCCTAAAAAAATGAAAGTACAGATAGTGAATCTGGACTTTGCCTGTGCAATTCACACAAATATCTCAATTTGGCAATTTATGTCAACGACGCATCAGACTAACGAAAAGAACTATTCTAGATCTAACGCGAAAAGTACACATCTACTGGCGTTCTATCACGAATACCGTTCTCTGATTGGCTACACTACTCACTATCTATTCTGTGATAGATAGTGAGTGGCGCAGCAGTGAACCCTTGTGAACATGACAATTTCAGCAATTTCCAAGTGACTGAGAAGAGAATTAAGATAAACTTTGAACGACTAGTAGATTTACACTAAAACGAATGAATTATTCGCTCTCGATTTATAGTTCACGCGTCATAGTTCATTACTAAATTTCCTCCGATTTTTATTGGTTTAAATTGATGACATGACGCGATCGTGATTGTCAGCGAAGACACACGATCAGCCCATAAAACCCCTACCAACGGATTTTGAAAAGGAATTTCAGAAACGCATCGCTTCCGAGTCTAATCTAAACGCAGTTATTTCACCCTAACGTGAAAGAAAATCCACATGCAACAAAGCGCAGTCTTTTGGTGGAAAAGCAAAAGGATTTTTCCATCCAAAAATGTATTGATTCGAAACCGGGAGAAAAAGTTTAAGTGGGGACGGCTGGTGTCACAGGAAGCAAAGAGTTACAAAAAACTTCTTGGCTGCCACCCGGGGCATAGTGGGTGGAAGCATAGCGGAGGGGGATTGGGCGCTTTTTATTTCAGAAGCGACTAAATGTCGAGACAATTTTTGGAACAAGTTAGGCTACTACATGAAAATTTTCTCTAAAAATTCAGCCTAAAAACAACGGTATATAATACAACGCGAATTCTACAATCATCATTTGAACATCGCAAGTGTCTGAACATCCATAGCGTTATATTTTCGGGAGGGGGAAGAGCTTACTATCAAGAATTCCACTGGACGCTCAAAAGAAAATTTCTGTTTCATATGCAGCCCACTCGCTTTAAAAGACGTAATTACAAGCTACTTTATCACGTGTCTTACCTGTTTTAAGAACGTAGGACCATGATTGATAATGTTCTTCTACCAGCGAGGAACTCTTGGCAATGAGACGACACCAATAGATGAGCCTTTTTTGACTGCAGAAAACACAAACAGAAACATTAGAACAGATGCGAGCGCCGGCACACATCAACAACTACTTAGGAAGCGTCCACAATAAACCGGGGGAAGTTTGAAAACGCAGCTTTTTATTTTTACGGTCAGGCCTACCATCCACACTAATCGGTCGCGAAAACGGAGCTTTTCGAAAACGCTCTGGAAAGCGGAGGAATTTGAAAACGACGGCTTTTAGTTTTCGCGTACACGGAAAAAAAAAATTAAAACTGAGGTTTTCGAAAACACTGACGTGTGACTTCTTTGACCGAGTTTTTCCCGAGTTTTCCAAAATGGCCGCGGTGACTGTTGCGTTTTCAAATTCTTCCCCGCGCAGTGCAGATGGAGGCTTTATTTATGGTGTATATATACAGTCGCGGTGGTGGAAGAGTGTGGGAAGGAGGAAGGAAAATATATTTATGTGAAAGCATACTTCGCCTTTGCCTCGGGAGATTCAGACTTCAAGAATTCAGTTCACTAGAGCTGGGTTAGTCGATGGCCCAGAAAGGGGAGGGGGGGTAGTGGACTGCCCGAGGGGGTTCCAGACAGACAGACAGACAGACAGACATGTTTATTTGGGGTTAAGTCGACTGCCCCGGGGGGTACCCTCTAACATGTGCTATATAGGTATAAGCGGCCCAAAGGGTATGGTTTTTCAGCCGCTGAAGTCATAAAAAGGGTATCGATTTTGGGAATTTTGATCTTAAATAGGGTACGGCTTTTGCATTCTCGGACTAGTCTTGAATTAAGTATGTTTTTTTAGAAAATGTTACTTTTTTATCATTATCGACAAGGCCTTCAACAAAAGCCCTTCATAAATTATGTTTAAGGCAACTGTGCCAGCCACAATTGTCTTAACTAGGGTATCGAATTGTTGGTCAGATCATAGGATAGGAAAAATCGCTGATTTTTGGTCATAGTGTAAGGGTTAGGGAAACGGTCCGCACACCCCCACCCAATTTTTCTGGGAGTACACCCTCCCCCCCGGGGCCCCCCCCCCCCTCGCCCCCTCGCACTCCTCCGGGATCGACTCGGCAAACACGCGAACGAGCTTGAAAATCACGTCACAGTAGAAGACAGAAAAATGTCAGGATGGGTCGTAGTCTTAACCAAGAAACTTACTTTATTCCAGCGCATACCAAGGATTTGAACTGCAAAAGAAGTATGAAAAAAGAAATAAGAATACTAATGTTTTGGTTAATTGGAGAAAACATTTTAATTAATGCAATGCAATCTTGTTGAAATTCATATGCCTGCAACGTTACAAGGATTCTGCTTGTTAAACTGTTGTTATATTTGTTATATTAATATTCAATGTACGCATTGTACAGGCAAACAGGAGTCTCGTTTAACTTCACATGACAATGAAATCAAATATACTCGTTTGTAGCAGTTCTTTGTACCATCACACCGTCCTAATCCAGGTAGATTCACTGCGTGACGAGACACTGACAGAATGCCATACCGTTTTCCCATAAACTGATCTTCCTGTAACATTGTCTGTTATTTAATAATCAGTAAGCCAAGGAAAAATCTAATCTAGATATTCACCATGGCGTCCATGCTCCGTCTGCAGGGCTCGTGTGTGGTTTTTATTCTGTGAAGCGTTCTCAACAGGGTCTAAAGAACATAACAAGATAACAAGAAACATTGAGAATTCATCTCAGAGGACCGTTAAAAAAGATCAGCCGATCAAAAAGCCTTATTGCTGGTCCAGTATAGTCCAGGCATTGGGTAGGATAAAGTATCTGCAATCTTTTCAATAATAGACCCATGAAATAAGTCATCTTGAGCAAGCTTTTCCAGGATTACTCTAAGCGAATATTGATCCTCCGTCTTTTCGTTGCTACCAAGGACCTAATATTGCTTGAAACAATACGTACCCATCCTCACTTCCAAGATGTTCAAAATAAGAACTAAACTAGTACAACGAGCGAGCACATTTTGGTCGAGCGGTAGGCTTGGGGAGAGGGACAAAAACAATGTTCTAAGGAGTAGGAGCGAGGTTCTCGTTCTCTCGTCCCAAACCTCCACGTTCTGCGCGACTCTAAAATGGCCGCCCAGATACCCCTAACAAATTATTATCCTGCAGGCCCTCCAAGTAAAGAAACCATTAGTTTACGGTCATACCTGTTTAGCTGAGACCGTGTTTGAGGCATGCACCTCGATACCAAACGCCTCGGACAACCGTCGGGCAGGAGTAGAATTATACTCTCTACCGTGCTAAAAAGAAATAGAAAACAGACAAATATGTACCTTGCGCACATTCACGTGCTGACAAAGGAGATCAGGTCACGTGGGGGTCGCTTTTCTCCAAAGGCTATTACGCAACACTTATCCTAATGACGTCAGACTGACGAGATAGCTATCGGAGCACTGGGCCGGGTTGTTCGAAAGCTGGTTAAAGTTAACCCAGGATTAAACGTTAACTGCAGCATGATTTTTTTCTTGTTTAAAAATGTTTCTAACCTCTAACGTTTGGCGTAGTTTGAGATTACTACATCGCAAAACAGCGGGACAAACAATATAAACAGAACACCTCACAAAAAGTTACAAAACTGAAATCAAAATTCTCGCTAACATTGGATTTAGTTTAATCAGGCTTTGAACAACCCGCCCCTGGAGATTTGTTCGCAGTCTCACTCGGTTCGGTAATTAAAAGAGGAAAGAAATGTCTCCAACAATTTATTTGCATTCTTATAAAGGGTTGGAGTTTGCAACAGGGAATCTAGGACTGTTTTACTTTTGTTAGTAGAAATATAACTTACCTTCATTCCGTAGTATTCATTAAAGAGTTCCCAAATATGCATTCGCTTGGGAAGAGACGACCTTGTTGTCGGTACAATACACGCCACAAGCGACTTGGACGATATCAAACGATGATCAACAGTCTGAAAACACAATAACAGGGCCATGGATTAACAACACGAGGCCTGAACGACGTCAGTGAGAGAGGAAGAAGTTTACATTACTACATTCGTTTACGATACTACATTGTGAGTTTTTCTATCATCGCTGCGAACTCACCCTTACTAAACCATGCTGAAAGAGAGCCTTCAAAGCCATGGCTAAATCTTTTCTCACAACATTTACCAGTTCAGCGTCTCTGGCGTAATCAAACTAAATAAACAAAAGCAAGAAGGAATAAAATAATGAAACTCTGCATGATTAAAATTGATCTTCTTACTAATTGCCTTACTCATTGTTGACTTGTTGTGTTGGGGGGGGGTTGTGAGAATTTGGAAGTACATCAAGACGATCTTTTTAAAATAACCAATGTTTTAAATCTCATTACCATTCTACTTGCCTATGTATAGATATAATTAAGGAGAATTTAAACTTCCATGTTACCGGACTTATTCATATTTGTTCTCATAACTAAATCTAGCGACTTGAGAATGACTGGTTTTTTCAGTCCAAACTATCGCCTAAATGGAAAAAATATTGCACATCGACCCTGCACAAAAGGAAATGATTCCTTTAACTTTTAATAACGGCACATGAACCCGCGAGAAATCTAATTCAATATGCGTCTGATATAACATCGCTCAAGTCGTTCTCAAACCTTGACGCCAAACAGAATTGTGCCACAATCAGGGAGCGTTCTTCGATCTGACAGCTGTTGTCTTTTAAATAACGTGCCTTTCTGTAAAGTCTTCTTCTTGAACGAGGGTCCCATGATTACAGTGGAACCCACGCTGATCTTGTATTTAGTGCGTTTCGTCTTCATAATTCCCGGTCCACGCGTTTTTGGTAAATATTTTGTTGAACTCTTCTAGGCTGCCATTCGGTAAACATATTTGCGTTGAATTCGTCTTTAGCATTCGAGTCCCACATTTGGTTTATAAATTTATATATATATTTAGCCTGTTTTTCAAAATTTTTGAGCCGCCCATCAGAAAATATATAGGGAACTCAAGCACTGACGTCGGCGACACCAGGGAAGCCGCCTAGCAAAAAAATGGATTTAAATGTTACTTTCGAATTTCGTAAATAACTAAACCTGCTCAGAGCGCAAATCTGTCTAAAAACCTGCTCAAACTAAATATGTAATGCCAGCCATCAATTCCATAAGGAAATCCAAAATATTGCTAGGTTCTCACTTGATTATGTCACGTTGTAGTTTGGCAGAGAACGGCTAAGAAATGTACAAAGACCGATAACACACGTGCACAGCTATTGTTTTCCTCATTAAACCTTTTGTTTAGTGACGTTCCCGTTGCCGTTGCCGTCGTAGTTTGCTTAAAAGTTCCTTTTTATTTGATTTTTTCGGTGATGAAAATAAACAGCATTTCGCCGTAAATAGAGGCGTCGCAACCACTTTCACGTTACCTTTCGCATAAGTACCCAGTCATATTTGACCCTCATTTGGGATTGGTCCGAAATGAACGAGCTCTGATTCTTTTGTTCTGAACTCGTCTTGCGATTGGCATAAAAATGTTGGGTGGTTCCTCTTGAGTTCGCTACACTGTAGCGTAATGCAGCATTAACGGGGCTTTCTTATAAGAAAATGTTTAAGCGTTTGGCCGAGACAAAAATGGCCGTGATATCGAGGTGAGCGCAAGGCCAGGTTCCACATATCTGATTTATTGATCATTTACTGACAAACTTGTAAGAGTATATCGCATTTCTCAACTGGTTAATGGTTACCGACAATTTATGTATTTACTAGCCGTAACTGCTTAATTGGAAAACTCCAGACTTAGTAGGTCATCAGTGATCGTGCTTGTTTTTCCTCTCTAATCATCCCTATTACGAAGTGCTTTCTCTTACCCTATCACTGCTTTCTGACAGAGTCGTGTCGGCGGAAGACATGGAACTAGTACGAATTCGCCTCCGTCTTTGAACAACCGTCGGTGACTGAGGCGAATTAGGACTAGACTCCTCGCCTTCGCTGGGAGGCTCGCGTGACTTTATATCGATGATTTTTAGAACAGCTTGCTGGAGCTGAGCCAGATGTTCGCTAAAAAGAAACAACGATAAAGTACAGAGAGTTTGCTATGAATATCATTATTATCAGTTAAGGTTATTAAGAGCATTTACTCTCCACAAAACAAAGATCGTGAACACTAGTACACGTGTGTACTGTAGATTGCGAGACTAAAACAACATATAACAAAATAGAAACTACATTTACTATTTACAGTAACATGATCCATGAAACCGTTCTACGGGAAACCCTCGTAGAAGTGTAAGAAGAATTCGGATCAAATAGCAGGTAAAGACGTTTAAGAAAAAAGGCAGTTATGAAAAGAGATTTTTCTTACAAGTATCCTGGTGTAGCCACAGAAGTTGCTTTCTTTATGATCTGGTCTTGAATCTGTTTTCCAGAACAGCCAAATTGACTAAAAAAAATACACAGTAAACACGACACAGTTAGCCAAAACAAAATGTATACACGGAACTTTTGAGAATAAAACGTACGCTTACTGGTTAGTCCCAGTCCCCCAACATTTCTGTTAGGTTGCCTACGGTTTGACTGGAGTCATTTAGGGTCCTGGTTGGAGACAAGCATCCCTTTCTGCATACGCAATTTCCAAATTTCCTCTCCTGTACCCTCATGTTCCTCCAGATATCACAATCGATTTTAGAATTTATTTTACAAACAACAAATTTTACAATTCGTTTCATCTGCTGATTTGGTAATCAGTCGGCTGAGAAACAAAATCCACAATGTTGGCCTCACCTGATTGCAAACAACTGTAAAATTGCCAGCGCTCTTTTGATAATTGCCATACTTGCATCCTGTATTTTCTGCTTGGGGGACAAAAAGAAACAGAATGGAATGAACTTACTTTTTTGAGGCTAATCAATAATCAATGAATAAAAGGATCCTTAGGTTTATTCTAGATGATTTCGAATCTGCATAATATAATTTACTAGACAAAGTTAATTGTGCTTCTTTGCATAATAAACGTATACATAATATGTTAATTTTACTTTATAAAAGTTTATTTTTAACCAAGTATCCTATCTATATGAGGAATATGTTCACTCTCCGTTCTACCTCCTACAATTTACGCGGTAATTATATTGTGACACTCCCTATACCTAGAACTACTACTTATGGCCTTCGTTCTTTTTCTTATTATGCCGCCAATCAATGGAACTCACTGCCGGACTTTTTTCGAACTGCAAATTTTAATGATTTTAAAAAAGCATTAGCTAGCTTTGATTTTAGGTAAATTTGATAATTCTCATTTTAGTGCTTTTGAATTTCTACATATAGTCCTATTTTTTAAGCCATAATTTGTAAATATTGTACAGAATCGTAGTTAATAAGTTGTTGTATATTTTGTTATTTTTTGTTACTGTTTTCTCGGAAAAATTAGCTTTTATACTAGTTACTTATAAATTCGTGGAAAAATAAAGTTTATGTATGTATGTATCAATCAGGGATTGAGCAAATAGATCAATAATAAGAAGAGAATGGAATAGAATCAATAATTTATAGAATCAATAAATCAATCAATCAATTTCTCGCTCACTCAAAGTATCACCCTCACATTTTAAGACAACCTCCTCCAACAATGGTCTTTTAGATGCATGAGCAATATTAAGTTTCCTGACTAACACTAAAGTAAGAATAATTAACAATTATTTACCTAGTTAACAATTATTTACCAAAGTGGAGGAAATATCCACCACTTTCACCGACACTGAGGTGAATAATTGTTTTAGTATATACAGCCACACAAACTGAATACATAGCGGACCAAAGTCACGTTATTTGCGACAATATACTGACAAAAGCCATTTTGTTTTTCTTCCGCTGCTCGGAGGTGAATAGTTAATCACCTACGAGCTAGCCAATCAGCGTGCGCGAAGAGTACTACTCACTTGTGTGGTATAATTATACTAAGATACTCTATATCTTAAGTATCAGCTGAGTGGATTTATCACTCCTGTCCTGACTGTACACATATATGAAGTCAAATCAGTTGTAAGTTTGCTAGAAGGTCAGTGGTTCTGTAAATTGTAACATTTAGCGGAACACCCAACAGTGACATCAACTATGAAACTGCACAGAGCACATTCACACCTTACTACGGATGCGTTCAGGTGTTTCTGCGATAGGTGGCACATGAAGACAGCAGCCATTACCATCCTCACTGCCAGACATGTCCTCCGTTAAGCTGTAGTCACATGCGTAATCCAGGTCATTAACACTGTCCGATGAATATTCCATTGATCGACGGGAGCCACCTTTACCCTATGCAGAACAAAAACAAAAAAAATAGGTAAATGAACAATCTTCACCTAATGCACAATCAAGAAGATTATAAAGTTTAAAGTTTACAGAGTTTGTTTCAACTCAGACATTCAGTAATGCAAGTTCTAGAACTAAGTTGACTACTTAATGTTTGACTGGGCATTCTCAAAAGCTATTGTTGCATTTTATTATTGAGTGGATGGGGGGAGGAGGGTAGGTTTCCCACATTTCAATTTCACTACTTATTATACAATATACTGAATAGCTTGCTTATTATTGACATAAACATATGTACTGTGTGATGCTTAAGGACGTTCGCGCCCAAAAACTTTCCACGTACAGGTCCTTTTAAATCTTTGACTGCAGGTAGAAAATGATGAAATTAGATTAAAAACGTGAAAAAAAATCGGGGGGTCACCGAACTCGTTTTGAAGATAAGGCGTAGCACAGACGATAGCATTTCCAGGATTTCGAGTCACTCGAGGTGATTCTGCCGGGATTCATTACTATCGGCATATATTTAAGTTTAAGAATCATATCTAAGTTATGTTTGTTTAACACAGCCTATATAGGCCTATTTGATAGATCTTTGCTGCATATGTCATTAAATCAGGTAGAATAAGCCTTAAGTTATGCACACCTGTATT
>CM042746.1:40491151-40508651 GCA_022496165.2 Catalaphyllia jardinei | reverse complement strand
TTATCTTTTATCTTTAATCTTTTATCTGATTATTTTATACAATGCTAATTTGCTTCTTGAGGTTGTCTTTAAATTACATTTTAGTGAATATTCAATGGTACACCGCAGTGAGATGGCCCAGTGCAACACATGTAAATAAACCTGATCTCTGTTTGGAGAAACAACAGCTTTCATTTGTTTGGGCTTCAAGAAAAGAATTGCAAACAAGGCCACTAAGAAATCTTAATTTTTTTTGTTAACATTATTCATTGAAAATGAATGCAAACAGGACAAAAAAAACATCCATAAATCACATGCCAAAATTCAGACACTTTTAGACGATGTCAAAAGTATTCAAAAATTGAGGGCAAATTGTTGCTGGGAACTCTTCCTTTTTCAACACAGTGGCTGTTTGTACTTGTTACTGTACCTAATCTCAATTCTGTTTCAAAAATGTTTAGTTCAATCTGTTAAGTGGGATCATCTGTGCAAGATATAACTTAGGCATTATTATCTCTCATAAGTGCTTCAATATGTCTTCTGTTGTAGGTCAGATTAATTTGGAGATACTTTGTAATCACCCTCGACTAATGTGTGTTAAAATTAAGTCAGACATAATCTACTTACTTGTATAAACACAGATGTTTGTTAAGGTTAATATTTGTAGGACGCCATTCAGAAGAATTTCCCATAAATTAATTTAAATTACTATATAGTGATTATGTGAAAGCTAACGCAGATTGACCCATGTTGGAAGGGCAATATAAAACATATTAACCTCCTGGAACAATATGCATGCATGTACTATCTACTTCCAAGTTTATGAATTTTCAACTCAAGGCTATACCGTATATCTGTCGCTGCCAGCCTCATTCCCAGTAACACCAGTTCACAAGCCACAGTCCGTTGAGCACTGCTTATTAAGGGTTCAAAAGTTAGGTTTGGATCTCGTCATGGGAGCCATGAATTCTTGTTAAGTTATTAAACAATTATTGGATGAGGTTGAGCATGATATCATGAATTATCAAAACCGAGGTCTGTGTTATCTGCCGAAGCCGAAGGTTGAGGCAGATAATACAGACAAGAGGTTTTGATAATTCATGATATCATGTGAAAACCGAATTCAATAATTGTTTTATTATACATATTTTAAACAACAGGCATTCATTAGGGCATTCAGCCATTTTGTTTCTGAGGAGAACACTCCAAGGGGTTTGGTAACCAGGGAGACGTTCAACTTGACATGATAAATGCAATATCTGCAGCAGATATTGCATTTATCATGTCAAGTTCACAAGCTATTGTGAATTGATTGAATGCTCTCAACCAATCAGGTTTTTCATAGTGAGTCTGATGTATAATAATATGAGCTAATTAACAATTAGACTACGAGGCCGGGTTTTCTACGAGCAGATAGTCAACGGGGCGCAGCCGAGTTGACTATCGCTCGTAGAAAACAAGGGCGAGTAGTCTAATTGTTTTAGTACAAATTTACCGTAGTCTCATTGCATAAAAAGAAAAAAATGTCAAGTAATGCGTAGAAAAGAACTGTTTTATTATGTTACATCAGGTTGAAACATGATGCATGATGTGCACTGATGGATAACTGTTGACCATCAGCAGATAGAAAACGGTAATACAGCCAATCAAATTCACAGACTCACAAGAGACTACAGTAAATTTACACTACCTAGTAATAACTACTAGGTAACAAATTCAACGCACACAGTACATGCAGTATACATGTGCAAATGGGATACTTGAGACCATTTCAAATTGGCTTTGTAACAAAGTTGTAAATACAGTGCAGCTCACATATTAACCAAACCAAAATATCTGCACAATTCGCATCTGCCCAATATGCAAATACGAGTGTGCATGTGTGCACAAACACATAATATACAGTATACACAGGGCTTTCAATAACATTTGAAGTAGGCAGCTGGTTTGAGTAGAGTAACCGACTGTATCAACCAGTTTTAAATGCATTTCTCTTATATTACTTTAATTGTTGGGTGAAAAGAGCCGACTTTAATGGATGAAGTAGGCGACGAGTTTCGTCGGCCGTCATGCTTAATGAAAGCCCTGAGTATACACATGTACATCTCATTAGTATGTATGAGCTAACATATTGTTTCTTCTCAGGTCATTGTTGTTTCAATGGTATGATATCCTGCCACAGAGCGAGAAAGAGTCTTCTTTATTTTGAATACGCGTATACAGCATACATGCATATGCTTTCAGGCTAGACTAACCTGAAACAAACATTTTGTGATTGGGCACTCCATTAGCTGAGAGAGAGTATTTTGGTGTTAAAGAGACAATTTACTGTTTTTCGTAGAGCTGGCATCAAAGAGCAAACAATTTGTGCCAAGTACAACCAACAGATAACATTTATGTCACCATCCACGTTAGAATAACGTGTATAATTCTTTATATGGCATGATAGAATACAATCATGTTAGATGAATAATTTTATGTAATATTTCAAAAACGAGTGCGAGTGTTTCATTGGGGTTTCAAACACGAGAAAACTGATGAAAGCGGCCGAGTGCTTTTATTGTTTTCGAGTGTTTGAAACCCCGATGAAACACAAAGCACAAGTTTTTGAAATTACTTCTCCAACAAAAGAAAATTAGGTTAAATCATCATTTGAATAAGTTTTCTCAATTCAACTATTGTATTTGAGATGTGAAATGTGCATGATCCTCAAAAAATGTGCAAGATGTGCATGATCCTATCACCTTATTGCTGAGCTGTGACAATTTTTGAATATTCATCAACTGATGTCACGTGGTTACGAAGCTGTTTGACAGTTCTGAGCGAACATGTTGCTTTGCAAAGCAAATGGCAGAGTGCAGATTTAGACCTCCTAAAACTATCGAAGAAGAGGAAAAGTGTGTGGCCAGTGCTATTCCGAGGTAACATGTACATTTAGTCTGATAACATTTCTAACGTCAGTGCCAGAGGTTCGGAAGTGTACAGCAAGGTTGAAAGTAAACCAAAACACGAGGTCACCACCATTGAGCGAGAATTAAATGGCCTTTTTTGTTTTGGGTAGTTTAATAACTGTACTGTTACATTCAACGTTACAAGTGCATAATTTAAGTTTAAAGTTTGTTTTGTAAAATGTGTGACTAAATAAAGTTGTTTATTTGCCAAGTGTTTTTGTTGCTGAATATGAATGAGCAGATTAAGAAATCGTTTCAAACACGGGTTTCAAGGCCCGTGTTTTCAACTTGTTTTTCATTGGGTTTCTAAACCCATCCACCTGACCAGAATAAGAGGCTCTGGTTGGGTAATAGCTGCATGAATAATTAATGAGTTTGAGAATTAACTGTCTAAATTCAAACCAATTGAAGTACTTTTATTATTTTTACTCATTTAAGTTATGACACATGTAGACCTTAATGTACATGTACATGTAAATGCATTGCAAAATGTTGAATAACCTGTAAATGCAAAAGAACAAAATTGAAATGTTCCACAGTTTATAAAATTCTACAGAGAACTTTACATTTATAAGTTTAATGAAATCAACAAAAATTATCAACTGAAATGAATTGATTTTTTATGATTTTACACATTTATTTTTTACATCTATTTATAAACTTAAAAGTTATAACAAAGGAAATTTTAATTTTTCATTGTGCTTTAAAAATGTTGCCATTCACTTTATGAACTCATACTTTAATTTAGCTTTTAAATTTTATTTTGGACAAATTTAGTCTTTCATTTATTGCAGAAGACAATAGTTACATTAAGATTTCAAAATAAATGGGAAAGAACATTTACAAACCAACACTGATGACAGACTCACTTCAGTTCCTCAATCACTATACGCTGCTTCTCAACCAGCTTTTCTGGGCTTAACTCTTCGTTCACATTTCCTGGGACACCCTAGATAAGAAAGTGTAAATTTATCAAATGAATGCAGTTAAATGCAATTTAACAGAGTTAACGACAAAGAGCACTTGGGTTCCCTGGTAGTCAGCCGCGTTGACACATGTGTACATGTGCCAGAGTGCACTTGCTTGTAGATTGTACCGTTGGATACAGGAGGTGTTTCTTTCTGGATTAAATCTTCATTCATATTTCAATATTCACTTAGTTACCAATTCTGTAAACTGCAAAAATCTAATACAGCATTAACAATACAACCCCCCCCCCCCCGCCCAACCTTCCTCCTTTATTTGGTACCATGAAAAAATGTTGACACGATTTCTACAAGTTTGTTAACTACATTTCTCTTCTAGCTTTCTATTTAAATTAGTGCATTTCACAGTCACCCCTGTTGTCCACTATGGGAAAACTGTGGAAATTCACATAATCTCCACATGGCATATCCATTAATAATCGTAATCAAGAAATTAAAAAAAAAATGAAAAATAAGTTACTAAGGAAGGAGGGGGGTGGAGAGCTCTATGTCTCACCACTGCATCATCCTGCTTCTCAAGCATTATCATGGACTTACACAGTAATTACATTTTGGAAAATTGTAGCCTGTCACAATAACTAAAAAGAAGTGTGACTTCACATATTTCTTTCAAAAAGTACAAGTTTTATTCAATTAAAATAATTATTTAATAGCCATTTAGTGAAGAAGCCCTAGGCTAATTTCCCATACCATAGCGACACATCTTTCCATTTCCTCCAGTTGATCTTTCAGTTGTCCTATGAGGCTTTCTTGCTTTGTTTTCTCAAGGCTCAGCTTTTGTTCATATTCTTGTAAGTTCTGATAAGAAATAAACAAATTTTTAATAATTTAAATAAACAATGACACATTGGAAAAAAAACATTCTACTGTAAGTTTGGCCTGACTGTATAAATAACACTTCCTTCACACACGGCCCCACCACATGTAACTTACTATTAAGCTTGTAAATACTGTTAACTTACAGTGCCTTTCACAAAACATTTGACAAACGGTTTCCCAAGTTCGTTTGAAATTCCTGAAGTTCGCTACAAACTTGGTGATTTCGTCACATAGTTGTCAATCAAATCGAACTTTGTTGGGAAGTTGCGAAGCTCATCGCGAGCGAAGTTCGGGTCATTTGGTGTAGTTGGTTTGGTAATCTAACTACAAATGAATTTAACCAAAGCAAGGTTTATCTGATGATGTTTACTTCTGAATTATAAATTATTTGAGGTACAGAGGGAATCCACATCACAGACAGATGGTGCAACTAGCATCTGGTTTATTACTGCCAGTGGTAATGTAAATACAAAAGTTCAGCAACACAAAAGTGAAATATTCTGTTTTTTCACGCTATTCCTAGAGTGGTGTATGTCTTGTAAAATAGGTTTTTTTTATCCCTGATACATTAAAATGTAAAATACTTTTAAACCACTATGCGTGGAAGTTCTATCTGAAATGCTACCCGAGAATAAACCAACACGACAGAAATTGTATTCTATTTTTAGGCAGGTGTCGGATGACATCTGGGAAAATTTAGTTACAACGTTTTATAACCCATTTTAAAACTATTATAATAGTAATTCCTAATCGACGCAACCAAACCGATTGCCAAACGTTTTGTGAAACGCACTTTAAAAGTTCTTCCAAGATTAGAAGCCCACATGTTGTATCTAGGCTTACACTTTGATCTTATGGTAACTACAGTTTCATACTTAATTTGCACTAAGTCACTAGTTTTCAGCAAACTGCTGCATACCTGTGGAAAGCATACTCATCCTCAGCATTACTTTAGTATGGTTACCAAACACAAACACATTCAGCGCAAAATCAGTGAGCTTTATTTCAGGGTAGAAGACTACTGTATGTTTAATGGGCATTACCAAAAAATTTCAACTGATCAATTTCAAGGAAGCACATGTATGCATGCTTTGCCTTTAGCCTACATGAACTGAGCACAAGATTGTCACTTTGATTCTACATTCGCAAGCTCTCAAAGACTGGTCTATCATTGAATATGTTTCATGGAACTCACATTTTTATCTTCACCATTGGTATTCAATGCCTTTTCTGAACTTTGCTTCTTTTGTGGACCACGCACATCAGGGCATCCTTGGAATGCAAACTCTTCGAGCTCCATTAGCAACCGCTACAAAGTAACATAAAACAATACCACGTAATGCTGAAGCTATGTCCAGATGATGACAAAGAAGTGGTTTAACACCAAAGTGAAATCCCAAGAAGGCCTTAATAAAATAACCATTGGGTCATTCTACAAACTTCACAAATGAAAGGGTAAATGCAGGTACCACACACACAATGTCCTTGTAGACAAGACAATACTAGCTGGAAAGTTCAATGGGTATAGTATACAGCACTGGTACATATCAGAATTTATAATTCCATCAAATATTTTTTCTCATGTGATTGGTCTAAACATGTCATGTGACCAAATATTCTACTGTGACAGCTAAAACGGGGAAATATCCCAGGATATTCCCTAATTTTCAAAACCATGTGTGTTGCGAAAAAGACTTGAAGGATAAGAATCACAATAGCCATTACTTGAAACAACACTACGTAAAGAGATTTGTCCTTGGACATTATTTGTTCCTTGAAGCTCACAGTTTTCCTAAAGCTGCAAACTCGGAAAACTGTTCACTTCTCAGAATAAAAAATGTCCATGGAGAAATATTCGAGCATAATTTCGTGCCAAATGGAGACTACCGGTATTTTTTCTATAACAATGTGGATCTTTTTTCAAAAAGAGCTGACCAGCTTAGAATTGCCAGCAAGAATTGGTGCAACAACTTACTCAATCTTTCCTCAGATGAACTAGAAAAGAACAGTATGAACATAAGCTTGACCCACCTCTCTAGTCTCTTCAGGAGCAGCAACAACTTGCTTTAATCGGAATTGCACCTAGAAAACATATTATAAAATACACTGTAGCTAGCAAAGCTGCACTATTAAACTCAGTATACACAAAACATTTAATGTTAATATACACAGTAATTCAGACAAGGTTTTTAGCTGTGTGCCAAGTTATATCTACAAGTATGATAGACATAGAGAGTTTAGGTAGCATGTATGACAGAGTATGATAGACATATGTAGAAAGTTTAGGTAGCATGCATGACAGAGACTTTGTAGTGTAGAGTTGCTTTCTGATGCACCTAGAGCACCTATTTTTAATATTTAATTCAATATTAATAAATATTTCTCAAAACATTCCACATACATCACAGCCTGAAGATGTGCCCTAAAGCACAAATTAATTGTTACATGTAAATTCTAGCCATCTTTCCCCCTCTCTCTGGTTAGGATGCTTCAGGTAGATACATGAACAGCCACTCCGAGACAACGTAAAGTAATTCCATGAGTTTTCCAGAGTACAATAAAAAAATTCCATGTCACAGAACTAAGAAAATTTGAGGCCATATGCTTTTATAAATTATCCTCTCTAAGCACCATCAATACATTCAAATCACTGAGTAAGTTGTTATTATTATAAGTACCTGAGCAAAGTGGCTTGTGAGGGCAAGAAGAGAGCCATTTAATTCTTCCTGTTCATCTTCAAGCTCTTGTAGCTTTTCATGGTCGGACCTGACAGACATTATCACAAATCCTTAGCTACAAGCACATGCATTTACATGCTTATTAATTTTTTTTAAAGCTAAATCTGGTGAAACAAGATTATTTCAACACATTTACTCAAACTAGAAGTACTGATTTCATACTATTTGATTTTCGATTAAGAGTACTGTCCCCCAATGTCATTTTCTGTGACAAAAGGAGAAAATGCAAAATGTGTTTTGAATTGAAAACATTGTTTTAAAATGGAAAATATAATGTACAGCTGTGTACTATGTGTTCATCCCAAGCTTACTAGAAAAACAAGAGTCATCTTGAGTCTAAAATTATTACAAATTTAGTGCCCCTTCTGTTAAAGAAAAACAACAAAATAACAAAACATGGGTTGAGCTTTATAATAAAGGACAAAATAAAAGTGGTACATTGACTGTGAACAAAACTAACCTTGAAACATGTTAAAAAGACTATTAAAAAATAAAACAGCCACCCAAGGTGTGATGTCTATGTGTACAATCAAGATGATAAAAACAGCCTTAAAAATATCTTTGATTCACTTGAAATAAATTGCAGTATAATTCCTTTCTAAAACATTTCTAAACCGTTTACCACAAAGCTGGGAGAGATCTATGGTCATGAACACACTTAACATGTATACAACAAAAAAAAGAATTGATCAAAACAGATATTTTGTCATTTGATCACAAAGGAAATTTAACAGTTGAATACACACAGTGTAAATCCTAAACCCTAAAAATATTTCTATTCAACTGAATGCAAGCTGAACAGAAATTGAAACAGTACCTGGGGCTCACCTATAACTCAACAAGGACTACAGGCACAGGTCCTATATTCTTCCTTGACAGCAAAATTATATATACAGCATTTTAATTCATTTTCTGTTTCTAGGAGATTTAATGTCTCCTCTTTTCAATGCATTTGAATATCTGGAGAACATATTTACTAGTTGTCTTTATTCTCAGTCAGATTTGCACATTCTTTGCAAAAACAGTCATCACCATGGAGATTGTTTGTAAAATTGCTTAGAACTGCACAACTCATCAAAGTGTACTTCACACAATTGTTTGCCTTAGTTATAATTTCAGCCCACACTATTTAATTCTTATTGTATGCTAGTTCATGCATCACTAGTTCTTACTTTCAGCCCATTATACATGTACTTGATACTAAGCATATGGTGTAAACTAATACACGTGGCACTTCTAAGACTGAAAACAAGCACCTAGAAAACCCTTCCTTCCCATCAAAATTCAGTCAGAGTAACATCAGTGTGATCATTCATGAATCCTTCAGTACAAAACACTGTACTTATACTATAAGCAAATACATTTTCTAACATGTATGATACATGTACATCGATAGTATATCCAACAAATTATTTTTCACCAAAGGGCATCTAGTTAGAATAATATTTTTACCCACAGTCAAATATGCTCTTCATGTAACCTCTACTTGACCTTATTTTGAACAAAGAATTTAGAGATTTACTACACTTGGGCGACAACAGGTTTTGAGAAATTTTCAACAGGATGTTGAAAAAGTAAGTGAAGCATTTTCAGTAAAGCAATTTCAGTGATCAGCCAAGTCAAACTGGCTTGGTAAATATCATACATGAATTTACAAAACCTATGGATGAGAAAGGGTTTGAAATAGAAATGGCTGGATGATAAGGGGAGCAAGCTGGGAGTATTTAAGGAGCTAAGTAGGAACAAAAAGAATTCATGAATAGTTAACCTTTGTCTCCTGTTGTCATATCATGCAATGACCTTACAGCGAAAACCACTACTTACAAGTCCTGCTCTGAAAGGCTAAACTTGTACCTAGCCCTTTCCGCACTGTGCAAAAATTATTTTTGGTTTATATAATAAACATTGACAAGGGAGGCAACTCTTTACCAAAACATTTTGAACGCACTCTGAAAATTTGCTTAGATCTCTAAATTTCTTTGCTTTCACGAGACCAAACAAACACAAAATGAGGTTGTAAGATTTTTCTACAACTTGACCAAATTTGTTTTCGAAAACGTTTGTGACAATCTGAGAATTTTAGCATCTCTTGGAAAGTAATTTTGCTAATTGCTTTTCGTACCGTTTCCTAAATCCCAAATGCGTCATCCAGCACGTGCTCAAGTTCCCCTCCATCTCCACGCGTGCGTTTTTTTTTACAGGACAAAACTCTACAAACCCCTCCCCCTGTTTGCAGTTTTTCTTGTGCGTATGAGGTTGCCCAATATTCGCACAAAAACAACATGTCGGAAGCTAATACCAGAAGCATTTTAGCAAAATTTTGCGATAACAGTTGGGAGAAGGAGTAGGATTTTGTAACGATTTGGTACGTGAAAAAACATGTGGGAGAGGGAGGGAAGGACGAGCACCCGCTGGATGTTTTTGGGATTTACGTAACGGTATGATCATATTGGGAAAAGCAATTTGTGAAAAAACTTTGCAAAAGACACTAAAATTCTCTGACTGTCGCAAAAGTATTTGAAAACAAAATCAGCCAAGTTGTAGAAAAATCTTCCGACCTCATTTTGTGTTTGTTTGGTCTCGTGAAAGCAGCATTAGAGAATCGATCGAAAAATTTTGGACTGTGTCCAAAATGTTTTGGAAAAGAGTTGCCTCTCTTGTCAATGTTGATATGTAAACCAAAACAAAATTTTTGCAGAGCACGAAAAGGCCTAGGTACGAGTTTTTGCCCTACAGTGTTACACAGGACTTCTAAGTAGCAATTTTCCCTGTATACCCTGTGTATGTCGCATAAGATATGACAACAGGGGACAAAGGTTAACTATTCATGAATTCTTTTCATTTATTTATTTACTCTCTCCTTACTAAAAAAAGTACTCAGCAAGATTGTGTGCTCCCTGTTATTATATATATTTATTTCATTATATATATTTTTTTCATTCACCACTCCGTCATTTCAAACCTAGCCTCTCTCCAACTCTCTTTCCTTTTATAATTTAATTACATAGACGAACTTTTTGTACAAGGAAGAACAATTTTCTTGAGACAACTGTAAAGGAAGGTCATTTGACAGGAGCCTAGTGACCAAGAGTGCTCTCAATGTCCGGGGTTGAAATCTGAGATGTTAGGAACAAAATAATTATCATCTTTGAATGAATGCGGATGTTGAATTATTTGTCTCGCTTGTAAAACAGCCCAGGAATTAAGGAGGCGGAAAGCTCCTTCTTGAAGCAATTCCACGGAGAATGTGATTATTTTTCTCGTGCAGCATGGGTCCATTTGATTAAAAACCAATTTTTCCCGTATTATATTCGGACATAAATTATTCAGAAAGGACAAGATATCCATATACTGGCGGCTAAGGACTTTTGCGCCACAAAAGCGATATTAACTGTTCAATTTTTTCCCACAACAAAAGGTATTTCTGAGGGAAGGCTCATTCATTCATGATCGGAGCGTTTCACTTAAGATTTTAGTCCAAACCAAAGGATCGCACAATTTTCGAAGTTCTTTCAATGAAAACACGTTAGGCGCGAAATGAACATATCTTACGGAGACGGTGAAATACAGTGTGGTACCTCTTATATTAACGAACTAGTTGCCCAATATAAAACCAATAAGTAACAATTTTTTATCGTTGAACCTTTTTGCAATAAAGAGAACATAATAATGATGGTAATAGTAATAATAGTGTGATGGACAATCACGTATGAACCAGTGTATGAACGCGAGTGACGAACATGAAATTAGAAAAGCAAAACGCATAATGAACTGATGATCGATCGTGAAGCAAATATTATAACCAGTGCAATTTTGAAACTGAAATCTTCCCAGAAGGCGAAATAACATTTAAATCGCTTTAGACACAGTTGATTACGAAATAAGACTTACTTTCGTGTATAGTCAGAGCTTTTTGCCCCATTTTCTGCGGTATTATCCACTGCAGCCCCCAAAGGCGGCCATCTTTCTTCTAAAGGACGCGAACTGTAAAAGGTCGAATCATCGTATTCAAAATCTGCCATTTTGTTTCTAGGCTTTGCAGCTCGGCCTCATTGTAGATTAGCTACGTTTGGAAACTAGGATTCCCTCTTTTTGTAGACCTGAACCAGAAAAATCAGCAATACACCAAAGATCAACGGGCAGGGACAACGGAAACAAGCAATCAAATTGTTGACGTGCATTGACGCGCATCGAGTCCCTGCGTAGGCGACGAGCAGGAGTGGGGAGAGTTTGTTTTTAACCCACACAGGGGTGGAGTGGGGGATGAAATGAAATGAATGAACTTTATTTAGACGTGTTTAGCTAGAAGCTAATGGGGGACACTGTACTATATAAAATTGTTAAACGAATACTATATACATACAAAATGATTACTTAAATAATAAATACTAAAAAATTTGTTAAGAAAGCCTACGTCTGAATATTTACAAGAGTTAAAAATTATAACTCAAATACTAAGTACTTGCAAAATTTTAAAAAGCCTACGTCTAAATATTTACAAGGGTTGAAATGTCAACCTTCCTAATGTTCCTCTTAAAGTAAAACGAATTTAGAAAGTCAATCATTCTCAAATGGCGTGGTAACTTCGACCAAATGAGAGGTTCCATATATTTTTTTTTTGAATTCCTTCCAAATTCAATCGTTTCGAATCTTGGTAGCTCGAAGTCACTATTCCGTAAGTTATACTGAGTGTTCTTAAAATTAAATAAGTCAGAAATATTTACAGGTACGAGACTGCAGGTACGAGAAGCAAAATTTACTGGTATGAGAAGAAAAATTACGGTTTCTTTGTCATGCTTAGAACAACGAGAAGAGAGACAAAGACAGCCATTGAAAACACATGATATGTCATAGGTTGACTTTGCGAGGGGAACTCTAAAGATGAGATATGCAACTTGAACGAATAGTTTTAATTTGTATCGTTATTTTCATTTAGTTCCACTGGTGATCTGCGCGTGCTGTAATATGTTTTTTTTAACCCTTTTGCATTCGATCCTTCGGCTTCTGTTTTTGTATGCCATAAACTATAATTAATAAATAAATAAATATATAAATGACTGAATGACTGACTGACTGACTGACTGAATAAATGAATGAATGAACGAACGAACGAACGAACAAACGAATAAATAAATACATAAATACATAAATAAATAAATAAAAATAGATAGATAAATAAATAAATAAATAAATATATAGAGGCTGTTGAAATGTCGAAAAGAAAGTCTTTATAACGATACTTGGTTATAAGAAGTTTATTTTTTTAATTTAAATTATCTATTTTATCATTTAAATTAACTAAATTTCAGACGGCTGACCCCCGAAAGGCTAGTAAGTCTCGCATTAATTGTATCTGGGCATCGAAGCTACATTCTTACTACGTAATGAGTAAGAACTCTCTCGAGTACTAGAGTGGGGCAGAGGGACTTTATTAGAGAACGAAACTCAGTGAAACGAGTATTGCATAATTTGGGAATGTGGGAAAGACGACTCCCTAAAACTCTTTCCGGTATAAAATGGAGGGAATCAGAGGCTGGGGCGATATGTAGTTGGGTACACTATAGCCTTGGGAAGCCTTCGGCGTATGCGTTTGTGCAGCAGATTTGCACTGGTTTCCCAGGTCGGTTTCGCGGGAAAACAAATGCACAGCTGCACGAAGATTCAGTGAAATTATTTTGAAAGTATCCTTTACAGTTCCCTGAAATTCAGAATAAACTAAATGATTTTTCCACCGGAGAACTGGGCACAAGATGAGCTACTGGTTTAGCTACAGTTTTCAAATTTCGATCCCGCGAATATGAGGCCGAATGAGTTTTGACGGCGTGAGCAGTGTCGTCAAGGCTTTCGACATGATTGAATTTGAAACATACTTGTCAAGCATTAACCAATTGGAAACCACTTCGAACGTGTATCCTTTATTCTGATTGGCTGAGAGGTTTGCGAAGCGTCAGCAAGAAAACCTTTTGCGAAGATTCGCGGCCAAGGAGTTTGTTCTACATCTTTTGTGGACTTTCAGCAACGTAACTTGTAAAGGTTTGTACTGCTTATTTTGTTAAGTTTTCATTCTTAAGTGTAAGAACATAGAGAGTTTCGACCACAACGAGTCAGATTAGGATTTTAACTTTTTCTTTAGTGGCAGTTTTCACGTTTTCGTAAAGAAACGGGCCATTAAATTAGGAAGAATTCCTACTTCTAGAATGAAATATGTGAAACGAAGAAAGGGAGGTTGAAATGCGGTTAAAGCGCTATATAAGAAAATGTTTACTTTAGAAGTTCTGTAAGTAATACTATCCTCTAAAAGGCTAGTTTTCCGAGTGACAGGAAACTTGTAAACCAATTTGTTTTGCACCTTTTCAAGCTCTTGTTCAATTGGAAATCGTTACTTTCTCTCTTAGGTAGTGACGACGGATATTTAGAACGAAACTGCTCTCCAGCTGAAATGGACATAGCCAACAGTCTGCACTTCACTCCAATCAAGGGCAAACCTCTCAGTCCCTTTATTTCCAAGCTAAAACTGCTCGTCAGCGAAGAAAAATACCGAAAAGCCATTCGTTGGTCGGAAAGTGGTGGCGCTATTCTCATTTCTGACGGCGAAGCCTTCAAAAGTCAAGTTCTTGACGAAAGCGCAGAAATGTTTAAAACCAGGAACTTCACAAGCTTCGTTAGGCAACTTAATCTGTATGGCTTCCGAAAGGTTCCCGTGAACGGAAAGGGCGACCCTTCAAAAAACATGGAATTTGAGCACGTCTATTTTAAACGTGATAAGCCAGAACTTATGCATTTGGTTAAACGAACCTGCCCCTCCAGGAAAAATAAGCGAGCCACCAAGGGAACACTTACCACCTTCAAAAGAGGAAGCCCTTCCCAAGGCCCGGAACCGCGGTATAGAAAATTCAAATCAGCTGAAGATGGCGAGGAAAGCGTGAATTCAGGAAACCTTGGAAGAAACGACAACAGTTTCTACTGCGAGAGCCCAAATTCATCACCGCACAGAGACACAGAAGGTGAAAAACTATCGGCGGAATTCAGCCACGCCAGCCATTCTCCGTTTGAGGCAGCACAGGCCAATATGACCAATTCCCTACAAGAATATTATTATCAAAGATTTCAGGAAGAACAGATTGCCGTTCAGCTTCTGCTAAATTTGCGTTACTCATCATCCTCGCCGCAAAGCTGTGAAAATTTTCAGCCACAGCAAGCTGCTTACGATCCCTCATGCGCCGGGTATCATTCTATGTACATGTACCCATCTTTGCCATTTTACAGCCAGTACAACTCCATGTACTGATTTGAAAACTACTTTGGAACTCGTAGTTACTTTCAGGATCACGATTTGAAACAAAGGTTCCTGTACGGTGCTAATTATTTTTATCATTTATAGTTTAAACGAACATTTTAGTGAGCGCATACTGTTGCTGTCAGTTTGCTTCGAATAAGTTAAAATTTATTTAATTGCTGTTCCCACGGAATGTATTATCATACGCTTAAGCTTTTCGTTTCTAAATTTATTTTTTAGCTTCCTTTAATGTACAGGCAAGAAAAGAGGAGAGAGGAGAAAAATATGCAAAAAATATTATTCATTTATTTATTTATTTATTTATTTATTTATCAAATCATCAACGTTTTGAGTGTCAGATTTATTTTTTTGTTTGGCGGAATCAATTCCAGGTCTTTCAATTTTTTGGTGGGAATGTCAATCTCCGAGAACCCACTAAAGACAAAATTTAAAGCTAATTGTTAATTGTATGCAATTGTATAAGAATTGAGATTATTATTAAAATTATTTATTATCACTTTATGTAGTGTAATTTATTTATATTTCACAAAATTAATTGAGAATTAGTTTTAATACTCTTTTTCTTTCAGAGCGGGAAGGCATATTGTATCAGACTTCTTATTATAAATCATTTTATCAATAATTATTTAAATTGAAGTCAATTATATTTTGCAACTTTACTTTGTGATCTAGGTTGTATTTAAACATCAAGGTTTATTGCTAGAGACAGAAAATAAGATTTGACTAATTAGACGAGCTATTTATTGAATGTATCTTAAGATGTAAACGAAGGCACTGAGGAGTGAAGACTGGATTGTATTAAAATACAACTTACCTTACATATGGTCGAATCAAGGTGATTCTTTGCATTGCGCATTCCTACTGAACAGCATTCGCACATGAGCGCGCGCACGTACAAAATCAAACTAAGCTTGATAGCGAGATAAAAGCTCTTTTTCTCTTAAACGAACACGGTGACCCCACTTTTTATTTTATAAATTCAATGAGAACAATATCCTCAATAACTGAGAAAAAATTTGGCAGAAATCTATTCCTACTTTTTTGGCAAATGAAGTAAATGCTACAGATAGAGACATAACGGGCCCAATAGAGCAAGTCCAAATTATGTTTCCTTTAAAGGATAAAATATCAATTAATAATTCAGGTTATTTGAAGCCATTTTTTTCTGGGACGTAGATGAATAAGCAATCAAAGAAAGCCAAACTCTGTGTGATATAACAGGCTGCATTGAAAAATAATCGAGCTTATTTGTTGCGCACTGAGATAACCAAACGTCACCTAAATAACCATGTTTGTCAGAATCGTGGCATTGAAACAAGCACTGTGACCCCCTCTTTTTATTACGTTGTTAACATCTCCTTGTACTGTAATGACACCATACCAAGTTTCATCCGAAATCTACGGCGGGTTCTTTTACTCGGGAATCACTTAAGTCTTATCCCACCTACCAGGTTGTTTAGAGCAACTAAACAAAGCACTAATGGATGGATGTAACTCGTTTAAGAGCCTGCGTCCATGCTGTTCAGCGGAGACCAAGAGATATGAACTCACTAAATTGACCTCGCTCCCAATGTGTGGCTTCATAGCTCAGTTGGTAGAGCATCGCACCGGTATTTCGCGGAGGTCATGGGTTCGAAGCCCTGATTTTTTTTAGGCTTCTTCTTTCGAATTGCTTAAATTGGAAAATTTACTGCGAGGATCATACTTCACTTGCACTTATAACCATATTTGTCAGCATCGTGGCATTAAAACAAGCACTGTGACCGCCTCTTTTTATTACGTTTTTAACATCTCCTTGTACTGTAATGACACCATACTAAGTTTCATCGGAAATCTACGGCGGGTTCTTTTACTCGGGAATCACTCAAGTCTAACCCCACCTACCAGGTTGTTTAGAGCAACTAAACAAAGCACTAAGGGATGGATGCAACTCGTTTGAGCCTGCGTCCATGCTGGTCAGCGGAGACCAGCATGGAGAGGGTCAGTCGTCAGGGGGAGGGACGGGGTAAAGTGCAAGAAAGGCGCTCACTTGGCAGACTCCCCCTCGGAGAAATTTCCCTCGGCTTTAATAGATTTTTGACATGCATACCAGCAACAAATGCTGTAAATGAAAGTTCATTTTCAATCTTGAACTGGAAGAAGATAAATCTGCACTCAATAACTGCACCTTCCAGACCTTACAATGTTGCTTACAATTTTGTTGGGTATAGAAAGCTAAGAGCACCAAAGGCAAGTTTAGACTGTGACAATGCAACAAATCATATCCCTTGTATGGGATGACTTCTGAAAGTCGACACAAATTGATAAGTTACAAAAACGAAGGAAAGTTATTTTCCTGCAAGATCTCGGACGGAAGGTGTGGTGAAAGGTCGTGCTTAGCCTCGTGTTGTTAGTTCATCGGTTTTAGGTCTTCGTTTCTTGGTCTCCGGTTTTAAGACTTCGGTTCTAAGTCTTTGGGTTGGGTCATCAGTTTTAAGTCTTCGTCTTTAGGACATCGGTTTTAAGTCTTTTAGGTTTTAGGTCTTAGGTCTTCAGTTTTAGATCTTCAGTCCTCGTTGTGTGGACACCCTGTCTCACCGATAGTGCACAAGCTCGTACAGGCCCCTGATCACATTACATAATCAAGATGAAGTCATTAATAATAGGCCCTTTGCATGATCCGGTCACATGGTACAAAATCACTTCTGCTGGGACGGAATATTAGTCAGGGTCAGCCAGGGTTTTGGGTAT
>CM042746.1:40461166-40476166 GCA_022496165.2 Catalaphyllia jardinei | reverse complement strand
ACCTACCAACACTGGCCTTCTGCTGCATTACAAAAGCCATGTTAATGATCGTTATATGCGCGCCGGCTTACTAAAATCTTTGCTTGATCGTGCTTCCATACAACTGGTCCTCCTTGTCAGAGGAATGTGATGCATGGGCTCAAAATAGTGTTTTCTAGACTGAGTCGCCCAGACAGGTTAATTAATTCCACCACCTCGCGCTTCATTGTAGTAAATTAAAAGCTTCTGACCAACCTGTTTCCGAGTTAACAGTGAACAAGATCTTGTTTCCGTTGTTTTGCCATTTAAAGACCAGGCTTAGCCGATATTGTACGAGCACAACTCAAGAACATCCAAACCAGAAAATTCAAATGACCGTCCAGCCGACGCACTTTTGTTAGTCACAATATCAAACAACATTTTTCATTTATTCATTTATCACTCTCAAAACCAAAATAGAATCTAATAATAAAGACCTAGTGAAATAATAATAGAACAAAATAAATAAATCAAAAATAGGTAATCAGACAGAAACAAAAGGTACAGTACGTCTCCGCCCACAAGTAGCAAAGGCTAATCGCGGTGGGCGGAGCTACACGCAGTCCGTGGTTAACCGATCAACACCTGAAACCGCGCGGAGTCAAGCCGTCCACTGTTAACCAAAAATCCTTTGTTTATCAACTGATTTAAACGTGATCTGTGTACGGCTGGTTACATGCGGCGGAATTTACGTCAACGCGTAGACGAGCACAAGATTGTGTCTTTGTCCATTGGAAAACATTTTTGTGTGAAAATTTTTAATTTATGTACCCAAGCATCTTACCAAGAATTTTGCCATCTTAAAAAAAGTGCAGGAACAAGTCTGACTGCCTCATTTATGAAATGTTTTTTATTAATGAACCGTCAGACTCAATTCGTGCGAACTGAAGTCTGTATTCATTTTTAATTATGTTATTCTTGAATGCTGTTTTACTGGTCTTACCCACTTTTTTACATTTTCATACTTCACGTACTTTTACTTCTTTGTCAGTTTTATATTTATAGTTATGCAAATTTTTTATCTCCTCTTTTAAGCTTGACAATGAGCGAAGTTTTGCCGAATCGTCGCGCGCTCTTACCCTTTGTTTAGTTACTTCAAATTGTTAAAAAAGAACCATTTACTTATAAAACGTTATTACTAAAACATATCGGTAAAGCGTAAAGAAAACAATTATATTAACTGTAAGTGCGATATCATAAAAAGATAACAATCAACAAGATTTAATTCAAAACTCTCGAGCACTGCGACCTATTTACCTTTCTACCGAGGATGGGAGCATGGGTACGAGATTGCTCATGAATTACGCTACTACCGGTACTTGTCAGCTTCCTTCCCCTGGGGTGGGGGGAGGGGGGACTGCCATATATGGGCTATATAGGTATGTGCCGCTGTGAAGGGTATCAGGTTTTCAAGTAGTTTACTCCCCGGGAGTTTACTCTAGCATAGGGTATATATATCAGAGCGTTTGAGTCTAGAATAGGGTAACACTTTTCACGAAACTGACCAGTTGGTTGACGATTTTATCTAGACTAAGGCAACCAGGAATTGCTGCTCAAAAATATAAAAAAGTGAAATCGGCAAGTTTAAATTTTCACGATTCAGCCTCAAAAGCGTTGATAGATGACTGTCAAAAATTGGGATTCGGATTCAGACGGAAATCGGTTGTATTGAAATTAAACAATATTGTCTTGATAATGCGTACGTATGTGCTTGGCGTTGCTCAGCATAAGTAAATCCTTTTTCAAAAGAGAAGCGATTGTGGTATAAGGTTTTGTTTTGGCTTTGCTTTAGACTGTGCTAGTGACCTCAGTTTCTGGAAAACAGTTAGTATAGGATAGGAGTGATTTGGGGAGTTTACTCTGGTATAGGGTAGCAAAATTTAGCAGAATTAGCTCTGGATAAGGGTTCCAGGGTCCCAGCGGCACATCCCCACCCAGAAATTCCTAAAGTACACCTTCCTCTCCCCCCCCCCCCGCCCGGGCTTCCTTCGTAATTGTTGTTCTTCGTTACTGAGGTGTGAGCCGAAGAAGTCTCATGTTATATTAATTAGACTATGACTTATGATGTAGCAAATTGAGACTGTGAATCTCACTGGAATCGTCATGGAAAACGAACCTCAGGTGGAAGAAGTTTCAACTCGTGGTCAGCGAGGGTACAAGTTTACCAACTGGTCGACAACATTCTCGTGTTCTCCTGAATTGTTCTTCGAACCAGAAACCATTGATGATATAAGAGAGGTTAGTTCATGGTTCCCCTCTTAAATCATACTCACGTATGGGTATACTGAAAGCCGAAATCGGGGTCAACTGAGGCTTTAAATTTCTGGCTAGATGTGGAGAGTATAAATTTGAATTGTCTTTTTCTCTCGCTTAGATTCTCCAAGCCGCGTCTGGATTACGTAAGACAGTTCGTGTTGTCGGTGGCGCGCACTCTCCTTCCGATATCGCGTGCACTGATGGATACATGATAAGCTTAACAAATTTCAAAGCCGTTTTGGAGGTAAATGGTGAATTATAATCTATAATACTTGAAATACTGGTCAACAATAAACTTAATATGCATAGTTACATGTAGCTAAAGCTTGTCGTTAGAGTCATTGCCATGTGGCGTTATGTACTCATGTTAATCTTTACTGAATTAGGAGGAAATATACAATATCAGGACTTCTGCGTCAGCATGATCAGTGACAGGATACATCCACTAAGTACTTTAATTTATGGCTAATGATGGTTAGATGTTTTTACAGTTAACTGTACGATGAAATATTCCCATTTGTAATATATTGATTATTGCATAAGCTTTATACCCTGTACACGTTTTGTGATTTATTGTTCATGATAATTTTTTTTTTCAATTTTTTCAGCTGACAACTAGAGACAAATTTATATCTCTCTGATTAGGCTCAACTTCTGCCGTTCTCTGTAGTGTGGTACTGATACATTCCCATACTCCCCTAGAATTGAAGGGGTACAGGTGGATGATTGAGTGGCTAAGAATGTCTTTGCTGTTAATCTATATTTTTTTTATGCAATGCTTCTGGTTGCTAAAAATATCAGAAATAACTGCTGAATACCCTGCCACTCTGTGCCACTATTGTTTTCGTTGGTCGGCGTTCTTTGAAGAACGAAGCAGAACACAATAGATACTATTCTTATTCAATGAGATGCAAATATATAAGTGGCAGGGTATTCTGAAGTTAAGCCAAATATCATCTGACATTTCGTACCCACCTACATGTATGGATCATAACATTTGTTCATTCATACAGATTTTATCCTTAAAAGCTGCCAACAATACTTAGAGACTTGGAATTTTTTGATTTGTAAATAATACATTTATTATTAGATATTAGCTTTCACCATTATGTAATTATTTAGGACATGTAAAGCTCCAGTAGATACACCGTAATTATTCGAATAAACACCACCCTCGAATAAATGCTGCAGGGACAAGCAAAAATATCATTAAACGCTGCCCTTGAATAAACGCTGCAATCTTTCTTCACATTGCAACGTTTCATCAAAGCATTTATTTGTAACCAATGGAAGCTTATCTTTAAAAGCAAAAGACAACATTCAGTCTAAACCAGTCGTGGACATTTATTTTTCTCTATTGTAATGTCATTCAGTTCAAAGTGGCTATACTTCATAGCTTTGCTGTTTAGTTCTCTCTCTAAAACTTCTGCGATGCACAATTCCGTGGTAACAGCCGAGAATATTGGCGGTACAACTAGTCCAAGGTTTACAAAATGTAGAATAAACACCTTCCTCGAATAAACGCCACATCCCAAGTGCCAAAAATTTAATAAATGCTGTGGCGTTTATTCCAATAATTACGGCATTCCTCCTTGAGAAGGAAATTACAGCAGTAGGCAGCATTAGCGAAGCATGTCTTTGATGTAAATTCACAATTGAATTCATGCAGTGCTTACAGCCACCAGAAATGTCATCTGACGACAATCCTGCACATACATATGCATGTACCTTCATTGGGAGCAAGGTCAATTTATTGAGTTCATATCTCCCGTGAGGAGTGAAATGATGTGAAGCATATATGAAATATTTTATATTTGAACTGTGGTTATAGATGCAAGTGAAGAATGATCGTCGCAGTAAATTTTCCAATTTAAGTAACTGGAAAGAAGAAGCCAGAGAAAAATCAGGACTTCAATGGGATTCGAACCCATGACCTCCGCGATACCATAATTTCACTAGCCCGGTTGTCCAAGGCTAGTAAAAATGAGGTTTGGCTATCAAAATTGAGTGGTTTTGAAAGAATTAATAATCAGTTTGATTTTTGAATAGTAGCAATAAAAAAGTTTAAAACTCCCATTTGATGGTGTGTAAATAAAAAATTGTTCGTGGAGGATTAAGAATCAGTCAAGTTTTTGATGCTGTATTCATTTTTCTAAGTTATACAAGTTAATAACACAACTAATAACAGTCAGCTGCAGATTCAAAATTGGATTTTTTTTCCTCCTCATGGCCGCTAGGGACCTCTTTCTTGAAAGTCCCAGTAGCTTAATGAACCCAAGCCACTTTAAGATCCAAGTCTAAGGAGTATGGTTTTTAGCTCCAAAACCCCTTTAGTTAGTGATAATCCATTCTGTTTGAATTTCATTTTCTGATTACCCTCGGTAAAGGTAAGTCTGGATACGAGCCAAGTGGCCCATCAGGCTGGAGCTTATCCCGGTTTCCTTAGCATTAAGCAACTAGGAGTATTTCTACTCCCCCCTGGATGGGATGCTAGTCCATCGCAGGGTTACCCCCCAGCATTAAATTCGCCGGTACCCATTTATACACCTGGGTGGAGAGAGGCAATGTGAGAGTAAAGTGCCTTGCCCAAGAACACAACACATTGTCCCCGGCCAGGGCTCGAACCCGGACCGCTCGATCCGGAGACGAGCGCACTAACCATGAGGCCACTGCGCCTCCCACAAGATTACCCTCGGTACCAGAGGTTTTTTCTCACTAGCAGCAGACCAACATACCAGTCCACTTTGTATCATTGGCTGCCGGCATGGAACCTCTGGTACAGAGCGGTTTCATTTACCGTTTTTGTTGACCTTTGATCAATTTTAATCATGACAGCGAGCATCTCTCACTGCGATCACATGGACTGGCAGTTGAAAACATGACATCCTCGCGTGACATACAGATCTGGTCTGGTTTGAATTCATGGCTTGAGCGGGACTAAAATCTATGTTATACTCCCGTGAAAAATGTTCCTAATGTGAAGTACTGGCTGTCATGCCATTTATTTGATGCTGATGTTGTGTGTAATGGTGGATATTACTGCCTTGTATTGGAGAATGATCAAAAATGGAAATTTTCAAAAGAATCTTAACACTCTTCCCTGTCGAGGACGACAATCTGTCTGTTGGGTCAAGTACTGACGGATCGAAAAATTCAATGTAACTGTCAAAGAAGTCACAAATTTAAACTGAAAACATAAAAAAAGAATCTTGTCTGTTGGAAAGAAGAAGCTACAAAGGGTGACAATACACATTCAAAATGCTGTTCCAGGCTCATTACACTGGTGTTGGGAGCATTGTGCGCTCAACACTGAGTCCAGGAATTAATTGAACTGACAAAGATTTCACAAATCCTGTTGGCAAAACTGCCAAACATCCTTGCTGTATGGATAAAATTCACAATTCCATCTCTTTCCTCAATCTGTGCTTTAAAAGTTGTCAATACTGTCAAACTTAGTGAGGAACTTTTGTTATGGCTTTGACCAAATCTTGATCTTAATTCACAAACCTTACAACATGCGAAAAAACATCAATCTTAAAATCTGCCATCCCATGATCATCACGTCACCAAGCAACAAGCACATTATTCACAACATTTCACAGTCAGGCTCACATTCTCCCTTAGAAACCAATCACCATGTCTGTTAGAGATTAGAAAACCCTTGGGAGGTCGTTAGGGGGCAATTATAGCTTTCTAGTCCAGATTCTGGACTAGACAAATTTGAACTGGTTTGTCATTAGCTCGGTGATATCAAAGGAATCACATTCTGCTCCAGAATTTTTTCATGCGGGTCACAGTACAGACATTGAACTGACACCGGAAACCACGCAAGAAAAACCTCTGACACCCAGGGTACATTTTATTGTTGAAATTTCAAACCTTAAATTATAAGGTCTTGAAAAAACTTAAATTCCTTGCTTGTCCTGGGCAAGTCTTTGTTTGCTTTAATGATTTAGTTTCAAACAATAATTATTGTAACCTTGAAAGGTTACCCTTGTGGCCTATCTCGACTGATGTAGCTCACCTTGAAGTTGGAGCTGAATTCAAACGCACACATATGATAACTAAGTCAAAGTCCAAGTTTAATCCACCAGGCGTTTACAGTCAAAGTATTAGCTACTTTGCAGATAGCTTGATATTAGGCGGTGAAGCTTTGTGTCCTTGTGGTTCAAACAATAAATGAAATAGGACGACTAACCTAAGTATAATGAGCTACAAGGGCATAATGCTAGAAACAAAGAAACAACTATGTAGAAAACTAAAAGCCAAAAAATAACTGGACAATGTAACGAAACTAAGATAAAATAAACCTAAACTAAATATATAGGAACTTACATTGGTCTAGCTCCTAGAGGAGACAACAGCATGCACGGTAGCAAGAAAACTTTGGGTAGATAGCTGTAGCTTGTAACCGATCGCGACTATAACACGGAATGCACTCACGCAAAAACCTGAAACCTAGCATGTGCAGGAAAACGGAAATAAACCCTACGGAGCGAGCTAAATTACATAATGTATCGACCAGCTAACGAAACATCATATAAAACTATTAACACTAGGTACCATAAAGACATAACAAGTAAACGAAATATGCAAAAACCGTGTTTAAACCTAACAACAATTACTTGCCTTTGGGCAAGTGGAAATGAAGAGTTACTTGCCCAAAGTAACTCTTCATTTCAATACAGGGCTCAAAAAAGTGCCATCGATCTGGATGACCAGATCGATGGCACTTTTTTGAGCCCTGTATTGCATTTCGATTTTGATTGTAAACATAGCCTGAAACAAGAAGACGTTTTTTTGGGACCTGTAACAACTGGAAGTAGAAGTAGTCCCCAGGGTTGTTAATTCACATTGTAATCAGGAAAACAGACTGATCAGAATATAGTATATCATTCATTTCTAGCCGGTCATATGTGTAGTTTTAAGTATTTGTTATAATAATAATTATTATTATATATTCTTCTGTTTTAGATTGATCAAGACAAGCAGCAAGTGAGGGTTCAAGCTGGTTTGACAATTCAGGAACTCAACGAGCTGTTAAATGACCATGGCTTAGCTTTATCCAAGTAAGTGATCAGGAAAGGAGAAATTAAGTTCACTGTCCCATATTTTTCATGAGATCGTAGATGCTGTTCATTGAAATGGGATGTCATCTTGGTCTCTTGATCTGAAACTGGGGAGCGTACAAAATGTCCACGGGTGAGGGTGGGGAAGGGCACAGTAGGTGCCCTGTCACCTCCACTCTATTAACCCACCACCTCTATCCATGGGCATTTTGTACTCTTCCCATTTTCCTCACATCAAGGTAGATAGACAGACAGACAGACAGACAGACAGACAGACAGACAGACAGACAGACAGACAGACAGACAGATAGATAGATAGATAGATAGATAGACAGATAGATAGATAGTTTATTCAGATTAAAATCGCAGCCAAAAGCTGAATTAGATTAATTGTTACAATAATAAAATCTAGTAAAAATATAATAACAATGTACTCATATGTAGCTAAAAATTTATTACAATTGCTATGTTTAAATGTGTTCTTAAGTCTCTTTGTCTTAGCCAGAGGGACTTTAAAATTCCTCTTTCATCTTAAATTAGATTCACAATTGTTACGAGGTGGCAAGAGCTCATGCAATTTGTGATCTGAGATACAAGTAATGGAATTGAAAAGCTTAGTTGTGATAAGCTGCCTGCGTCGGGAGAGGGTCTCTAAATTAGCTTGATGTTATGCATTGCTACATGTATATGGTTGTCCAAGATGGCGGCCCGTCGAACTCAATGATCGACATCTACAATGTCACAGAAAAATAGGAGACTATGAACAGTCTTATTAATAGTAATAGTGGTAATTATTGCATGTACATGTAAGGAGGTTGGTCCAGATATCATGCAGCCTTCTCAAAATCTGCGGGCCAGTAACACTTGCAGGTTGCTTTGTGGCAACTGTGTTAAGCTAGTCAGAGCAGTTAGATCTTCATGAACATGACAACAGTTACTTGTACAATGACCATTTTATTGCAGTCTTAGTTCAGTGTCAGGCATGTCCTGTGCTGGTACCATCAGTACATGCACACATGGTACAGGAAAGGACTTTGGTCTTCTGGCAACAATGGTAAGTTGTTAGCAATATGTTTTAAAATGTGGCACAATGTATACTATGTACTATTTTTCTCTGTTCTGGCTGAGACCATTCCTCAAAGTTTTTTTTAAAAAAAACAGTGCTTGGAAAGGAAGTAGAAAGAACCTGGTTATCCCCATAACATTATTAACTGGAAGCTGACTAGTAAACCTTTGGTTTCTTCAGTCTCCTGACTCAGACATTTTCTTGTCTTAAAGCATATTTACATCATTAATGTATGAGTGAATACTCATACATTTTCTAATCTTAAAGTATATTTACATCATAAATGTACTAGTGAATAATTAAAGTTAGTATATACCACACAGTACAAGTGAAAAGTACTTTTCGTATGCACTGATTGGCTAGGTCGGAGGTGATTAGCCAAGTGCTATTCACCTCGGAGCAGCCGAAGAAAAACGAGATGGCTTTTGTCAGTATATTTTCACTAGTGAAGTCACTCTTTGGTCTGCTAGTTATCCAGCTTGTGTTACATGTATAAACTAAAACAACTGAATGGCTTTGTGCAAGACAGTCGTAAGTGACTTTTTCGGGTAAAAATTTTTGTCCTTCAAAAGTGCCTGAATTTTTGCATGTGCTTTTCAATTAAGTAGTAAAAGATTCCAATGTAATTTTTTTTGGGTGGTTTGCACTTTGCTTCTGCGAAAAACGAAGTCAAAATATCGAAGCGTGCACAAAGAACGCAACAAAGTGGAAAAAGTAGAGCATTTCAGCCAAAAAAAGATACAGGAGAATGTTTTTCTGCTTTATTGAAAAGCACATGCAAAAATTCAGGCACTTTTGAAGGAAAAAAAATTTTACCGGAAAAAGTCACTTACGACCGTCTTGCACCAAGCCATTCAATTATTCACCTCAGTGTCGGTGAAAGTAGTGGATGTTACACATAATCTATTTTCTTTCAAGATACTGGAAATTTCTTCACCGGAAGTTACGTGCGAAATGATTGATGTGTTAGTTATAATTAAGTTCCTAGATTAAAGAAAAGGAGCACTTACGCCATAAAAACGGAAAAAAGTTGTTGTGTTTTTTTCATCTGGGGAAATTTTGGAGCTTTTTGGAACCTAAGGAGAAACATTATTCTGGTCCTTCCAGCCAGATCAAAGGCTTTAAATCTTGGAAATTTTTAACTGAGGAAAAGTGGAAAAAAAGGGTTTTGGATGTGGAGTGGATTTGTGTGGTGTTCATGTAGTGGATTTGTGTGGCGCTTGCAATCGGTGTTGTCTCTGTCAAACGTGAGGAAATTTTGTGGATTCTCTAAAGGAAGTCAGTGGAAACATGTCAGACAATGGGGAAAATTCAGCGGAAGACTCTGCAATGAAATTGGAAGCTTTGAAAGGGGAAAAACGAAAATTAAAAGCAGCGGCAACAAGACAGCTAAACAAATTAGCGGGTCAGATTGCTGGCGTCAGCAGCACCATTGAACCAAGAAGTCTTGAAGAATTAGATGGCATTAAAGCTACTTTGGAGCTTTGGAAATGATTAAAGAGAACTTTTTAAACACTGGAAGAATTACGGACATTGTATCAGCAACAGAAGGACACTGAAAGGCAAGTAAAAGTTGGAGACGAAGCGGATGAGCTCAACGAGCGAATTGAAGGTGAAGCCATGCAGCGCTGCTCGTCGTGTCTTGACAACGTTAACAATTACACGGTGTATTCATCCACCTAAGTCCACCTTCTTACTCAAGCACCTCTAACACCAGTTTATCACATAGAAATGGTGATATTGGTTGGAATGATCTGGAAAGTATTCGCATTCCAACATTTAGTGGGAACAAAACTGAATTTCTGCACTGGAATGCCACATTTACAAGTTGTGTAGATGCAACTACAATGTCTGCTCAGTTCAAAATGTTGAGATTAGAGGCATGTTTAGCGGGCAAAGCTTTAGAAACGATCAAAGGTTTAGGATATCCTGAAGCAGCTTATGAGGCAGCTAAGTCGAGGCTATTGAGAAAATGTGGTGGAAATCGTCCGGAAATTCAAAGTCATGTAGATGAGTTAACCAAAATGAGACCAATCAGAGAAGAAAATGCCAAAGAATTGGAAAAGTTTGCATACATGCTAGAGCGGGTGGTAATTAATTTTCAGGAAAACAATCGAGCGGCAAATTTAGAAGCCAAAACTTTGTATACCATTATCCTTGAAAAACTATTAGAGAAGCTCCGACGAAGGGCTAGCACTCGAAACGTCAGCTTCTGAATCTCTTTACAGTGGCTGATTCACATTATCAACTCATTTGATAAAACCAAATTACCAGAGAAGCTATTTTCTTAATATATTCGCTGGGTAAAGGAAAACCGAAGAGTCGAGTCTCTCATAATTTATGCTTAAAGATTGGACTACTGAAGAGGCTCAATACCAGATTCAGGCCACTGAAATTAAACACGGTTTAAAGTCAGGAAATACAAATGGGAAATTACATGACAGAAGAAGTAAGTCCTATGGAATCAACCAAACTGATGATAAAAAGAAGGGGACATGCAAGGTTTGTGGTGCAAACCATGCTGTTTGGAACTGTGATGTCTTTAAGAGTAGAAGTATTCAGGAAAAATGGGCTACTGCTAAGAAGCTAGGACTCTGATAGGTGTTTGGGTGATGATCACCTTGGTGGGAAGTGCCCCAGAAGTAGAGTGTGTAATATTCATGGTTGCAGGGACAGGTACAACCGGCTGTTACACGATAATCAAAATGGAACTAAGCCTCTGTTTCGTTCAATGGGAAGCCAGCCTCACGGAACCCCATTGCAGGGAACCCAGTCACAAGGAATCCAGCCTCAGAGCACCCTGTCACAAGAAACTCAGCCACAGGTTAACCAGCCACAGTTAACAAGGACAACTCAAGGAAGACGAGAAGTCCAGTTAAACAGAAATGACAACCCTCTGGCACAGGAAACTCTGAAGAACAAGGCGCTGGCAGTACGCGTAGCACTGAGGGGGTTGTTAACATCAATTCAGCTACACTCAAGATACAAGAAAAGACACAGGCAGATACGTACAGTGGCACTTCAAACTGTTCCAGCAATCCTGAAGTATGTGTATGGTAAGAAGAAAATTTTTGTAAATTGTTTCTTGGGTGAAGGTAGTAACACCACATATGTTAATGAAGATGTAGTTGAAGAGCGTGGTGTTAAAGGGGAGAAGGAGTTTAAGTTAGAGAGAAACCAGCCAAGCAACAGTGCACGGAGCTATTATGTGGAAACAGTCAAACCAAAGAGCGAACCAGACCCAACGGATTGTTCAAAATGGTACCGGAACCAGGCAAAAGAAAAGCTAGAGATCAGGATCTCTTGGGTGGGGATGTCCGGTTGGATTAATCGATATGTAGCAAATGCCAGAAAGCATCAAAACGATCGAGTACATGTACATGGTAAGTTAACTCCAAGAGAACTTAGACAATCAGAAGAGCAAATCATCACGACAGCTCAGCAAGAGTGTTTCCCTGACAAAATACAGGCACTTAAAGACAACAAGCTTCTTCCCAACAAGAGTACTTTACTGAAGATTATGCTGAAGCGCTATGGGGGCCTCCTTAGATCAAACACGCGACTGCAATATTCAGATGATTTGCCAGACGAGACAAAGTTTCCAATCACCATTTCAAAGAATCACATCGTTACCAAGTTAATTGTGAAGTATCACCATGAGACGGAGGGTCACGAGATGGGAGTGAACTTTACATTGAATCATTTGCGAGAAAGTACTTTGTTGTTCAAGGATGACAGCAAGTAAAGAGATGTATCAAGGAATGTGCGGAATGTAACAGGCGATTCAGGGGCTGTCCTGCAAAACAGCAGACGGCACCATAACCCAGAATTCGATTAGAGATGACTTGGAGACCGTTTACCAATTTGTGCCACAGATTTTGCGGGACCTTTCTATACAATGCAAGGACGAGGCAGACCCCGGATGGAGCGTTATGTTTACTTGTGTGTTCACAGGCACACTGTTGCCACTTAGAAATGGCCACTTCCCTGGAGACGGAGGTGTTCTTAAATGTGCTGACACATATGGTGGCTTGACGAGGGTGGCCTAAATTGATGCTCAGCGATAATGGAAGCAAGTGCGTTGGAGCAGCACGTGAAATCAAGGAGCTTGTGGATTGCATGGACCAGGAAAAAATTCAAAGGCTGACTTCCAACAAAGGAATAGGTTGGCAGTTGAACCCACCAGAAGCACCACACTTCAACGTTGTATTCAAAAGAATGATTAAAGCAGCCAAGAGAGCAATTTATGCAGTGTCGAAAGAGGCAGATGTCGACGATGAGGAGTTACAAACAGTGTTTACAGGAACTGAGAGTCTGCTGAATCTCTCCAGGCCTCTAACTACAGTCAGTGGAGATGTCAATGACAAGCTTGTGTTGACCCCAAACCATTTCCTAATTGGAAAAATGGGTGGAGAGCTAGCTCCTGATACAGTTGATACGACCGTGGTCAATGTTCTCAAATAGTGGAGACGTGTGCAGGAGCTGATTTGCAGAGTATCGAGTCGCTGGATGCGAGAGTATTTAACTATAGTATTGGTTCACGACACACAAGTGGTTTCTACCCGCAGAGAATATTAAAGTGGGAGACGTGGTTCTAGTTATTGAACCAGACGTACCAAGAAGACACTGGAAGCTCGGACGAATCGAGGCAGTCTATCCAAGTCGAGATGGATTGGTCAGAGTTGTAGACATGAGAACAGGAGGAGTTGTGAAGCAACGACCGATTTCCAGACTTTTACGTTTGGAAGATGAAGTGCCTTAAGTTGGCAGAACTTTGACACCAATTTATAAGAGATTTGCAGCCAGAAAACTCACAGGAACATTGAAACAATTTTTTCATGGTTAACATTGGATTTACAAAAAAAGCAGTCATTGTTGGATTTTCAAATCATTGTAAATCTAGGAGGGGGAAAATGTTAAAGATAATTTATTTTCTTTCAAGATACCAGATATTTCTTCACTGGAAGTTATGTGCAACATGTATGACATTTTAGTTGTAATTAAGTTCCTGGATTAAAGAAAAGGAGCACTTACACCATAAAAAAAGGAAAAAGTTAATTTGTGTTTTTTTTGTCTGAGGAAATTTTGGAAATTTTTGAAATTTTGGAGCTTTTTGGAACCTAAGGAGAAACCACTATTCACCTCCACTTCAGTGAATAATTGTTGATTATTATTTCAATTTTTAAGTACACAAACCATTTGACATTTTATTGAAAGACTACAAATTTTTATTGTAGGTGTAAAAAATTAAGTAACATGATCGTCAGCTTGAAAGTCTGAAATAACATTATGGCAGTATGTAATATTAACCACTTAATGACTGGTCATGAGGGGACAGTAATTTTTGTTTCTTGTTTCCTGAGATGAAGTCAAGGGAAACAATCATACAGATTTGAGAGAAACAAAATTCACTGTTCCCCAAGAGACCAGTCATTAAGTGATTTGTTATGTATTAGAACAAAACAACTGGGTTAAATTGGTGAAAAAACATGCTGAGATTCCAGCACTAATAACTGCATCCTCTGATCATATGGTCAACATTTTGCAGGTAACAGTACGTGAACTGTTTCTCATTTCACGCGATGGTTTTCGGAATGTTGCCTGCTCATGGTGTTAATTTTAGTGGTGAACAGTTTCATCAAGTTAGATGTCATGTGACGATGGACTAGCCAATGAATGGGTTTGCCTTAGCGGGAAAAATGCCGGCTACATGTATATTACAATTATGATTATTATAAAAAATTAATGCTAAAAAATGTTGTACATGCACACCTTGTACAGCATTGTACTAGTCAGTACATATACTACCTTGTAATGCACGCCTTATAACTGTAATGTTCTGGGCTTTAACTGTAGATTCCCAGCTGTAAATCTTAGATACATGTACATGCAGTGTTGATTTATTCAGATCAGTAACAGAAAATGTTCTAATATGATCTGCGTACATGCCAACTGCAAATCTGATAATGGGTGTGTTTTGAAGACCAAATGGCAAAATGATGGAGTGTCTTAATTATTAGTCTAGGATTAGTCCAAATTTTATACTATTGTGTGGGTTATCTGTATCTACCATTGCTAAGTGCCATTTGTTCATTTTGCCATGATTTGCAGTTTTAAAACATGCCCAGTGGTCATACATGTTATGTGTTTGTCTGCTTAAATCCTACAAACACGTCTGGTTGTTTTCACAGGTTGTCTCACTGGAGCTGATGACAGCTAATGGAAAGATCATGTACTGCAGTAGAAGTCAAAACAAGGAGATATTTTTAGCAGCACTTTGCAGTCTTGGTGCTGTTGGCATTATTCTAACTGTAACATGGCAGTGTGAACAGGCTTTCAGATTGCTCCAATTCTCTGAACCTAAGCCTCTGGAAGAGGTATGCAGGGTTTTTAATAAGAATCGAAGTACATGGGAAAACTGCGGTAGTAGAGGGTGAAGGTACAACTTGAGCTGAAGGCATGACCTTGGGGTAGGGGTGTACGGGGGTGTGCCCCATCTGTGAGGTTTCTTTGGGGGAAACCTCGTAGCTCAGTCGGCAGAGTAAGATCTAATCTGGAGGTCGTGGGTTCGATTCCCACCGAGGTCAAAAG
>CM042746.1:40393308-40438308 GCA_022496165.2 Catalaphyllia jardinei | reverse complement strand
CTGAGAAGTTTTTTTGCCAATTTGCTGTTGTTTGTGCATGTAGAGGATGGCTGAAAGTGACCCAGGTAAGCTTTAATTGCAGGAGCAGTAGTGTAAGTATTTAAGAGTTCTAAAGTTTCAAACTTAATGAAGTTATCGGGCTCTCTATACTTTCTTCTGTTTCATATGTTAATTCGATCGATGGCGGTCGCTGAGGTCGTATAGGTACACTGCAGTTATCAAGCAATATTTCGCCAACGATTTTGGAAGCGCCTTAGAAAATAAACACGGCGCCGAGTGAGGGTAAAATAAAACTCAGCTAGTGTTATTCCGACTGTGAAGATGTTGGAACAAGAATAGGGATCGAAGACAGTGTTTTCTCGCACGTTTCTGTTACAGTCAACAACTATAGGTAATGTGTTTGCACAACAGGGTAAATGTTGTTGGCGAAAGGCGCTTTTTTGTCCTCAAAATGATCGTTACAGGGAGTGCATTTTAATGTAACAAACTTTCCACCATACTTCGATGATACGATTTCCGCCTGTACTGAAACCAAACTCGATCGCTACAAAATTATGTAATTTGCCTTTGCGAATCGAAGTTCGATTTTGATCTCGTTGACAACTTAGCTTTTCATCAAAACATGTTGTGTATTTACGGGTCCCCTTGTGCTATCTTTATTTTCAAAGGCTGTCAGCATCAAGTATAAACTTGAACTCAATTTGGGTGGAGGAAAATATTGAAATATTGTTCGTTTATTCAATCCCAATGCCGTTCATATTCGAAAATCGCATGAAAATTGCGTGACGAATATCGAATGTTCGTATTCGGACAACAACGACAAGTACGCACAAAAAGCATGGATTAGCAAATGACTTATGTTATGACTGTGGTATTATCAGTTGTGCTTTCAAATCTTCAGAATTATCTTTAATTCTGGCGAGTTAGATGTTTGTAATCATTGAGCGTTTTGCAGACACTTGCACGACAAATACCCACCCTCTGGGCCCGGTTTGAATAATGATGATAACCTAAGTTTAATTCGGTATAGCTTTACGAGGGTTTAATTTCATTTTAAACAATAGTCTTCGTCTTTTATTCATTTCATCGGTAGTAAGTATTCACTTATCAGTCAGATAACTTAACTGTCAGCGGGAGTATCATTTTCCAGAAATGTATTTGTTTAGCTGTTTCCAGAAATGACTTAATTTATTCTCCCTTGTTGCTTGTTTTGCTACTGTTGGGTGAATATGCAAGTGTGTATGTATGTTATTGTATAGTTCTACACAGTCATTGTACGTTTGCTATCTATCAAGTAACTTTATGCTTCAGCTTGGGCTATATAATGGCGAAGCCTAGAATGAGTTTGGCTCGATTTCCAGCTGTTTTGGGAGTCGGATTGTTTTGACTCATTTATCCTTCTCCCCAATACTGCAAGATCACTGGTCCATAGTGCTTGTCCGTGACGCATACCTGCCAACTCCCAGAGTACAAAAATCTGGAGACTTCTAGATATCTTTGCATTGTGAGAATGTCATTTTCGACAATGTCCAGGAATACTCTCTGAAAATCACCTGAAAGACCTTCCGAATGTTCCCGACGTCTCTCGGTTAGAGCAGCATTTACCTACCGTATTGCTATTGTTCCCCGCATAATCTTTAATGACAAGTTGCTCAGTGATTCTAAAGTTTTACATGCTCTTTCAGCATCTCATGCTATATCAAATACAGTGTTGGAACTACATTTTTGCAGCACTCGCCATTCAGGCGAATGACCCTAAAAATCCACTCGCCCATTGTAATTTTTACTCGCTCAGAAAGATGCCTCTTGTTCTCACAATGGCCCAGCTTGCTATTTCATGTTGAGCTTTCTAGTTCTGGCCCATGTACGAGAGGACTCCTTAGGATCGCAAACCAATTTTACCATCAAGTTTCAACACTCTTTGGAAACTTTCCATAGTTTTAACTGAAAAATAGCTAAAGAAACAGCTATTTCCCTAGAATTAAGACAGGCCAAGACCGTCGTTTTTTCCTTCTATGAAAAAATTTACTAAAAGACTTAAACCCCAAAGGAGGCACTTTAACTTGCACTTGAAAGCAGTTTCTATGTATCCGGCTTCATGAGATTTGTCTCTTAGTAAGTAAACATCCTTGATCCGCTCTATGGGTACATGCGAAGATCGATTTCGTCACACTTTTTTCAGCGAATTGCCGATTTTTTAACAAAATCATTGATCTTATATTAAAGAGACTTCAAAGCTCTGCACGACTTCTCCAGGGTGGATATCTCTTAGGTCTGACTGGCCAATATTTTGTCTGAGTGCAATAATTCCTAAATCGTCGCTTCAATCTCTAAGATTGTCGTTTCATCGACAGCGATCATCGCGTCTTCGATTTCGTCGGAAATACCCATAGAGAGGCTCATCCTTGTACCTCTTGTGGGTCTTGTTTGCCATCTTCACTAATATTACTGTTGGTTGAACTAGAGACAAGCAGTATGGTCCAGTATAACTTCGTATTGTGTTAATTACATGTATGACTGGAGGAAGCCGAAATCCATTTTGTCTATTTTTGAAACACTATACTGCGCATTATACTGGCAAAAAATTTGGGCTCTCGGAAGATAAAAAAGGTAAAGTAATGGTACGTTTTCGTACAGAGACATTCTTGCCAAAATGGAAAATAAAAAGGGGTGTTGATAGATGATTTGCACTAGCCCAAAGATTACAGAAGATTACTTGCATTACAGTGTTGGAAATTAAATTTCCAACGCTAATTTCCAACACTGCATTATGATTTATGTTGAAAAGTCCACATTGTGCACTACAATTTCCACTGTAAGGCAAGTTCTTCAGTCATTGTCATATAAACAGATAGTTACACCTTTCCTCTCGCAGAAACAACAAGAAAACCTGCAGTACTAAGTCTAGCTAACCAATTCCCAATGTGTGGCTTCATAGCTCAGTTGGTAGAGCATCGCACCGGTATTGCGGAGGTCATGGGTTCGAATCCCGTTGAAGCTCTGATTTTTTCTGGCTTCTTCTTTCCAATTGCTTAAATTGGAAAATTTACTGCAATGATCATTGATACTTCACTTGCATCTACAACTGCAGTTCAAATATGAATTATCTCATATACACTTTACATCTTTCACTCCTTATGGGAGCTATGAACTCAATAAATTGACGTTGCTCCCAATGTGTGGCTTCATAGCTCGGTTGGTAGAGCATTGCACCAGTATCGCGGAGGTCATGGGTTCGAATCCCGTTGAAGCCCTGATTTTTTTTTCAGGCTTCTTCTTTCCAATTGCTTAAATTGGAAAATTTACTGCGATTATCATACTTCACTTGCATCTACAACCGCAGTTCAAATATGAATTATTTCATATACACTTTACATTAAAGCGCTTGAGTGTTAATAAACACCCACAAAAGTAGCTTACCACTTGTGCTTAGAGATGGCTGGACGTCCAATAGCGAAGTTATCTCCACTTTCTGCCAGCAAGTCTCTTCACTCTCTCAAAACCGGTGAGAAGGGCGCCTAAGATTTTTTTTGGCAGTGAACTGAAAGCTATGCTGACCATCTGTAAACAGTGTGCGAAAACCACGCCAAATTTTCTACCATGTATTGTGCAATTTGATTGGTTGATCTCTGACCAATTACGATACTTGTCAGTAATATATCTCGATTTCATTGCTCTTTTACGTTTTCCAATCGAGAACAGCTCAAATAAATTCCCTTGTTTTATTTTCGTTTTCTAAATCTCGAAAATAATGAAATTAATGAAAAAGATTGAAAATAACTATGGAAGGTATTTTATGGGAGATTTGGTGCTCTAACCGGGAGACCAGGAGATTACATCGAAAACTCAGAGACTCCCGGGAAAACCAGGAGAGTTGGCAGGTATGGTGATGTCACATCTGCTTTTTATGCAAACTATTGTACTGGCCGGCTGTGCTGGGAAAAAATAGCAGAGTTGGTTGGTCCTCAAAAAATTAAACCTGTTAGTAAGGATTTGTGCTATGTGGAAATGTTTTGGATAGTTCAAGGAAAAAACTAAAACAGGAACTTGTTTCTAAGCTACAAGGAATCATAGCCAGTGAGAATCTTGATACAAAGGGTGTCTTTAATGATTGTCAGAAATCACTTAGTAAACAAGTACTTTGGAGTTAGTTGACAGAAATAGTCCATCCTAAGCACCAATAATGGCACGCTGCAAGAGAACTATTTTCTGAAACCAGCAGTCATGAACCAATGTTGCTTTTTAAGTTTACCTCTGTTGCAAGACCTCTGTAGCTAACTAGAGCTTTTCCTTACCAATATACCATGCCTGTTCTACCACTCTCGGAAGCATGACTGAATGTCACTAGTCCTGCAGAATTTCCAAAGCAAAGAAGCTCCTGTGTGTAAAGTTGAGGCAGGTACTCTTTCTTCTTGGCAAAAAAGATACCAGAGTGTAAGACTGCCAGTTCCTATCCCGATTTCAGTGATCCGACAAAGTGAACAAAATTGCATGTCATGTTTGGGTACACACACGGGTGTAAGCTTGTATCCTAGCTCATTGTTAAGTTCGTGCCCTACTTTTTTGAAATTGTCAAAAATCGCTGTTACAAAGAATAAACAGTCAATAGTCAAATAATAAACAATCAAAAATCAAGTTGATTCACAAGTAAAGATCATCCAAAATAACCTTTTTTCTGGCAAAATTGAATATCAGGGGACCCGCATTTCCTTGGTGGTCTGCATCTGTAAATAATGCCAAGTGTTTCAGTAAAAACTATAAACACGCATAGCAACGTGGCTATACATGCATAAAAAACTTATTTGTCTGTTGTTTTGGGTGTGCTCAAAAGGGCAGATGGTTCACTGGATAACACAGAGACTTCAGATTTTTTGATTACAAGTAGTTCCCCCCCCCCCTCCCACCCCCGGCCTGCTTGTTCGACAGATGAAGATTTGATTAAAAGAAAACAGAGAAATGACCATTATCCTTACATTACAACATTTGTGAGGCTTGCAAGCTAAGGTTTTTCCAAATCCCTTAAATCTGCATCAAAAATATAAAAGTAAACCCTCACTGAAAGCAATACAAATGAGTGACCAAAAGGAATAATGGACATATTTTTGGGGCATGTCCAGGCCTAATATCAGGATGTCAACATCGAGAAGGTAAAAGCAAACTAACAAAAAAAACAAACTTTCTGCCTACCGTAAAGAGCACCTGGTTGCAAAATCATGTGACATGCACAAGGGGTTTACAGAGGGGCACTTCACAGCAAACTGTCCCTAAAATCGCGGCCCCTTAAACATGAAAAAGGTCAGGATTGACCAGCTGGTCTTCACTTGTGCCACTTTGACTAATCCATCTTTTCCATGGAAAGTCTGCATTATTTGTCCCATAGTCCAATTCTTCCAGGGGGTGCTCTCATCCATGGTAAGAACCACATCCCCATTCTGCAAATTTCTCCATGGCCACAACCATGTTTGATGCAACTGCAAAGTTAGTAGATACTCCCAAACCCAGTGCCTCCAAAACTGGTCAGAGAGGCACTGAACACGTCTCAACACCTTTGATAGTCAAACCGGCTAGGGAGTAGACAAGGTCCTCCATGAAGAAGTAGCAAACGATCTGGTGTCAGGAAGTTTCTGTCATCGTTTGGGTCATCAGATAAAACTGTCAGTGGTCTTCCATTTTCGATCGACTCCGCCTCGCAGAATAGGGTTGACAAGCATTCATTGTCCATGATCTATTCCCTGAGGATGACATTCAGCACCTTTCTAACCATTCTGATATGTCTTTCCCATATCCCTCCCATATGGGAAGCTACAGGAGATTAAACTCCCACTTGATCTCTTTCTGCAGAAGATGAGCTTTTGCCTTGCTATCATCTTTCCTGCTCCACATTGCCTTGTGCAATTCCTTTTCCCCTCCAATGAAATTAGATTGTCTGCTTTTCAGACAACTTTAGGAGAATCTGGAGAAATCTTCAAAAAACAGTAGGAAATCTTCGGAAAATCGTCAAAAAGTATATGGAATTTCTCTATCTATGTGCATCCATGTATTACATGTATCCTCTATTGATATTTTTTTGTAGATCTTTCAAATTCCTTTGGTGGAGCTATACTTCATGAACCCCAGCCTTATGTACCATCAAACCCAATCCATGAAAATGATATCGAAAGGCTACTGTCAGTGGAGAGTGAGGTGATGGAAGGATCATGGGTTCGTGTGAAAAAGACCAAAGACGCTGAAGTCTGGAGAAGGGATTCTAATGAGAAGGGATTTCCACCAATTACAAAGGTATGGAATTTATCATGATGATTGCTGTGTAGACTCGCATTATTTTTGAGCAGTTCAACAATTCAATATGATCTCACATTTGCAGTGTAGGGATGTATGCAGAACTATGCACATCGTACATAAAAATAATTTTTTCAAGGCAGCACTAAGTCCTAGCATTGATGCCATGAGATATGTATTTTTACATCTGTTTTAATGCCATTCTTCACTTTTTTCCAAGGCTGTCCTACAACTGGAAGATGTTCCTTTCAAGAAAGGTTAGCAAGAGTAACTTTATGTACATTTCTAGTGCACTGACTAGATGCTTCATTGGGTGATCAAAGCGAATAAATTTAGTTGAAGTTAGATGTCATACCTCCATGCACAGGCCGTCCAAGCTAGAGCTGTGAATAATGGCCATCTTGTGTAATAGTGAAAAGGTGTGACATATTTATAAATCTTTAGAAGGCAAAAACTTTTACGACATTTTTTCAAGAGGTAGGGTTGGTAGACTTGATGGTTTTCCATGAAGTTTGGCCAGAACATAACACTTTTCTTTTCTGTTGTGGTACAAACCAGAACGGATTAATATGTGTTAACTGAGTGTCTACAAAATGGTGGATTGTTCAGTTCAAGCCCTGATTAAAAGTACAACAAACTTTGAGAAACACAACATTCACATAAATTAAGTATTTTTCAGCTGTGAAGCTGATGACAGACTGGAAGTTGCGTCAGGAATGGGACAAGACTGCAGCTGTTGTGGATGTTTTGGACAGAATAGGAAATTTCAAAGTTGTTTACAAGTAAGGAAAGTTTTTGCTTGCCATTCTGCAGACCCTACCTTACTATCAGATCCTCTTGGTAAATGTACAAAACCTAATCAGGGATAATTATCTCAAGTGCAGAGGCCGTATCAACAAAAATGGTGTTAGTACACAACTATGTTTCTTAGAATTGTCATTGATTGAGATGAGTGGTGTACCGTCTGAATTGAAAATGGCAAATGGATATAACTCGATATTTCCTTTTTGTGCTTTCTCTCTGCAAAGCAAGACTTATTTTAAAAACTTACTGGTAAATTGCCATTTCCTTTTATAAGGAAGGGAAAATGCTAAGGGCTTTCAATGGGCTGGTGAATTTTTCTTGGAAATTAAGTGCTGACAATTGCAATGACCTTAAGTGAATCATTACTGTTTATCACTACTATGAATTAAATGATTTTCAGTTGTACCTTATTAGTCTCCCTTAACCCATTGACTCCTGTGCTGGCCGTAACTTGCTGTAACAAGCCTTGGCCTTCCAGTCACTTCTGACATCATTTATTTACCTGTGACCAAACTTAGCATCACCTATATACTCAACTTCTGCGGGAGGAAAAGATCTTTCCAGTGATACCCAGATAGGAGTGATCGGCCTAATAGAGCCTGTGATATGCACAAAAATGATCAAAAAGTTGAATGAAAAACTCAGAGCAAAATCTCCTACCACTACACATGGCTACTCTATGGTAAAAATTGCCATTCTTGATGACACTTCCTTAGAAGTTTTTTAACTGCAAGCAAGCTCAGTGGAAGGTCAATCACTGGAGCAAAAAGAAAAGAAAAGGAGTAAAAGAAAAGGCAAAAGAAAATTTAAAAAATTCAAAAGCCTAAAGACGTAGGTTAATTTCTTGCCCCAAACTCAAAATTTTGATTTCTGCGCATTCCCGAGCCACAAATATGTCGTAAAACGTGACAACAGTGGAAAGAAAGGCAAGCTGTCATGTTGCAAATGCCTTTTTGACTACATTGATTAGAGCTTATTTGGCCCACGCATGTATCTAGCCTGAAAATCTCCCAAATTTTTTTTAAAAATGTGTTTTTGGCAAAAAGCTGTAGGTGTCAATGGGTTAATTAAAAGACATCTAAATTTTGATGACTTGACTGTACAAGTGCTTTGATGTATGTAATGTGCAGCTCTAAATTCTGATCAATACATTGTTTTATCAGCCGCCTGAAGATGCCACTGTTTTGTACTAAGAGGGATGCTGTGCTGGCCTCATTAGAACGTTATGATTCAGACCAGCATTGTTATATCCTGGCGCTACGCAGCACTGAGCATCCTCTCATTCAGGAAACGCAGAAGTCAAGCTTTGTGAGGTGAGTCAAATTTTAAGCAATTAATAATTTGATAATAAATTGTCAATAAATAATTGTTAAATTAAATAGTAATTATAGGCAGAATGTCACGATGGACTAACTGGTAATTGACTGAAATGTCTTAAAGTGAACAAACTTAATATCAAATATTGTAAGAATGCTTTAAGTGTGTGTTATTGTGTTTTTAACTTACTAAAGCAAAACATCTGTTTTGAGTGAAATATAGTTGACTTCAAGTTCAATTTTCTCTCGTGGCGTCAGCTTGAGAACTTAGTCTCAATAATCTCTTCTTAACTGTATTCAAAATAATACTGTGCGGTGAGGTTGTTTGGTAACTTAATTTTTGCCATTATTGCTTGAATATTCTGTGGAAATCATTTGTTTGTATCATGCCTAGATCACAGCATGCAGCATGCCTAGATCGGCTAAAAGGGTTGTATTGCATCATTCTTTAAGAGAGAGAAGATCCTTCTTAGACTCTTAAGAGACAGACACATACATGTATGTATTACCAAAAAAAAACAATCATACATGGGAAAAATTAAATATTAGGTGCCTCCCTCGAACAAGTGCCCCTCCCCCCGTCTTCTCCTAAATTTTAAATAAGTGCCTGGATTCAAGATTTTGTCTTTAAGATTTAGGTGTCCACTGGTTGCAGAACATGTTCATGTGTGCATGTTGTATTGTCTACAGGGCCGAGACCATCTTGTCAGGCACAATAATACGACCAGTCGAGGATGGTTCCCAGTCCTCCACTGTCACCATCATCACACAAATGAAACTGAAAGGCTCTGCCCCACAGTTCATCAAAAACAGCTACCTTGCTGGGAGCCCTGTGAAAAGAATGCAGCTGCTGAGGAAATTCTACATCAAACACCAAGGTGATGAGGACAGGAACTTGAGTTTGAGTGGCAGCGACAAGGACATCAAGATGAGTCCGTACACCAGTCCTAAGAAGCCAAAGTCCACGAGTTCCACTGGAGGAAGTATTGAAAATGTAATGGATTAATATTATTTAACGATTCAGGGTTAATTTAATTGCAACTTAGGGTAGTAAGTAATATTTATTTTGCACCATATTTGTAATCTTATAATCACTGCTAGGGTGGTCAAAAAGTTTTGAGGTACTGGCCAATAGCTTTACTATCGGAGTAGATGGCTGATCATGGGGAAGACTCCCATGTAAAAAAGACAGTGGTGCTCGCCAAACCCTTAAGGTGTTGAAAGGATGTTTGGTACCCTTAAGCTTGTTCTGAGCGTGCACCCTAAAAGGTACCTCAAAAGGTCCAGCTGGAGCTTTTGTGGTTAACCTTTTATGGTATTGAGCTGAAACAGTATGACAGGAGATAAATGTGTTACGTTAGAATATTATTGGTTTCTCTCAGGGTGGGGGTGGGAATTTCAAACCACGCCTACAAACAGGATCTTGATATCTCTTTGTTTTTTGTTTTTTTACAAAATTTCCAACAAGCACCCCAATCCTTTTCATATGGGAGTCCTCCCCCTTAAGTGGTGACTCATCTTTTTCTAAAGGATCAGATGAATGTAAGCCTAGCAGAGTAGCAGGCTGAGATCACAAAGTAGTTCGTGATTTTGGTCATCCCTGCACTAGTGCTACTAATTATTATTAGCATTATAGTTATCATTATCTTTATTATTATTATTATTATTATTATTATTATTAGCTCTTTGTTATTGGATGTATAATATGTAGTGTTCTGTAGAGCTTGTGTTTCTTAGGCATGTACTAATTTGATGTAAGATTTTATTACTGTTGTTAGACTGTGATTAAGGACATGAAATACTCTTCTAATGCATGTGCATTGTATTCATGCAAAGTAATACCTGTGGACTGCAGACAAAAACAGCTTACTGTTGCTGTTTTAACATTAATTATTGCAGATAGTCCATTAATATTGCAGGGAAAATATTTGTATTCAGTCCTACATATCTAGGGAGTCACAACAAGTAGGTAGATATTTTATAAAAAGTACTACCATATTTACTAATTGATGTAGGCTTCTAGGGAGAGGGTTGAGACTGAGAGTCAGTCAGGGTGCCATTGACCTCCCGCACCTTCAAACCCTTAATCTCTCCTACTGTGTTCTAAGCTCCCTCTGCTTCCTGACCCTCGCCCACTCCTTAAGTAAATTTTTACTAAACGGTACATGTACTTCAAAAGCAGCACGACTTGTCATATTGTCCCGACGTAATGAAGCATACATGCTGGAAGAATTTGAAAAGAATGTTCTGAAGGATGGCTTGTTTTCATGTGTTAATATCTGTTTCGTAGTAGCTTGAAAGTATACTTAGTTTTAGCTAAGAGCTTCAAAAGCAATATTTTTTACAGAAAATGAAGGCTGTTTTTGGAACGTGCAATGTCATGGTACAATCTCAGCTTGTAGGAGGCAATTTGTTAGATTGTTGACTTCTTATCACAAATTCACAAACTACTAAGCAAAGTGACTTTTCGGATTTCTTCTTTTACTTTTTTCTGTTTGTTTTTTTCCTTTCCTGTCCTTTCCTTTTCTTTCCTAATCTATTTTGTTCTATTTTGTTCTTTCCTTTTTTGTCTCTTTTTTCTTTTTCAACAAAAAGAAACAATGAAAAAAAGGGACTATGTTAGTTATTCGAGAGAGATTCCATTTACAAGTACACAGAATAGGGTACATGGAAAATTTTAAATCTCTCTCATGTAATATATAGGTAATTTCTGTTAAACAAGGGAAGCTACAGTAATTTCCCTTTACTTAACTTAGAATAGAATCAATAGAAAGTTTTAAATGCAAGGCTGCTGCCTAACAGGAGCCCAGCAGCCTGGGGCAGCCAAGAAAGTCCTTTGGGCACCTAAATTGTTGCAGCAGCTCCCAAAACATTACCCACTGGGCTCCTTGAAATATTGTTAGGCAACAGCCTTGAAATGGGATGGCACTGGTTATTAGCGGTAATTTTATTTTTAATCTTAATTGGTATTGTATTTTAGATTTTATTTGCTGCTGCAGTTAAGGGCATGACGCTATGCACAGAAAATAATTTTATGTATTTTACCTTACAAAATTCTGATGCACTAGTTGTAAATCAGTTCCACTGTAGTAGAGTACTTGAAGAAATTTTACAGAGTCAATCAGAGATCTCTTGAATAATAACTAAACTTCGTATATCTTATATAATTATACATTTTTTACTGCCCAGAAAAGAGTTTGTAAAAATTCTAAAAAGTTCCTGAAAATTCCTCATTTTAAGATGATCCGTTCTGATCAACTGTTTGCTTAAAATTGAGAATTATCAATAAGTAAGGAAACATTTCCACTAATCTTATCAGTTTGTACTAGCAAGCCCTTGGGCTCTTTGTCTGAATTAGAAATACATTTCCAAAGCCATGTGTTGGCAGTTTGCTAAGCTCTCTAGCTGGTCAAAAGTGCACAATTTGTTCATGTTGATTTTCAACCAATCAGTGGTCTCCTTCGCAGCCATCATCAGGTTCGTCACTCAATGCCTCTCCACGCAGTGTAGAAGCGTTGCATGACGACCCTGGCTGTGAAGGAGACTAATCAATCAGGTGCAAATTCAAAACGTTGATAAACGTTAGCCTTACCTTTATCTGAACTCTTGTAAGATCTTGCTGTGATTCTTCACTGTACACGTTTTCTAGTTCACATTTGTACTCTGTATTTTATTAATAAGGTAGAGTTGAATGACAACTCTAGCTAAGTTGGGTTGTGCAATATACCTTTGTACCTTATTGTACTTTGTATTCTCATCTGTAGTCAATTTGTCTAAAAAGATTCAAATAAACTGGAGTAACGTAGTTTGGTGTGCATATATTTTTGTTGGATGTGATGCGCGCCTGTCACGGATGTTATTACATGCGTCGTGACATGGCGTCACGCACTGTGATCGCACTTTATTCTAAGTTGAATAATTGAACTAAGAGAGAAACAATAGATTGTCAAGTTTTGAGTCTTCTAGACTACCAGAAGTGTTTAGGCTCCCTGAGCTGTGGTAAGCCGAGGAGCTTAAAAAATGGGTTAACCCGCGTAGCAAGCGTTGGAAGCGTACCCATACAAAGAGTTTTACCGCATTCTGGCTTCGCGCAAATTGGAGCGAGAAGGAAAGTAAACGAACTAGATTACGTTTCTCTAGCTCCAATAGAGTTTGTGGGGTTTATTCCCTAGAGCCTCGTTCTGAGGTCTTTTGTTTGGATTAGGCTATGCGGCTTTGTTCATTCGTTCTTTTTATCACTAGAAATAAAAATATTTGTTTCTTTTATGGGGTATCCGGCTGTTAAGCCTTGATGGTACAGTAAAACTATCATTTTCACAGATATTATTTCAGTCTAATTCATGTTTTTTAGTCGTAAATTTACTTTAGGCATGTTTCAGCGCAGTGTCCGAAATTTTTGCCCGGAAATTGTCCGAAATGAGGGAAAAAGTGTCCGAAAAACGTCCGAAATTTTTTGCAAGTAATGTAGTTTGGAACGCGATCAAGTTTATTGATCGCGATCCTCACTTGTACATATCAGGCATATGTAGACTCAAGGAAGCTATCCACATAACACTTCACCCTAATAACATCAACAGGGATAGTGGAATTGAAATTTCTGATGCATGAATACCCCGATCAAAAAACACATTAACAGGAGAACTGCACAACAACGGACCGCTGAAGAACTGCTACTCCCAGAACAAAGAAACGATGGGAGGATCGAAATGCACCAATCACAGCCGACCTTGGTGATATAAACAGTGCAGTGTAATCAGTCGATCTCATCACCTGAAGAACAGTAAGCAGTCGAAATGTCACGATCTACATCTTAAGTGACAAAATCCTGAGACAAACGATAATACACTTTATTACTGGAATATTGATTGTTTTGGCCGGTGAATCAAAACATTTTTAAAAGAAGCATTGCGCCGGAATGCATGGTCCTCACTCCGCACCAAGAAGGAAAGCCAATCGCTCTCTGTTGCAGTTGGGATGACGTGAGTTCAATCTTTAATAGACAAGATTAAATTAAGTTTTCACCGCTTGACAACCCAACGCATTGCACTTGCGAGTAAACAGAATAAACTTGAGAATTTGTTTGGTCACCTCCGCTTGACAAGGCCTCTAAGTTACGACAATGCCCTGAATAATAATAAAAACATCAATAGATAAGGTAGAAGTGGCCGCAGAGTTCTTCCCTTTTCTTGCGCAGTGAAGATATCGAACACTTAGGGAATCTGAGATCGAGTATTATTTTTCCGGAGCCTGGGCCTAAAAGTGGTTCATTTGGTACCCAGGTACTCTGGTAAGTGCTTGGTGTATCCCTTTTCATAGTGTATTTAGAACGTAGCATAGTATATTTATCCCTATTATAGTGTATTAGATACACTATAATATCTGGTAGGGATACATGAAGTACTTAGGGGTACTCTTGAGTCCCGACCGCTGGTCGAGAGTGACAGTACTAGTTAAACCTCCCGAATGCCACCAGCCAAAGTGTCAAGCCTGGGTGGTCGCTTACGAGAGCTTAGACAATATTGGATCAAAATTTTACCTCATTAGCATAAGGTGACTGAAGATTGTTATCCCTGTTTTGAATTCTTTATTCATGCGAAAAGACGATTTTCAGAAAAAAAAAATCCGGTACTCCCCATCGACAAATTTCCGTCTCTTGTACTATACTACTGTTACAACACCTTAGTATTCAATTTTTGTTCAATTATTTGTCCACTGGTCACTTACGGGAAAAACAAAAGAAAATTTCAAACCTTTTGCTCTAAAAGTGCTCGCGGCTGTTTACGAGGGTTTCAAGCATACTGATTTGACTTGGAGACTTTTGGTATATTGGAAAACTGGTCGCTGAGGAGCGGCGGGCGCAAGAACAGAAGATTTCATACAATTACATTTATTCATATGACTTCTCTAAGCAGAAACATATACTCAGCAAAGAAGAATGGGAAGCCCTCAAAGATCTTCGCAAAGATGAATCATCACGAAACCGGATAAAGGAAACAGCGTTGCGATTGTAAATAACCATGAAAACTTGACCAAGATGAAACAGTTGATCTCCGATGAGACAAAATTCAAAAAACTGACAGAAAATCCGACAAAGTCCATAGAGCAACGTTTAATCTTTTAACATCGACAACTAAAAAGAGATCATCTGATTGACGACTACACCTTTTCAAAAGGTCCTACCCAATGGTTCCACACATGGAGGTCTTTATGGTCTCCCAAAGGTTCACAAAACTGGGTGTCCCTTTCGTCCAATTGTTTCTTCCACGAACACCTACAACTATAACCTTGCCTCTTACCTTGTAAGCGTCCTCAAACAAATCTCCACAAACTGTTTTTGCAGAATGGGCAAAACAGTACACTCACAAAGGCGAATTCATGTGTTCCTTTGATGTCAGTTCACTATTTACTAATGTCCAACTGGATGAAACTATCGAAATTTGCCTTGATAAGCTGTATGCCCTCGCAAATCCATCTAGTTTACCCCGATTGGTCCTAAAGAATTTACTCTTGTTTGCAACAAAGAAGAGTCATCTTCTTTATGCTAAGCCTCTTTCATACAAACGGAAAGCCCTCCCCCCCCCTCAACCCCCCCCAGCAAAATTTAGGTCTAAGAATCCAGCTAATCTAGTCATGTGTCTCTTTTCCTTTTTTCCTGGAGCCAAGGTCCTGTCGCATGTCGGTTGGGGGGACGAGCCCGGGGGGGGGGTACTTCCTTATAAGAGGCTAATGGGGATGTGCCGCTGGATGGGGTCGCATTTTCAAGACTGGACTGACTATAATGGGGTTACATTTTTAGTAGAGTTACTAGAATGGGGTCGCACATTTTCGAGATGTCTGGGATAAGAAAATTCTGGCAAGCAGGGAAGATACGCGGTTAAAAAATGGTGCGTGCTCTTTTTAATATTTAACAGTCGTCTCGCATTGAATTCCGTCGGTTCAGGAAATCACAACTTAAACATTAATGACTTGCACAATAGTGCGGAACCCCTGGGTCCAGAACAAAGTCCAACAAATCATCCGTGCTACAGTATTTATTTTGCGGCTATTCTATCCTCCACTGAAGTTAACACAACCCGGAACACAACTTGGATCTTCTTTTGAATTAGCAAGCGTTTGATCGTAGATGAAAAGTAAAGTGTTCTACATTCAATTTAACAAACGTGTCAATTCATTTTCTATTAGGTAGAGGCATCAACAGAAAGTGACTAAGTTGGGATCGGGAAAAATTACATTTGCCCAAAAGTGACTAAGATGGGGTCTATAATTAGCCACAGAATAGACTATAATGGGGTAGGGGTTCTGAGTGGCCAGCGGCACATACCCAGCAAAAATTGACCCAAGTACCCCCCCCCCCCCGGGGGGGACGAGAATGTGCAGGTCTGTTATAGTTCGTAGGCGCCGTTTTCTAAAGAATTTAGTTTGGGATCAATCAGTAGTATTATATTTTTAAAAAACGGTGCTCAGTTAACAAAATCTTACTCCAAGAAACTAGCGTATGTCTCAATAACCCTCTTTTCCTCGAGTTAAGATCAGTCAAGGCCCCGCCGACTAAATGATAAAGATGGTTCTGGCAACGAGAATGCCAAAATGCAACAAAACGCTTACGAACGCAACGTGGTCAACGTGTGTTGAGGTAAATGGAGCTAAATATTTTATCAGTGAATTCCAGTTTTCGTGACAAATCTGTATTGTCCTGCGCAGTAAGCATGACATTTGGACCAAAGATTTTATCGACAAAATACTCGAAGTGTCACGTGCCGAAATTCGAACGTGCTGTTAGGCATTGCGCCATAGTGCAGCCAGAAGTGTTATTGGACAATCGCTCTTTCTTAGCCAAAGTCTTAATGCCGTTTTATTTAAGAGTGAAACTTGGAATGAGTATTGATTTAGTCAATAAACCATGCATGTGACTCGGGGATATATTATGATAGTAATCTCAATCACGCACGGGACATGAAAGGTTCGAGTTTAATTTACCATAACTCAACAATACAATTAACTGACGCATATCGAATTTTTATTTTGAAAAAAAATCTTGTTGGATGCTGCTCTTTCCTTCCCAGAATGCCTCCCACTGCGCGCATCACGCAAAGCGATATTATCTCGATCCAGCTTCTGCCTGGTGTCCGTGATTACTGTGTTGAAGTTCTCTCCAAGCCCGGCTGAGGTAAGATGCCTTGCATTTTAGTTCGAGGAATGAAATGCAGCTTTATGTTTGTCCCACTGCTTGTTTAAGGAGCGAGTGTCTTCGTTACATAGAGAAGCATGATTGATTCGCTTGCCTTCGCGTGAGTGCAGTAAATGTTTACACAATGAATCTCGCGTGCGCGCGAATTTCCCAGAGAAGTATATTTACACATGAAGGTAAATAACAAGAAGTGTTAAATACGCCAAGCTGGTAAATATTTAAATTGACTGTAGAGTACGGGTAAGTTGCCCAGCGGGTTAGGAAGCGAACTTTCTAAAACGAAACAATGCTTTTAGGCGTAAACAAAGCGAGATCGGGGGTACTTCGGTCCCAAAACACAGTTCATTAGCTTTCATTGATTGGTGAAGCGCATTATCAATCGATTCTTAGTTATTAAATTCAATTTCAGCGTTACATTTAATGTTATTTTGAACGAAATTGAGCATAAAAACGATACACGGCGTCTGCAGGATGGCGATATTCTGCCGCATAGTTTTGAGGACTTGAATCCAAAGGACATCTATCACGAGTGTTCTTTGTAGTTGGTCATTTGAGCATGTCTCCATACATTTACGTAAGCAACGCCCTTGTTGTTTAGGATATATGAAAGCGACAAGCTGGATATTTAACTTAGCTATATTCGTGTCTTTGCTGAGTATGCCAGTTGTAAAAAAATCATGTGAAAAAGCGTCTCGTTCGTGAGAGGTCAGAAAAGGTTAAATCAAACTTTAACTGACGTCCGTTGTTAAAAATATCTCTTTCGGGCGTATTTAATGGCTAACAGAGAAGTACTTGTTCCTGTCATGAAAATGTTGATCGTTCATTCTAGAGCAATTAAAAATTTTAAATTGGGTAAGTCGGCGAAAGTTTGATTCACTCTTGTTCGCACAAGACTCAACAGTTCCAGGCTGTTTCTAGCTTGTTCCCCGGCCCGAAAATGGGTTTCGTTAATCGCATGATATATATTCAGAAATATTAAACATTCTGATATTTCAGTTACGTGGTTACCGTCTAGAGAAGTATGGAAACTGATGTGCTTAGAATTAAGTTCCAATTAACTTCTATCACCAAGAATACTCGATCGTTCTTCATCGCTTTCACACGAGGAAATAGCTTTCACAACTGTTATTTCCGATGTTTTCCGCCCACTTGACGATACTACAGAATGAAGTTATAACATTTACCTCAAGTTTTATAAGCTAGTTGAAAAATAATTTTTACGAATGAATATACATAGCTAATAGCGAGTCCTGTTATGATGTTTTGCATGCCAGTTCCCATTTCGTTTATGTGAAATCTTTTGGTATTTTTATTTCGTTTAAGAAATCAACAAAGTGAATATTTCCTGCAAGATCTGCAGCAAAAATTAATAGCTATTAATCAAAACACAATCCAAAAAATAGCAAATAATTTTGCAATAGTTTTTCGCCTGGTATTGTCAAAAGTGCCACTAAAATCGGCGTCGAGCCAGAAATTGCGACGCAAATTAAATGCTAAGGAGCGACTCTCAAGTTATATTTTATTCAAGATTACTAATCTAGCAGGTTTTGTATCGCTGGCTGGATGTCTTTGCAAGCAATATTTCCTAGTTATTTACCTCAACTCTGTATTCTTACAGCTGACCGATTATTGTTATTGTTATTATTTTCTTTTGCTGTCAGTTCAAGCCATGGGCACAGTTGTAGAAAGTTCGACATCCTACACAATTGAAACCATTCCAGGTGAGTGATAAATATTCGTACTTACCCCGCGAGCGTCTCAGATAACAGGAAATATTCTCGATCGAAAAGGAACCAACAATTTAACTAAGTACATGTGTTTATAGTTTAACTTTTTTCCGGCCGCATTTTGTCACAGCAATATCCATTTTCGTTATATTGCCACTTGTGCAAGACCGAGTATTAAAATATTTGTGAGTGCGCTAAAAGGAGCAGAGTCGTTTGTAATCCGTGTCAATCTTCTCCATCCTTAACCATCCTTGTTCCTTTATGGTTTATAATTATCTCTTTGGTGTTTTTCTATCTTTGTTAAGTATTATTTTCAGGTTTCCTTTAATTCAAAGGTAATTTTTGTCGATGGTCAATATCACTTAAAAATTGTGCTCCTTTAACTTCGCGCGACTCTTAGCCATACTAGGACTAAAATGAATCTCTGTGACGTAATGGACAGATTAGCTCATTTCCGGTCTGTAACTCTTTTTCTCACGTTCGTGAAGGTCAATTGTGTGACTTACGTTAAGAAGTGGTTTCAAATACCCACGCAGTCGATTGAGCGATCGAAGATTTTCGAAATCTTTTTACACAGTAAAGGTTTCTTTCAGTAGATATACTAGTATTTTGTCATAGCACCTTTATTTGGATATATTTATTTTTAAGTCTTATAATACATTTTATGTTGTCAAAGAAGCTAAAAAAGGAAGACTTGGTTTAAGAAGTTTTTTTAAGCATAAAATTTGTCACCGGGCTGTTCTTGGGCTAGCCTGCGAATACAGCCGCCTCTCACCCGGCTGTGTTCGCGGGCATACGATTTCTTAACTGGCTCAATGCGGTTCGTGACCGAAACTTTTTTTTACATGATTAGTTTTGTATTCATTCCGGGTCAAATTCAACCAAAAACGTACAACAAAGTGAGAAATAGATATCTAAAATAAAATAGATTAAAAGTTAATTTCCTTTCGTAAGTGTGTAGTTTATCTTTTACCCTGGTCCCAGAGGTTTCAGTTCGTTGATTTTTCTCCGCATGAGAGAGTTGCGAGAGAGCCGCAAAGCCGTGAACGCGAGTCGCTTCGCGGAAAAAAAGAAAAATCAAGAAAAACCTCTGGGACCAGGGTGTTTAGCTTTATCTAGCTCTTTGTTCTCGTGTTATGTGCTATTCCACGTTTGTGGCACTTGTCCTTTACATCAACGTTAAATCTACATTATCCGATTTTCTTCGAGAATTCAACGCCATCTCTATCCGTTTATCCGGGAATTACTTAATACTTATACCGTTTTGGCAAGAATCCATGTTTTCTCCTCGACTGAAGAAAAGTTGAATGCGATACCACTTGTGTTGACATTTCAGCGACCGTTCTAGTAGCTCTGAGGAGTTCTTGAACTGCAAAGGACTTATTTTTAGCTTGGTCTATTTATTCTGCTTCTCTCCGTACTACTGCGGTGAATATAAATAACCCCCCATGTCTCTTGTATTCCTGTAGTAGTATATTAATTTACTAATTGCGGGCGGCAAAAGGAGCCTGCAACACAAAGTTGCTTTCACAAACACATACGCTGCAGTTGTGTAGTTTGGCCATGGCTCGATTTTTGGTCAGTTCGCGAGTCTTCCGCTAAGGATGTATGGAATGCAAGGAACGCTATTTTTCACGCGCAGCACGTGTATCACGGATCTTGTATCACGTGAAGTTCATGCATATAGAAGCAGCGCCGGCCAATGCCGAATCGAGCTTGTCAATCTGGGATCGGATTCGACGTTTCCGTTTATGTGGCCTTATTCTTATTCATAGACCGGTTCAAGCTCTAAGGGGTATTATGAGTAATCAGGGCAAGATTGCAAAGAAACAAAGCGGCAAAATGTACGTTTATCTACATATTTCCATTCTGAGATTCATTTTCGAGAGGAAACTAATACTGTAAGTAGAGAAACCCCTTTTCTGTATTTACTAGCGTTTTTAAGTCGATTGAGCTGGGCATTAGCCTACTTCTCAGAGTAACGGAGACGTTATTTTTGTGGCTCGAGCGGCTAAGACTTGATCGAATCATTCGTTTTAACTGTAAAATAAATTCGTGCGCCCACAACATTCACTCGATCGACCCAAAAACGCTGGTAAACCTAGAATAGGGGTTTCTCCGCCTTCTGTATATGTTTCGTCACCAGATGTGAAATAAGAACGGAAATATATAGAAAAACATTTGTTTTACGGCTTTTCCTTCTTTGTAAATTTGCCCTGATTACCCATAATGCCCCTTAGAGCGTGGACCGGTCTATTCAAATGACAGCTTTGTAGTTTTTTAGGTATCTTATTAGTACATGACCCCACAAGCTTGTTAGCTTTAAAATTTTGTCGTGTATAAATAAAGGTTGTATGTACATCGTATGCATATGTTATGATTTTAACTAAATCATTGTTGCGTTACATTAATCATTTTGACTCAATCAATAGGCATATTTTATAACTTAGAGTGATTCTATTTACATCGTGAAGCATATTGCTAAGACTAAGCTAAACAAAACAATGGAACTAGTGTCACATGGAATGATCTAGTGTTGGTAACTGTTTCACAAGTTTAGTAAAATCACTCTATGGAGAGGGTTGGGGCATGGAGGGTGTCCTCATGGACAAAAATTTCAACCCCGCCGCCGTTCTCGCCCGCGCTTCCTAACCTTTGGTTATTACTAGTACATTGTGTTGTTTTTTCTTCATTTTATCTGCGCGTCCTTGGATGATTCGCTTGTTTATTTTCATACCACATAAACGCAACTGAGGAGAGGATAGAGGCTGATCAATTCAGGGAGACATTAATCAATTAATTGTTCAAATGTTCCTTTTGACATCGTCAGGGGGCGAGCCTCTTGGAATGGAAACAGGCGCTATCCCAGATGAGAATATTAGCGCTTCCTCCTCCGCAGGCCCCGCTCCACCGCATTTAGCCCGGCTGAACGGGCTGTCGGCCTGGTGTGCAGGCAAGGCTGATGACTGCTTTTTACAGGTAAAGCTACCCTCTGTTTTCTCATTGTTTCTACTCGTGGACTTAACAGTAGTTTTCAGCACCCCTCCTCTCTGGCTCACACGCCTGTCTTCACGATCCTCGTCAGCCCGTAACATTTGACTCCAACAGAGCGATGTGACAGTCCGTCTGTCCCACTGAGTGACGTGGACCTGTTAGCTGATTAGACTTTCCTCGGGAAAGAAATTGAAATCAGGCGGTCAACACGAGCTATGGTACTGACCAATTACGATTATTCAGTTGCGACTGTTTTGAACAAGAGTCGACTATATTTTAATATTGTTTCAGGTTAACTGAAAATCCACAAATCAAAGCCAGCTACTATCTTACACAGATCAAACACTGAAAATACCTCTGCTCGATTACCAGCTGCTGAGGGAGAGCGGCGAAAATCGAGCCTAGAAAATACCTTGCTTGAAAAATAAAAAGAATATCGATAACAATTAGTATCGAACCCTTGCTACAGTGATCAAGTCGGAAACAGCAGAGGTTATCTTAAAGTGGTAGGACTAGAAAATCTGGCCAAGACAAACAAGTAGTAGGGGTCACTGTTCAGCCGTCTTTTGCTTTCAAGTGAGATTCATACATAGTTCATGATATGGCTTATCAGCCCTTATCCCTCCATAGTACCTGAAGTCAGCAACTGATCCGCTGCCGTGGTCAAAAGTCCAGCCTGACAGTGACTTGGCCTGCAGTTTGTTTGCAGAAGGCAAGATTTTGTTTTCGCTTTAGCCCTTTCTGACTGAATTGCTGGTAATCGAGCCTATTCCGCTCCATGTTGGTATCCCTTCGTTTGCACAGACGAGCTTTGCATGCGCCGAGCCGGTCGAGCCAAATTAAGCGAAATATTAAAGGGCCTATTGCTGTTCTCTGCGCGTGTGCTGGAGTTTGCGTTTTGGAGTGACGGTGCAGTTTTCAAAGTTCTCTCCGATGAGGATTCTGTAGCAGCTCAGTGACTATTATAGCCCATAATAGCGTTCAAGAAATTGATTGTTGTCTTCGGAAGGTGACAGCATACTTTGTCTTTTCGTGTGTAGAGTGCACAAATATGATCCCTAGCGGCCTCCTTCCATAAAATTAAATAGTCTTAAGGGGGTAGCACCGTGTGCTAAAATTATTATGCATCCATTACCGTTCAAGGTTAACCTCGGAGGTCTCCACTTGCTGTGTGCTGTAGCAACTCAAGGTAATCCTGGCGGGAACAGAGATTACGTGAAACGATACAAACTCATGTCTTCTGCAGATGGTGAAAACTGGACAACTTACGAGGAGAATGGAAATACAGTAAGTGGTATTGTTCCTTAGCGTATCGTCCCCTTTTTCCATTTACTTCAGACAGTTTGAATATGTAGCTATCTGCCCCAATGTATTAAGCTTCCCTCTACAACCCGGTTTTAAAAAAGAGTTTAAACATTTACGGAAGGGGGTAATTTTAAACTCTTTCACAATTAAACCCCCTCCTCTCGTGAGATTCGCTAGGATTATTGTCATTCGCGGCTTATCCGCACGTTTCGCCACCAGTACGTGCATAGAGAGAAAAAACATTGTTTTGCCAGTCTACCAGAAGCACACTGAAACAATCTTAGGCCCAGTTCAGACGCCGAACCTTTTCATGAGCCGAACTTAATTCGAATTAGGACCGACCCAAATTAACAAAAGTACGCCTGTTGATTTAGACGTCGAACTTAATTCGCCGAACTTAATTCAGTTTGAACCAAAACTGCTTGTAAAAAAACCTTCAAACCGAAACTGCTTGTAAAATACGTCATAATAATTTTTGCATTAGGTTCGGCACATGAAAGGTTCGGCGTCTGGATCAAAGCCGTTCCAAAGGCGAAATTCCCGGCTGAGCCAGGCGGGAAGAACGGCTGAGCCGTTCCAAATTCAAATAGCCGTTCTTAACTGATTCAGATGCCGAACTTTTCATGTACTTAATTCAAGGTATTAGGTTCGGCTAATGAAAAGTTCGGCGTCTGAACTGAGCCTTAGTTTAGAATTTCAAAATTCATTTACGGTATTACTCTGTGAAATTTATTACACCTTCTATTTGAGGGTACAAAGTTCGGAGATGGGGCCAGCCGCACGGGCGTTGTATTTCCAAATAAACAATAGTAACAATATATTGATGCCAGATCTCGAGCAATCACGTGGCTAATTTGCATAGCAAACTTATCAACGTCGTTGTCTCTCATGTTTAAGCCTATTGTTCGTTTAGCCATTTGCAGGATTTAATTGTATACTGAAGAAGAGCTTGTGCCAAGACCTTGTGACTGAAGTTTCATTGTTGCTGTTGCCTTCTTTCTTCTTTAAGATTATCGATGGCAACACTAACAACTGGGGTGTAAATAAGAAGGAACTGGAAAAGGAGATCATCACTCGTTATGTGCGATTCTACCCTGTTGATTGGTACTGTTGGCCATGCATGAGAGTGGAGCTGTACGGAGCTGCGCTGAATATAGGAGGTAGGATCTCAAATTTATAGCTTCTTAACTTATCGCGCATCGCCTTGTTTTGACTCCGGTTATCAGTGAAAGCAGTCCCTGGAGTGATCAGTAAAAGTTTGCGGGACCAAGAACGAACTCTGCTCGTGAGCATGTTATGAAAGCTCTTCAACAAGATCGCCATAACGCTACTATATTTTAAAGGAATATTATTGAAGAAGTCATTGAATGAAAGGGTTGTAGTTTCTAAGTAAATGACAGAAAAACCTACCGAGATCTCACCAGCTTGCTTCGCTCGCCGATGGTTTTACTCGTGCTGTTAACAACGAGGGCTTGCTCGGAGGCTAAGCGAGATTATAACCGGCCGAAGCAGATTTGGAAACATAAATCTAACAGAAAGGTCGCTTGAAGAAATTAATAAATTAACTTCAGCAACAACTACGATCGTTCACTTTGGCCAAGTCCAATCCGTTTTAAAACTATAATTTCCATGATCCAAGGAAGTGTATTTGTCCTCTTCTCAGTTCTCTGTTGCATAAATATTGTGAGTTGATTTCATTCTTGTAACAATATGGTTTTGTTGTCCCCCTATATTCTGCGCCCATCTGTTTATAAATTCTTATTGAATTTAAATGAACTGGCTGGATTATCTTTTAATTCTTGTGTTTGTTTGTTGGTAATGAGCTTGGCATGACCTTTCCTCCTGACAAAAGCGTCAGGGATTAGTTTTGAATAGATCAACCGTACCAAACAAAATCACGCAGTTTAACACTCAGAAGCTCTGTGAACTGACACCCGCGCAGAGATCAACTCTGTGAACTGACGACCGCGCAGACATCAACTGGTTTTCTGTGTCCTGCTCTCATAAGTGGGAAATATTCACAAAAACTAAAAGCTATTGCCTTGTGAAATGTCCTTTTTTCACTTAACTTCAAAAGAGCTTTTAAAATAGTAACGTAGACAAGGCATATTCGTTGATTAGAAATCTTCAAGTGTAAGACTTGTAACGCGTCTCCTTTGGGAATGTTCGCTAAGCGTACGCTAATGAAGCATTTTAATTCCGTAAACAAAACAAACAGCCGAACGCTGCACCTGAAAAGGTATTTTCGGCATACATTAAACCCGATAATTTATAACCATTGTCACATACACCTGCCGTTTTCACTTGCATAAATTGAGCGAAGTGCTCTCCTTTTGGCAAAGATACGCGTATAATTTGTTCTCCACATTGGAGTGGTTTTGTTTTAGAAACAGTTTTTTTTGTTGGTAGGGAATAATTTGATAAAAATATCCTAAGTTTTAGAAGATATCATTAATTTTGGTAACATGTTCAGCTTGGACGATTTTTTTTATTACCAGAATTTTCTTTGAATGTGCGACGCCATCTTTTCTTGTTAGACAAAAAAAAACAAGTCGCGGTTACAAAGCCCGTATATTTCTTCATTCGTCTGTCTAAATCGATTTCCAGAGAACATTCAAGCTCAGTTTTAGTAGCGAATCTTCAATTTTTGCTATTGGGAGTCCAAAAGGTGAGGATTCTTTTTATTAGTGTCGTGATATTTATGTGTTTAGAGAGGCCGGAATTAAAAATATAGAAAACCCCATTCATTTGTATATCAACTCAAAATTATTCAAATTTTGCGAAATCGAAAATTGTTTTGGCTGCCGGTTTCCACTACTATCCTACCGAACTTGTCTCGTACTGTGATTACAGCTGAAATCAAGCTATTCTGAGCTTGTTCCTTCTTGGTAATAGATGCAAACAGAAAGGAGTGATGGGACCCTGAGAGAAAACAGAAAAAAAGCTCGCCAAAATTTCCTTGGGCCCCTGCCATATTCTGTCGTCTTCCTGCAAACTTAAAATGCCGGTGGTCTAGCTGTGAAGGTCACTGAATTTCTTTCGCACATGTACAGCGGTCAATTGTACGATTCATATGTTGACTTTCATCTCTGACTCTGTTCACAATGGTGTCGTGTTTTTTGTTTATAAATTATTATTAATCAACGTATTCTTTCCCAGATAAACTCTCAACTGTTCAGTCTGATGACGGAGGAAGTTACGTTGTGGGTAAGGGACGATAAAACTGACAAAGGAAATCGATTTGAATTTGTTTTCGTTTCGATTTTCCATTTTTCCGGGTACGACCAACGCATTTTATACTATAACCGGTTTAGTTATAGCGGATTTCTGATGTTCTCAGCTGGTGGTTTACTTTTGCAATATTTCAAACTTAGCATTAAGGTACTAAACGATGAAAACGTTCGATCGGTTACCATTCAACTAGCGATTATACGTTAACATAAGAAATAAAAGGTTCGTTGGTTTGCTTCATATATATCTTAACAGCACCCGCTCCAGTCAAATGTTCGTGTGGTGTCAATTCAGCAAGAAACGCCTCGAATTTTCGAAACATTTGGCGCAAAGATAGCAGTATTATAGCTCTCTAGGTTTTCTCGCTCTCTTTTACATCCGCCCGATAAACTTTCTTAGCTTATCAGCTTTTGGTTTCCCGCCTCTTGTTAGTGGCAGGTGACACGCTAGGCGCCCTTTGTCCACCCACTGCTAATCACTCATGCAAATCGCTTTTATTACTTCACAGAGAAAGTTCTGGTGACATCGTACGAAGTGCGTGCTGATGAAAATGAAGTCCCAGACGAAGAATCTTTAAAGGAACAGGAGAAGAAAATAATTCGCGAGGCAAAAGAAAGGCAGCGAATAGAAGAAGAACAGCGAAACAGATTAGAAGAAATTCAAATCATTATTGACCAAGAAGAAGTTAAAAGAAGGCCATCCGTTGAAGACATGGATATTAACGAACGGAAGGAAGCCGAGGCTCGAATTCAATTGGTTCTCAAGGAAGAAAGGACAATGGAGAGGCGGGAGAAACCCGACGGCGAGGATGTGCCTCAACCTGATGTCGAAGAGGAAAAACATGATCGTGTCACCAGGGAGTATAACAGAATTGACGAAGAGCATCGCAAGCGAATGGAGGCGCTTACGGCGATACTAGGAGAAGATGAAGCGCGTAGAAAGAGAGAAAGGGAAGAAAGAAGGTTGGCTGAAGAGGAGGCAAGGAAAAAGAGAGAGGAAGAGAGGCGTAAAAAGGAAGAAGAATTAAAGCAAAAGCGTGAGGAAGAAAGACGTAAATGGGAAGAAGAGCATCGAAAGTGGGAAGAGGAGAGAAAAAAACGAGATAGGGAACTTGAAGCTGTGTTGGAGGAGGGCAGGAGGAAACGAGCAGAGGAACGGCGGAAACGAGATGAGGAACTGAGGAAGGCACGAGAGGAGGAGAGGAGGAAGCGAGAAGAAGAACGAAAGAAACGTATGGAGGAAGAGATGAAGAAACTGGAGGAACTAAAGAGAGAGAGGGAAGAGAGGTGGAATAAGAAGACAGAGGTTGTCATTTCTGACGTTGACCTGTCAATAGAAACCAAAACAGACGACGAAGATACCAAAAATCGACAAGACGAGAAAAAGAGGAAAGAAGAAGGATGGATGGAAAAAGTTGAAACGCCACGCAAAGTCGAGGAGCAGATGAGAAAATTCAGAGATGAAGAAAGGAAACGTCTCGAGGAGGAACGGAAGAAGTTACAGGAGGAAGAAACTGCCGAGGTAGAAGCGGAAAAGGAGTTCAAGTCGGAAATAAGAATTTTGAGGCAGGAGAAGCCAGAGAAGATAACAAAGGTTTCTGTTGCAACAATCCAGTTAGCTTCTGCCCCGGACCTTGGGGAAGAGAAACGAAGGATTGAATGGAGAATGGAGAAAATTGAACAAGACCGATTACTCAGAGAACAGGAAGAGAACAAGCGACGGGACGAAGCTGAAAAGAAGAGAAAAGAAGACGAAGAGAGGGCCAAGCAAGAGGAACAACGAAGGCGGAGAGAGGAGGAGGCAGAAAGGGAAAGGATCAGGGAGGAGCTGAAGCTGAAAAAAGAGGCTGAAGAGAGACAGAAGAGGGAAGAGGAAAGGCGTAAGCGACAGGATGAGGAACAACGGCGGCGGATGACGCTGGAGGAGAGAAGAATACAATTAGAAGAAGATAGAAAGAAGCGAGAGGACGAAGAGCGAATCTGGCGGCGTGAAATGGAGGAAAGAAAGAAAAGAGAGGAAGAGGAAAAGCGCAAACTGGTGGAAAGCAAGAGACTCAAGCGTCTTAGCATTGAACGAAAGAAGTTTGAAGAAGATGAGAAGAAGCGTTTGGATGCTATTGAACGCAAGCGGGTTGAAGATGAAGAGAGGGAGCGACTGGAAGATGACCAAAGACGACGCGAAGAGCGGGAGAGATGGAAAATGAAGCAAGCAGAGCGAAGGAGAAGTGGCGAGATTTTCCGCCATAAAAGTGAAGAAGACTTGCGGAAGAGAGAGGAGAGGTATTCATGGAAAGAAAAGCAAAGAAAGCAGAGGGATAGCAAAAGTTTTGACACGAAGTGGGAGTTCATCAATGGCGAGCGAGTTGAAGTACCGGGTAAGCGTTAGCTACGCAAAATAAAAAAATATCCCTTAAGGTTGCTTCTGGTGGTCGGGGTAGGGGGGAGACATTTGACAGCGAGCTTTTTACTTGGGAATCGCTAAATTGGCCTTTGGGTGGATGGTCACCCGGCGTTTTAAATGTAATGTGGTCAATTGACTGAGAACCAAATTTTCCCTTTCCATGTAAACACTTTGGCCGTTTTTACCTCACCTTCCAGGGACATGTCCGGACTCAGACTTCGCGAGGGAAAAAAGAGGACCAATTTGTTTCTTATTAGCAGGAATTCAGCACTCTTGTAAATCCTCTGATTCAAGGCTTCATGAGCAGGGAGGGGGTGGGGCTACCTACCTACCTACCCTGGGACAACGTCCTGTCTTAATATCAGCAGATCCTTGATGAAGCCTGTTTCTCCTGTCGTGAATTGCAATAACGTCGTAACTTGATAACTTCATGACGCACGAAAATTTGTATAACATGTCAAAATTGTAATTTAAGTTGCCTTACATTGTAATAGCGCATTGACAGTAATTTTTGGCATGTTCAACTTTCCGACCAACATACCAGAAACGGAGTAGTAGTTGGGAAAAAGAGAAAATATCCGAACATCCGCTCTTAGACAATATTCTGTGCTTACATACATACAAATACATACATACTTTATTGACTTTCCCCGATGAGGCTTTCAAAGACAATAACTTAAATGTAAACTAGGGCATGTAAAAGATAGTAATGCTGCGGCCCATTCTGTAATAAGTACAACAATAAAAATAAGATGACAACAATAAAAATCTACTTGAAGGATCCTAAAATTATTTACAGTATTATTTAAGAATCTATAAAATCCTTTGCCAGTTTACGTTTCGTGTGCTTGTCGGTCGTCACGTAACTATTAGAGAAATTTAAGTTCGGTTACTTCCAAATCGAAGTAGAAAATAGTCGGACAATTCTTTTTTGCTTCATCGCAAGCCACAAGGAAACTGGAAGCAAAAAGCCAAGGGAAGCAAATTCCTTTGGAAGTAAGCCCTTTGTAAACCACTCAACGTGCCATATTTGCCCGCGTCTACCTTTCTATTATCTAACTTTGGTTTTATTTTTTTACCTTTTGCCTAGTTGACGAGTCGTTTGTGTCGGTGGTGAGTGACGCATCGTACAGTGAACCCTCAGAAGTGTTTGATGACGAGACTCCCAGTGCTAAATATGTGATGGTGAACACTGTTGAGCCTACGAGAACACAGGACACAACGCCAAACATTGATGAAAAGGTAAGTCGTGGATACCTCGTTTGTGCAGAAGACGATCTTAATTTTGATTGAAACATAATAATACACAATGTAACTCAAATGCTTCGTGAAGATTTTGCGACGTTGTTTTTACAGATTTGGGAGCTTAAGTACGCGTGTTTTTGAGACGCGAACGGCAATACTTCGCATGCTAGGACCGTATTGTCTCCCAGAGTTTTATGCTTCTCATCTATAATGGAGAAAAGATACTAAGCAATGTGAATGTGGTTGTGTGAGGGCAAGTTGAAGCGAAAATAGCTCACTTCCGGTTGCCGTCCGCGTCTCAGAAACGCACAGGCTTGACGATCAAGACATCTTTCACTCTTTGAGGATCCAAGTGACATGATTTCGAATTAAAAAAAGGCGTAGATCGTAATATTAGCAGTCTCAGCTGCAATACAGCTGTACAATCCTTAAAGTATTCTATCGCTGAAAATCAGACACATGTCCAGAATAGCCCTTCTCGCGCTTAGTTTTTCTCATTTACATTACAATGTAATCTAGCGTGGATGCGAGGCAATTTCGGGCTAAAAGTACAAAATAGCCCGAAATCGCCTCACATACATGCTAGATTTCATTGTGATGCAAATGAGCTGGGTTAACCGTGAAAAGGGCTATTGCAGGCTAATGAGATTCAACACACTTTATGAAGAAGCATCACAAAGTGTCATTTTCATATTACTTCATATTTTACAGAATGATGTGTGTTTTGGTGACTTTTTAGGAAAGAGGACACTTTGTGATGCTTATCATAAAGAGCAGGCATCTCCTGAACCTGCATTTCTGGTCATATCTGAAAATAGGGTAACTTGCACTCTCCGACCCCTATTTATCTGAACTTCAAACGATAATAAAAAAAAATTGGGAAGGAATTTTTTTGTTTGGAGGATGCGGCGTGGCCTGGTGGTTAAGGGAGCTGAATTTGTAATCCTGAGGTCCCGAGTTCAAATCCTCCTGCCAGCTACGAGATATATATGGATTTGTGTTTGGTTCTCCCAGATTCAACTCCTCCACGCTTTGTAAATAACCAACTGGTCAGCCTCCCGCCAGTTGAGATTTTCGTTTGTTTTTTCAGTGCCCACAACGAGTACAGCAGTCCTAAACCACGTAGACACTTGATTAATGTGGCTTTATTACAAGGAATAAAAAAAAAAAAAAAAAAATTACAAGGAAATACTGAAAGATAATGGTTGTCTGTTATTCGAATTTAGCTGTAAATTGCTCTCTGAAAAGCCATGCTCAACGACCTTGTGAAAGCAGAAAAGAAATCGCTTCGTCCAGCACATGCCTTGTTACTCTGAGAAAAAGTAGGAGTTAGTTTTTAGGAGTGTGGAATTAACTTCCAAATAAAAACAGTCGATTTTGCGCAAACGGACGTTATCCTTATAGTTCGTCGTTATCCTGTCCAAATACAAGCACTACATGTTAAACCTCCCGGAAGACCTGCCTTAAGCGTGCACGTTTTTTGGTTCAAAGAGAACCTGAGAGGTTCCATTGTAAATCCTGTTTCCATTTTCCATATTCCAACACGAGCGTACTTTAATCTGTTGAAGGATTCATCAAGAACGACCTCAGCCATCCGTGTCATTACCACAACAACAACAACACGCACAAATTACCGAGAACAAAAAGAGAAACATCCCAGTGTTACTTCAGAGGAGACATCGCTAAATGGAGAAGTGCTGCCCTACAGGTCACAACCGCGCTGCGATCATTTGCTTCCTAGAGATGCCTCTGTGCAGGAAGCGGAAGGTATGTGCAACTTTCTTATTTCTAGTGTTCACGAAATACCAGTATTTGTATCATACCATAGAGGTACGGTGGTCTAACGGTAGTTATAGCGCTCGACAACGGATCGAGTGATCCGGCTTTAAGCCCTGCCCGGGGACCTCACCTTTCCTTACCTAGTTGCACGGCTTTTGTGAAGAGCAAGAATTGTAAATTTTTGAACAAAACTACCATGAAGAAAAAAGGTTTCTATCTATCTAAGTTTTCTATTGTGTTGGGTACTTGACCAAGACAAATTACTGGAAAAGTGCCTTTCTCTCCACCTAGTGTATAAATGGGTACCAGCGAATTTAATGTTAGGGGTAATCCTGCGATGGACTAGCATCCCATCTAGTGGGAAGTTGAAATACGCCTCGTCGTTCTTTGCAGAAGCCGCGATAAGTTCCAGCTTGATGGGCCACTTGGCTGGTATACAGACTTATAATTATTTTCTCTTTCTTGATAATCCTCAGAAATGAGTTTTCTCGACAAAATTGAAGAAGGCGAAGGCAAACTGAGGCCATTTCCGAGCTGGTACGGGGGACTGGACATGGGTAGCCTACCGCACCTGTATTTTCCCACTAGTCCAATCCGGGACTCTGATATTGACCTACTGCTGAGCATAGAGAACGAGGGCTTAAAATCTTGGAAGCGCATCAAAAAGTCTGGAGAGCTGGAGATTTACTCGCGGAAAGGACTGGAGAGAGGAAGTCCACCTGTTACCAGGGTAACTGAGATTAGAGCGGCAAAATAGTAGAATTGAGAAATAAGTAATAGAATTGAGCTAGGTCACGATATCTTAGCTAGAATGATTGCTTTTCTCTCTTTCACTACGCAGTTACTCCACAGCTCAATAGGTTATTTACGAATTACCTTTAGCCTCTTTCTCAGAGCGAGTCTTCGTGCCCATTTTTTCAAATGAAAATGAGATTTATTCCCCTTACAGATTAAACTCATTTTGTTGTGTACCAGGCCTGGCTTTAATAGGGAGGCTTAACCGTAACGCGCAAATGAGCTATGCATATTTCTGTCTCAGTCTGTCAATTCTGTCCCCTTATTGGCTTCTTCTTTTAACGATAGATATTTCTGAAATCATTTAAGATTACTGCCTGAATTGCTCTGTCTGTTTGGATTAGTATAAACTCTTTTTAACGAGGTTTAAACCATTTTAGCGCTCTTTATGTAATAAATTTATTTTATTTCACGGCGTTGTGTCAGCCGAAGTATGTTACACGTTACAGCCTATTCCAGGCGTTTAGTTAATCGGGGCGCAAAAAACAGCGCGCGAAAAAAATAAAAAAAGCATGGCGAGGGAAAGCTTCCTTAAGCAAACCCCGCAAATTTCGACCCTTTGAAAGTCCGAAAGCAACCAGAATTATTTAGGAACTTTGTGATACGTGAATCACTGCTTTAAGTTTGCGAAACCTTTATGGTGGAGTGTGAAGCTCGATTTGCGCAACGCTTTGATACACCTGAGTGACACGCGCTTTATGAGCGTGTCACTAACGTGTTACGTTCCTGTTGTAAGTGGTTTTCGCTGGGTTCTATCCGAGTTGAGGGTAACAAGAGGCGAGCGACATAACAGAACACTTAATGACCGTTTTTATTTTTTCAGGCTGTAATGGTATTGAAGGACATTCCCTACAGAGATGGTAAGTTATCCTATGTGAAGTGTGTTTTAAAATATCGGCAGAGAATTGTACAATAGATCTGATTGTGTTTTTAATCTCTGTGAGACACGTGTGACATGCCTGACATACGTGACAGCTTTGACGTGTGTGACATGTGTGATTCTTGTGACATGTAATTATGTGTGACTGTGACCATAAGAAATGGATCATTTTTTGAATTTTCTGGCCAGCTGATAATAAACAAAAAAACATTTTTCCATTTGTCTTAGCCATTGAATTAGTCTCTGACTGGGATGAACGAACCAAATGGGACAAGACATTTGACGGTGTCTCATTCCTTGATCAGATGGCCGACTTTAAAGTCCTTAAATGGTGAGTAAAAATGAGATGTCTTAAGACCTGCCCACCCTACGCTCGTGGAATTATTATTAGTTAGCTGTTGAAAAACGCGTTAAGTGTAGGAAGTGCCGCTAGCCACGATTTGTCATTTTAATTTTTCTGTATAGGTGTTTAGGTATCGTAGCTAATGTAACTATTTTGTAGTGAACTTTAAAGCCATTTGGTTGATAATCATAGCAAGTAGTCCCTCATATCAATTTTCATTAAGCCGCTAAGCTCAAACTTGCGTCCCTGCTGGAGTCGTATCATTTGTTCGCTAATTGCTCTCTGCTAATAACGTTTCTTATCTTATAATAATTAATCCGTCCATGCATTTTTTGTTGCATGCTTCCTCTAACAGGGCAACTGCTTAATACATTGGTAAACGCCTACCAAACCCAAATCTACAACCCACCATCCTTAACCTTCTTCTGAAGAAGGGCTCGAAACGCTAGCTTTACTAACTCGGCGGTTACTGTATCTTAATCAACTTCAAGTTCAAGTTTCACTTATTTTTGTTGCCATATTATAGTTCTCAGAAGAAGAAAAACCGCTGTGTAGTGTTGGCCAGCCTTGAGCGTGAAGACGAGGAACCTTGTTATGCGTGGGCCTGGAAAGGGTCCAGTCATCCGAGCGTCCCAGGGGAGGACACTAAAGCGACAGTCATGAGGTTGGTGTTATTTCAAGTCATTGTAACTTCTTTTTCAGATTTGGCTTTTTGTTTAATCAGTTTTTAAAAAGTTATAAACCTTCCATTAATACATTTTTATACACTGATAGTATTTCATTTTCACCAAGATGCCAGTCTCCAACTCCTCTTGCTTTCTGCCTTTATTATTATTTGGCGCATATTTTTAAATGAACACGACATAAGTACGAAACCTAGTCCGACAGGAGGCTAAACAGTTGGTTAGTTGTATGTTGTGCTGAGGGGATGGAGCAGAGTTGAACTAAAGATTACACGAGAGCAAATATAGAGCTCTCAAAATGTTAGCCTGCAGTAAAGATTAGGCCCAGATCAGGCCCAGATCGCTCGCGTGTTTGCGCATACCTACTTTACTTTAGTACTTTACTTTATACTTTAATCATTTTCTCAACAAACTGTACACATATATAAAGCTGAGTTAAAGGCCAAAAATCAGGAACAAGCTCCCTTACAACAGGCCACCCAAAAAACCCTAAAAATTTAAATAAAAATATAGTAATAAAGATAAAAAAAGATAATAATAAAAACGACAAATATGTCGTCTAACCGATAAAAATAAGCGTTACAAAGTCTTCTGAAATCAGAAAGAGACTCAGACTTTCTGGCATGCATAGGTAAACAATTCCAGACTTAAACTGTTCTGTGGAAATAGGAATATTTCAGCATATTTGTTCTTGTATATTGAGTTTCTTAGCTCATATGCATTTCTTAGCTCATATGCTGCATTGTTTCTGGAAATAATAAACCTAGATAGATTAATATTTAAGAGTCCCTTTAAACATTTGTAAAAAAAAAAGTCAAGTAGAGTCCTTCTAGACTTAAGGGTTAGATAAGATGCGTTTTCCACTTATTCACTCGATTCGCTTTTTCTATAGATTGGAGACTGGTATCTGCGGGGCTATCATTCGTCCGTATCACGACGCGACCAGATCCTCCAAGATCACACTCATTACACAGATACGAGGCTCTGTACCCAGTCCACTGAAGAGCACGTACCTCACGGGCAACCCCAGTAAGTGGCTTCTTTGGATGAAGAAACATCACACATCACAAGTGAAGAGCACCTTGGACATGGAAGAAGACGATAAAACCAAAGACGACACTTCTTCAGCGTCCTCGAAGTCGGATAAGCAAGATTCATGAGTATAGAGCAAGTTTTAGCCTAACTTCTGTACTTTAAAGGGAAGAATCTTTAGAATATTGTAGCGTTTTAAAGGGGGCTCATTTTAAATTTTTTAAAAGCAGGCTGTAGTTAAGTGATAGCTTTTATACCAAATTCATACTCTCTTCTTTGGTCTTAAACAAGTTGGAAGCGAACGTGAGATATACTTGAGGAAAGCTGCAACAGAGTGTGCTCTCGATCCGTGCTCTCCGCTCCGCTCTGCGATAAACTCAGGAAGCAAAATGAACTGGTTGCAGTGTAATAACTATACCAATACCAATGCTAACAACAGCTGCCGACGAAAAAGGCTTTAAATATCACTCCAGTGTGTAGGCTTGAGTCACCTTCACTGTGGTAATTAGAATAAGAAATGTGGGTTTTCATACTAACTAAAAAATGTTCCTGGGGATTTACAGTACGAGCCAGCCAGCCAGCCAGCCGGCTGTGAATTTTCTATACAACTTACTCAGTGTTACTGAACTTGAACAGAAAACAAAAACAAAAAATTGTTTTTGTTTACTATTCAATATGCCAACCTAAACCCTCAGGAAAGCTATTTTAGCTCAAGCACACTTTTATGAAAAGTCAATTTTGCAGTGGAATCAGAGAGTGAAATTTTGCCACTTAAACCTAACAGCAACTTATTTTCCAGCTGAAAAATCGAAAACATCAAACTCAGCAAGTAACAATCTTTAAACACGCAAAGCACGATGAAGGGCGTTTGCAAATGTTGCCGTTGGATATCTCCAATAAAAGCAAACGGTGGAGTGGTCCCCACAGTCGCGCTGATGTGTCAACCATGAATCTGTAGCGGTGTGCTGTCAATCGGAAAATTAGAAATCTGTTAGTTCTCTAATTTATCCTTTTAGCAGTCTTTGGACTCACTATTACAAATTTTCTGACAAGAAAACGTTTTGTCGAGGTTCCCAAAGTCGTGATTGTACCGTTCCGTATTGTATGTGCACGTGACGGACCCACATTACACATTTTGGACTGATAATATTAGGAATCGTGATGTATGAATTCAGCAAAGCGAGAAAATGTTTTAAAACTGTAAGTAGTTAGAATATTGTTTAACTTTAAGAGCGTGTAAGCAAAGCTAGCAATATGTGAATTTTTCCCGAAGGAGATTGCGTGATGCTTCTTTTATGTCACGCATTCTTTACTCTCCTTGTGTTATCTGCGCGATCTGTTCCCGACCTATCCAATCGAACAGTTCGGCAATCGAACCCAAACCCAATCGAACACCAATCGTTCGATTGCCGAACTCAATCAAACATAATCGAACTCACAATAAAATTTTGCCAATCGAATACAATCGAACGGACACTCGCGAACAGTTACAAGTTTCATGCCTACTACGTTGATTTTGATCTCACGAAAAAAAATTGTTTTACTAATTGTTTTGTTATTTTTAGCATCTATGTTGACAAAATCATCTTCTACCGACATTATTGCTGTTACGCTGGCGACTGCTCTCCTCGTCTCCACGTCACTCTTGGCCACTCGGGAGAACCTGGGGAGAGTAATGGCTGCAGCGAGGTTCCTTCTGCTTATTATAATACTAATTTTAAACACAACTGCCTGTGTTGCTGTTGTTGAAATGGTGCGATTTTTCTCTGTTGAGAAGCATTTCCTTTTAACAGCCACAGTACCTTAACACTCATCGAAATTGCCTTTTATTTGTTTTGTTTTGTTCGAACATTGACATTCTTGCAGTATGATGTTCAGTTCCTGGTTATTCAATAAAAGCTGACAATGATTATATTCCACGTGTTTTACTCAATTTGAGGCGTCAAGAGACAATTGCATTGGATTAGTGCGATTTTGTTCGATTATATTGGTTCGATTGGTTCTAAAATCGAACTCACAGCAAAATAGGTGTTCGATTTTGTTCGATTGCCGAACCCAATCGAACGATTGGAGTTCGATTGGGTTCGATTGGTTTTTTGTTCGGTTTTGTTCGATTGGATAGGTCGGGTCTGTTGTACTGAGAATAAACGAAATATTTTAATTTACGTGTTTTTATGAACGTTTTAATCGATATACATCATAAAAATTGTGTCGGTAGCGAAATTGGGTAGACACACCTAATTTCTTTTTGTGTCAGTTAAACTGCGTGAACAGAAATAAAATGAAAAGTATTTTAATGACTTGGAGTATATCTTTTTTATTTGATGCCGTGATGTCGCTGTATTGTCTAGCACGCCCATTTTAAAAGTGTTCACTCGAACACGGACAGTTTGTTATAAGTTTTCCAAAATGTAGACACCTCTCGATATTAAGGAGAATTAATGAGAATGTCAAAACTGAAGGACGTTTCTTTCTTTTTGAGCGGTTTGTTGCCGTCGCGCACAGTAAAATTTTCTGTCGTCTTTTTTCCGTCCCAGACGGAATAAGAGGAAGACCTCCCTGCGGGGGAGTAATTCCATGAGATAAGGTGGTTGTCTGATTTTGATCTTACTTAGGAGTTAAGGGCGAAACGCCACCATATTTAGTAGTTATGGTATCATTTAGAGTTGCACTGGAAAACATAACAAAAGAAGTTATCATAACATTCTGTTTTACAAAGGTGTGTTTTATGGGTCAAATAGAGTTGGTCGCCATGTAAGATTTAATTTATATTTCCCTACCGGCATCCCCGAGTTTTTCGCGTGGAAGCCCCGGCGGCGAGTGGTAAGAGGATGGACGGGGGGGGGGGGGGGGGTTGGGGGTTGAAACAAAAGGGTTTACAAATGTAGTTGTGTTAATCAAAAAAAGGTGTCTTCAAATGACTAGGCTAAATTACTTAAAGAAAACAAAATTAAGACGAATTCCGCTCAAGGTTCGAGCAATAAGTACAAAAATTATTAACTAAAAATCTGTTCATAGCACGGTAACTTCTTGAATACTATTAATTTAAAACACCTCACGATAATTCATTTCTTTCCGTGACCATTCTCGAGAAATGTAATGTCAAACCTCATAAGAATGCTTAATGTGTGCGTTGTTGTGTTTCCAACACGAAACGTCCGCTTTAATAGAAATCTGGATACCTTTAAGTTCAGTTTTCTCTCGCGGGGTCAGCTGGAGAGCTAAGATCTCGATAAAATCTTGTTACATTTCTTCAAAATATTACCATACTATGAGGATTTTTTAGTAACTTTATTTCTGCCATTCTTGCTCGAATGTTCTGCGGAAATCATCTTAAGTTCTATACTGTGGAAAACCGTCCTATAGGACCGATGATCAAAACTGTATACTGCTAGAATAGAATTGGATCTGGAGGGTAGATTTTTGGTTGATTTTGGGATGAAAACGTCCTCAGGATGAATGTTTTATGGGAAAAATCTGGGACATTTCGAAGTGACGTTTCCCGCACGCGACCTCCTTAATACAGTAAGACTCGAAACGCTGACATCTTTTCCTATATTTTATTGCGGATACCTCAGTATATGAACGGCTGTTTCGCAAAGTCACAGACGGTATGTTGTTTGAAAAAAAAAATCAACCAGGAGGTGGTCTTATAAAGGACAAAGCCTGTCGGGATCATTCTTTTTCCCCCGACAACCACAGGGATACCCCAGGGGTCGGATAGATCCTCTACAGCATGACTTTCTGTCAAGGGCGTAGGCATTCCGGCCACAGCAACGAACAGAGGTAGCTTGTATAGGTCTGGGTGAGGGTGTTCCGAGGCAGCATATATGGGTGTCTGGTGTGAACGGCTTGCCCCTAAAAAGAGGTGACAAAGAGAACAAAAAAAGTTCGTCTCTGTCAGTGAGACGCCCTCAAAAAAGTAACAGACGGAGGGTGTTTGGGCTATTGCCACGTACTGATAAAGTTCTCAGAGGAGTCCATAGGAGCTGGAACCTAAATTTTTTTTTATGTGGCTCAAATTCGTTTTCATTTCTAGCCAACATTGAACCAAAAATAGAACAATCACTTGATAGGGAAAGAGGGAGCTATTACCATGGCTAGGGTTCTTTCGAGAAAGCTTTTTTTCGGAAACCTGTTGTAATAATCAGATGAAACACTGCAAATTCTGACCACTGACTTAGACAATGAGTGGCTCGGAAGGAATTCGAATCTTCATCTTTCGGGTTACCAGTCCACCGCTCTACCTTTGGAGCTCCAGAGACATGATGGGAACAGGCTATGAACCCAAAGGCTTGGATTCTGAATTTAACCTGAGCTACTGAATTTCTATCTCACAGCGGTCAACTTTTACCGAGTGTCTCATCGTCCATTCCTTACCCACAGCATCGTCCAATGGGGGTCACTACCCGTCCTCTACAGCACGTCTCCTTAAAAGGATTATAGTCACGCTGTCCGCAACACCTTGTGTTACCAGGAGTTAAAACACGAACAGCCCCCGCGCAACAGATGTGTGTTGATGGATTAAAAGGCGTCATTCCGCAGCAACGAGAACCTGAAGAACTGACAACAACAAATATAATATGAGTTATAGAAACAGAGGTTCCATCTTGTTAAAGGAGCAGTGTCACGAGCATTTTGCTGTTTTAGGTCAATTCTGTGCCAAAATCAGAGGCTTTGAGGGTTTAATGATAAACAAAATGCTTCTGTAAAGCTACAACGAAGATATCAAATAAATTATATCAGAGATGAATGATGATGATGATGAAGAGAGGGCTAGCCATAATTAATTTCTTGGGGATTTTTGGAACACGTAGCATTAAAACTCGACAAATTGGCCACGTTTTTCAAGTTTCAATCCATTTCCGTCCGTAGCAACAGGCGACAGGAAACAGTTTCAGTACCTTCAAATAGTCTTTAATAACAAAACTAGATCATTAGTTTTGGAATTCAATTGATGCGAAGACACCTTCCAGGTTTTTCTAAAGTTGCCAAAACAGCGTGACAATGCCCCTTTAATTGGATTTGTTACTAAGGAAGAACGTTCTTGGTGACCATTCAAGAGTCAGCAGATCGCATTCCGGATCGTGCCAGGGTAAGTGCATCCTCCGCGCAGAAGTGAAAAGCTCCCGTGACACAGACGCTCTCTGAGTCTCTGGGCTCGTCACGTAATCTTCAACCCCCACAAATGCGAAGGAGGAAGATTGCGCGAGGCGGCCCAAAGAGCGTGTGCCTGGGAGGCTAGAGTTTAACTGTTACCGGTGACCTGACAACATGCTGGCCATTTTCCATCAAGGAAAAGCAACAAAGTTCCTAGTCGCTTCATGCTATAGCATTATTCTCCAGCAGTGTTGGACAGTTGGCCAATTGGGTCGGGTACGGATTTAATATCGTGTGCATGTGCATGTACGTACAGGGATTGTACTGTAATAACTTATGATCAGGCGGGTTTTTTGTTTATTAAAGTTAATCAGATAAATGCTGATAAAGTAAATGATCGCCGTAGTCCGTTTGCGAAGCTGACGTTTCGAACGTCAGTCCTTTGTAAGAAGAGAACGCCCCCACCCCTACCCCCAGTGTGGAACTCAGCCCTTTCCGATCTTAATTTCTCTTCGCTATACATCATACCATAGACTCTAGCTATTAAAGGATAATAAAAAAGTAAAGTTTTAAGACGGTTAGATCAGGATAAACTAAAAGCTCTCTCGGTTAACTTACCGAACATAGACGCTGCTGCCGCAGCATATCTGTGTCCTGGGATTGTAAACATCGCCTGCCCCACAGCATCGCCAAAACGTTGCTCTTTTCAAACGCCTTTGGAAACAGGAGTCGGGAATTCGACCAGTGGCCATAACAGCTGAAACAGAAGTCACACACGACAAAAGAATCATCTCATGGTGACGATCGTAACAATTGAGTGCGTGACACTGTCAGGAAAACGTTATAAGTACTTTCTACCATCTATTCCCCCCCCCTCGCCCACCCCCACAGAAATTCGAGCAACCCAGTTTCGCAACTACAAAATAAATCGAAAACTATTCAGTGGATAGAGTCAAGAAATTTTCATGTTGTAGGAGATACGTAAAGTCGACACTTCGCCAAGTCTTAGGTCTCTAGTTTTTCTCAAACTTCAGATACTCGCCGAAGTGTTTTGCGCAAATTTACAGAGCCCAGTATGGAGCCGCCATATTGTGGGAGCTCTGTGCTCCATCAACATAGCCGCCGGAAAATAATGCAAACATCTGGAGCTTACTTTGGTTATTTAGGCAACTGATTATCTGAACTGAATTAACAAACATTTACACAAGCTTTTTCCTAACACTTAAACTTCTAAAAAGGCTAAAAATCACTGGATAAGTGTATGTTTTCCCACAAACGGGATCGGAGCGGAATGTCACGCACCGCCATAACTGTGAACATGAAAGTCATGAAACTGCGCTGGTTTCTAAACCAAGCACTCTATTGAGCTGAAAACAGATATAAATATAGATCCCTTTATGCCTGATGAGGATAAAAACGTTCGTGGCTCTTACTTTTCGGATTTCGGAATTCGATGACAAATAGACGATTTATGCAGAATTGGCCACGCATTTTTAACGGGACGGTAACCTTTGTGTCTGCCCACTGTCTCCTTTATCGCGAGAACGACATGATGTTGTCACGCGTATTGCATGTGACGTTAACAAATTCGCAAACATTTTGATTTGAGTTTCATTTGAGGTGATTATCATCGTGCATTTGGTGGACGATCAGTCAGGCAGCCGGTTGCTTCATTTTCTGCTACACCGTGCTGACGAGACCCGTACCCAACAAGGTCGCGTTGAACAGCTGTTCCCCCGGGGGAGGGGGGGTACTCCCTATAATGGCCTATACGGGGAGGCTCCGCCCGAAAGGGGTACCTTCCTCACGCTTCAGGTATATAAAAGGGTAGGGATTCCACAAGGATGGGGTGTATAAAAGGGTAGGGAAATCCGTCATTTAGGTATTTACAAGGGCCTTTAATTACAATATTTCGAATAGACGCCCCTTATGGCTTTGCCAGTATATTTATTAAGCACTACATGAAGATGAGAACAAGACTTCCTAAAGTAGGTATCTGAAAGGGGTACCTTTTTTCAATAAAAGGTATATAAAAGGGGTACCTTTTCTGCCAGAATGGTATATAAAAGGGTAAGGGGTTGGTCCTCGGGGCGGAGCCTCCCCGTGTTAAACTTTGTTAAGTACCCCCCCGGGAGCTGTTCACGGTTGGTCCGGTTGCAATGGCCTCTATCATGCCTATAATGTCGTTGTCCCGTTAAGTTTTCTTCGAGGTTATCAGCTTTATTTCATTGTTATAATTTTGTTGTAGGGAAGGCAGTTAACTCGTTTCGGTTCTGCCATGTATTTTTCTTTAAGTCGCCGGGTGATGTCAACGGAATGAATTCACTTTCAAGGCGGTAATTAATAAAGCAGGTATAGCTCTCTCGGTAAGGAGAAAACAAGTTGTAATGGGCTAAATACATGTGTGTACCCAGGGTGCCAGTTGTCTCCTCCGCAGCCGTTTTTTGGATGTCACGCAACGCTCCCCCAAAGAGCGTTGCGTGACATCACAAAAAACGGCTGCGGAGGAGACTAGGGTTAGGGTGCCAGAGGAAATCTGCGATTTTGAGCGGCGAAGCAGGATCTCGATCGCGGCTTCGCCGCTCATGCACAATCGCAGTTTCGCTACGAAAAAATTAAAAAAACCCCTCTGGCACACAGGGTAACATGTGTGCTAACAGCGGCTAACGCAACAACAATTCGTTTAAGTTTACTTACTGCATAACACAAGAACCGCTAAAAATAACTGTGACTTAATTTCCATATCTTCTGGGCGCTTTTCCCTAGGAGAATGATAAAAAGAGAAGCAAAAAATTGATGCGATTTTAGATTTATCATAGGTGACTAAAAAGAGGAAAAAGAAAGCTTCTTGTTAGCTACACGATAACTTTCAGTTGAACAGTTACAACCCGTAGATACCTTTTTAGCAACTACTACAATTTGCAGTCTGTCAATCAGGGAAGAAATAAACTGTTTGCGTTGGGTCTGACCATTTCATCGAAAATCTTCCAGTTCTTTTGTTTTCACTTCCACAACGTTAATTCATTGAAAGTAACTGAAGAAAATCCTGTGCACTTACCAAATTATCAAGTCTGCGAATTTGAGCCTTCCGCAAGATATAGAGTGAGTTCTGTGTTAATGCGTCAATGGCTTATGGTGTTCTCAAATCAACTGATCATGCCGTTATTTATACCCTTTTCAGTCACGAGCTATATCCGGTAACTTCTTAACACATACGTGCAAGCCCAAGGAGAACGACACGTGTTGTACCTGTACGTGCTAACTAGCCGGAAATATATGGGCTCCTCATTTTCTGTTTTTTTTCCACTCTCTCGATTTTGGATATTGTAAACATAGGCAAAAAAGAAAATAACACAAGCAGCTGAGTGAAAGGGAAAGCGCAGTGAGGCGACAATGATAGCGAGAATTAACCCTATAACTATAAAAAAAACCCAACAAAACTTGAAAATTTACAACGCCTTTGTGTGCTTTCTGTGGGTACAACTTTCCCTTTTACTCTGTTTGTGCATTTTTTAGCCACATCCCACAAATGTACCATTTTCAAAAAGAAAAATACACCAGCTTGTGAAAATACTTTACGGCACCGGAATCAATAGTGCTTTAGGGCTTGGCCATGAGCATTAAATAGTCTCCGATCCCTTAACTTACACCTAGACTCGACATTGAGAACGATCAATTTCTTGTTAAGGTTGAAGCAATTCTAGCCCAGATCGTACATAATTTTTGGAAAACTATAATTTTCTTTTGGAACCATTCTACATACAAAAAGTGTCAGCTGTGTCAGGAACATGTCTTGAAGTCTCATTGATGACGTCATTAAGTCACGGACGATCATTGAGGGTAGATGACTCATCTAAGGAAAGCGTGGTTAATCTCATAATCCATTTCGATTTTAATTCAACCACGGAGTGTTTTGAAGTATGATAAATATCAATGCCAATTGACATGAAGTGTTTTTTTTTAAGTTTGCGAAGACACTCCAGCAATGCTAATCAAATTTCAGTCACGTATGGAGTTGGAGACTGAAAGTCCTGAAAGACTCTGAAACATTCTATGCTGAATGGCAATAGTCTCTTGGTTGGAGAGCCACCAGACATTAAATCTTATTTATACATACTAAGTCTACTAAGAATAATATCCTTGTTCTCGTTTCTCAGATCGAAGTCACTGATTGTTAAATTATGATTCCAGAAGGGTGCGAGGGTCCAAATAGTGAAGGAATGGGGACACTCGATTAATCTTAGTGTTTTTTCACTTTCACCATAGTCTTCTTGATGTCTAAGCCGTCTGTCAATAGTGAAACTGTTCCGCGTACATCTGGTTTCAGGTAAAATAGACTTTTTCATTGTACGTTTTCAATCCTCACTGACGATTTAAAACTTCTAACGATCAGCAAAGGCCGGTAAACATTAAAGAGCGGGACAAGCCCAGTCGTGTACACGCATAGAACATAGGTTGAAAGGACAGTTCGCGACCGATTCTAGTGCTCAAGACGCGGATATTAGTTAATATCTATGCTGCCGCGGGGACAGTTTGCAAGAGTTGCGCAGACGATGTGACATTGAAAATTGAGGCGATTTTGTCCCCTGCTTTATGGCGCACGAATACACTCCAGTTCAATTTCACGCAACATGTCACAGAAACAAAATTTTGTCCCCGCACCAGAAACGTACAATGTAGTTCAAGTTGATCTTCCAGTTAAAATGAAAGCTCGATTGAACAGTACTTTCACGTGATATTTTCAAATTTTGTTTTATTTGACGTCAGAAAAACCTTGTGTAACCAATCAAATGCCAGTGCACTCTCACAATTGCATGGTACCATTCCTCATGTACCCTGCACGCTTGTGATCAGTGACTCCTTAATGTATGTTGAATTAATCAGTCTGCAGAATTTTTT
>CM042746.1:40358493-40388308 GCA_022496165.2 Catalaphyllia jardinei | reverse complement strand
GGTCCCCTTGGTGCTGTGGAAAGGTGTCCTATGATCCCAGTATACAGGTAAGGAAAAAGATTGACAAACACACTTCTTACTGGTTTTATTGTTATTCTTCACTATAAATAAATCACGATAGAGATATATATTTCCCAGCACCACAGTGGCTATTTGTTCAAGAACGCCTCAAAAGCTCACAATTTAAAATATTTTTGCTGTTGTTGATCTGCGTGACGCCAAAACTATGGCGGCCATCCGGGGATGGGGGAAGCGGTGATCTCCTTGCCCGAAGATTTTATGTAATGTTTAATGTGTGATTGTTGTTCACATTTTCCATATTTGATGAGACTGCTATAATTCAATGGCCTCTACGAAGGTCACTTTCTTAGAGGAAAAAATTACATAACAAGTAACTAACTAGAAACATTATTTTTCCTCTAAAACACGAGCAGTTGAAAACACGAGCAGTTGCGCAAACAGCAATATTTGAAGTGTCGTGGCCCAATCATAAGCGTTTTGCCCGAAAAATCATGCAATTTTAGTAACTGGCATGGAAGGACTGCAGTCCCTCTCGAGCCTATGAAGAAAAATAACTTGTAGCAAAAAATAAACGTCCAGGACACACTACACTAATGTTGTACACCAACACAATTAGAAATCACAGAGGAAGTTGTCAGCCATGCATGAGTTCAATTGGTGATCGGTGAATGCTGTGATGATTTCTTAGAATTGCGGAAACCAGTTTAAATTACATCAACTTACTGTTAACCTGTGAACCTTGGCATCCACCGGCGCCAAAAATGATGCCAAACTATTATGATGTTCCCACCTCGCTTCCGCTATCTTAGGGGATTCATCGCACGCGTACATGAAGACATTTTATAGACAGTTGTTTTAGCACTCCTGCATTGTTTTTCGTGAGAATAACAGAGAATAACACTCTATATTCCTTTCCTGTACCATTGCGTGATTTTTGTTTTGGAGCATCCAGTACACCCAAGTCTTCCTCTATCGCCCGCCACGCCCTCTTCCAAAATTATAAGGGAGCTTTTGAGCATAACCTCGGTAGTCTTGTACAAAATCCTACTAAAAGTCTAAGCCCCTACTGACTTGGGTCCTCATGCCAGTTTTTACCACTTGCGACATTACAGAAATTTCCAAAATTTATAATTACTTACGAGACTTAAATTTCCTTTAAACAAGCACTAATATTGTTGCTTTGACGCTTAAAATGATCGCGAAAGCGTGGCTGAAATCTTTGGGAAGTGACATTTTTGACCCGTTAAGACACGTGTTCTGATAGTCCTCTCAGCCATATCTGTTCAGCTTAATTTTTGAGGACTTTGAGCGTAATACGCCGTTCAGCCTTAACAGTAGATAAAGTGACAGAATTCAAAGTGCTGACGTTTTTAAATTTTCGTTGACACGATTATCTTAGAACAACGACGGTGCGTACTTTTGTTAGTGCGCACACGTTCTGCGCATCACGCAAGGCATGGTTTAGCGCGCGCGCGCAGGGGTTGACACTGACGCAATCAACTACGCCACAAAGTACACGTCTAAAGTTAAGGAGGCTCGAAAGGGTTTTTAGCTGCACGCGCGCGCGCAAACTCACGCGTCAGCTGAATGAATCAAAATTAGCACACCGGAAGTTAAATCTTGCGTAAAATCGCGCGAACCGGAAATAAAATCTGCGGAAAACATTTGTTTCTAGCTCGAAATTTTGCTCGGTGACCTATCTTGATTTTTTGCATGCACGCACCATTCACAATGGCACTTCAAATATAAAAGTTTTGGGGAAATTTATCAAGCCATAAAACGCGTTTTTTGAAAATATATTAAATTCCACTTAGATAATTTTTTTTCATACTGCTTGAAAAGGTAAAGAATTTAGGGAACTTTTCAACAAAGAAATAAAAACGGTAGGTCACCGAATTAGTTTTTCAGATAATTTACAAAAATTGTCATTTAGAGGGCCTTTTTGTGGACCTGGGGTGTTGCCATAGTAACTTATATGACGTCATAAGCACCTTTAAAATATAGTCCAACAACAGAGTTCCAAGGAAACATATAGCTTGGCTACACCATAAAATATCCTTCTTTGTAATCTTTCATTGGTTCGCAAACACTGCATCAACAAACAACCCTTTCGAGCCTCCTTAAAGCAAAATTTTCCTTTTGTGACCAAATAAAGTTTATGAATCAGTACTTAAACCGGAACATCTGAATAGCAGCATATCGCTAACTACTAACTGTTTACAAACATAATACTGCAAAGGACCGCAAACGAAAATGCTGCCTGTATACGTAGGATCTGTAAAAGATCTGATCAGCCAAAAATAGAAAGACTAGAAAACAATGATGCAAGGCTGATACTACGTAGTAACAGCTGTCCACGGTTGCAATTCATGGCTTTCAGTTTGGACTCTATCGTGTCGTTGCCCCGTTAAGCTCTCTACGTAGTATCAGCCTTGCATCATTGTTTAACTGTTTACGTCTTCCAGCTGAGACCCTAGCTGTTATCATTTGAAAATTACACTTAAGCCTAACTGTAAACATGTACCTGCAGATGGCGTAGTGCGCACGCAAAAACGCAAATGTCTTACTGGGGAGGTAACAGGAAAAAATGTAACGAGCATGTATATAACTCGTGAACTTGCCGCGTCATACCAGCCACGAAATTTACATTCTTCACAAGTACTTGACAATTTTTTATTGCATATAACTCGTGAACTTGCGGTTGGGAATCCTTCTGCTTTAGAGGGCCAGACTGCTAACATCTTGACTTTGCGAACGGGACTTTGAGCGCGATGCTCAACGAGTTTGCTGGAATTCGAAAAGTATCTGATGAGTCTCTTGGCCGAGACGAAACGCCGCGTCATACCAGCCACGAAATTTACATTCTTCACACAATGCCGAGATTTAAATGTTACCATTTGCCATGTAGTTTAAAGATCTTTTAAAATGTGTTAGCTTTTCAGCATGTAAAGGCGAATCAGTATAAGGAAATCTGCGAGGAAATATCCTTTCCCTCCTTTTTTTTCAGAAAAATGCTGATGTCAGCATTTTTGTTGAGAGTCAAGGCTAATTATCTCGAAAAAATGCATTGCTACCCCTATTTTTCTTTGTGGATTCCAATAACCCTTGCAAAGATCTACTTATCTCGCGTGGTCTTAACCTGGCGCAAAAACCCTTGTATTTAGTGGGCACCGTCCTTAAACCAAAATGCTCCGTGATGGGACGGGAAACCGCCCACATCCCTATTGTTGAGCCAGTCTGTCATACAGAATTATGTGACTCACGCCAGTATGTGGAAAGGTACAGGGCTCTGTTTTCTTAACACTGAACAGACCACCCTTCAATTTTATCTTAGGTTTACAGAAAGAAACTAAGATAACATGAAAAAATGAAATGAACAACAGGTTATAAAGCTAACACAAGCAGCTGAGTCAAAGAGAAAGCGCACAAAGACGACATTGATAGAGGGAATTAACCCTATAACTACCGAAAAAAAAACCCACAAAAATTGAAATGTTACATTATTTTGTCGCCTTTGCGCGCTTTCTGGACAGGCTATAATTTTCCCTTTCACTCTGCTTGTGCATTTTTAGCCACATTCCACAAATGTACCATTTTGAAAAAGGAAAATACACCAGCTTGTGAAAACATTACTGCACCAGAATCAATAGTTTTGAGCTTGGCTCTGGCCATGGCCTTGGCCATGGACTCGACATCGACAACGATGGAAGCTTATCAATTTCTTGTAAAGGCTGCAGCAAATTCTAGTCATAAATAATTTTTCGAAAAATAGAATTTTCTTTTGCAACCATTCTATATTCAAAAATTGTCAGCTTTCTTAGGAACATGTGCAGAAGTCTCATTGATGACGTCATTAAGCCACGGACGATCATTGCGCGTAGATGAGTGGGGAGTTTAAAACAACTCATCTAAGGAAAGCGTAGTTAATCTCATAATCTATTTCGAATTTAATTCAATCACGGAGTGTTTTGAAGTATGATAATTCCAATTAACACGAAGTGTTTTTTTTTAAGTTTTCGAAGACACTTCAGCAATGCTAGTCAAATTTCAGTCACGTATGGAACTTGGAAACTGAAAGTCCCGAAAGACTATGAAACATTACATCATGAATGGCAATAGTCTCTTGATTGGAGCAGACCTGCCAATCCCTAATAAAAAGAAAATCTGGAGACCCATGAAAAAAATCTAGAGATTCTACAAAAAGTAGTGAGATTCTATTTTTCCCCGATCAAACCCCTTTTCCATCGAGGGAACTAGCCATGAACCTCATTCCAAGGGCCTACTCCTCTTTCAAAATGGCGGACAGACACGGAGAAAAACGATGAGTTATTGAACACTAACAAAAATCACAGCTCGGTACAAAAAGTAGTAAGTACAGTGTTTTTCTTTATTAGGTTATTACTTTATGGCACTAGCATTCCTCGTAAATATTCCATTTTTATTCAACAACTTAATTTATTTCATTTCAAAAAGATTTTTCCCAAAAAACTGTGAGATTGGGAGCCTCGTCGTGAGACCGTGAGAAATGACAAAAAATCGTGAGACTCACGGCAAACCGCGAGAGTTGGCAGGTCTGTTGGAGAGCCACCTTACTTAGAATACTATCCTTGTTGTCGTTTCTCAGATCGAAGTCGCAGGCTGTTAAATTATGATTCCAGAAGGGTGCGAGGTGCCTAAGCCGTCTGGCATTAGTGAAACTGTTCTGCGTACGTCTGGTTTCAAATTAGACTTTTTCATTGTACCTTTTCAATCCTCACTGACGATTTAAAACTCCCAGCGATCAGCAAAGGCCCATAAACATTAAAGAGCGGGACAAGCCCAGTCGTGTACACGCATAGAACAAATGTTGAAAGGACAGTTCGCGGCCGATTCTGGGCTCAAGACACGCGGAGATTAGTTAATTAATTTCTATGCTGCCGCGGGGACAGTTTGCAAGAGTTGCGCAGACGATGTGACATTGAAAGTTGATGTGATTTTGTCAATGCCTTATTGCGCACGAATTCACACCAGTTCGATTTCACGTAACATGTCACAGAAACAAAATTTTGTCCCCGCAACAGAAATGGTCAGAAATATACAAGGTGGTTCAAGTTGACCTTCCTTAAAATGAAAGCTCGATTGAGCGACACTTTCATGTCAGAAAAACCTTGTGTAACCGATCAAATGCCAGTGTGAAAGCTCAATGTCAAGCAGTACTGTCCAATTGCATGCCAGCATTCCTCATGTATCCTGTACGCTTGTGATGACACCTTAAAATGTGTGCCGAATTAGTCAGTCTGCACACATTTTTCTTCCAGGGTCTTATTTTCGAGCGCGCGAGAGCGAGGCGGGGTGAGTGGTGCGCAAGATCTCCCTGCAGCGGACCTATTTTTTGTCTCTCCCAAGCCCCCAGCCTCTTGCATTTTGTCTCGAACAATATAACTTCGTACGAATTTAAGACAAAACTGAGAGTCTGCGGACAGACAAAAGTAAAATGTGGGTCCCAAAAACTTACTTTCATCTTTGATGGCTGCCGAGTTAGCGTAATTTTGAAAATGGAATTTTACAGTCATGATCCTTTCGGCTTCGCACCCCGGGCTTGCACCAAGCAAAAATATTGATACGTGACAATAACTGCATGACTTGGGATCGGCACGCCAAACTGGACTGTAATAGAGTGACGCATGTTCTGGCCGGCTGACAAATTGAGCCTCTTATCTCAAGAGATCTCGTGATAATCGCCTTGTGGCGAGTGACAAAGGGAATTATTGACTCCAAATAGATATTTTTCTGTAATTTCTCATTACGTGGTTTGTTTAATCCGTCAGGATAGAAAATCTTCAATTTTGGGCTCATTATCAGGTTTTATTTAAAACAGACTTCCCATGATCTCTTCTTCGGAAATTCCTTGTAGCACAAGCCACGGGAAAGATAATTTTGTATTCCTGATCATTTCCCTCATTCCTATGATCTATCGAAATACTTGTTGTGCCATCATGCTTCGAATCCAACAAGAGAAAACTGAGGTTTAACAAATCTTTTTAGGAATGCTGTTTTCAAGTTGTCCTCGCTCTGTACGTGGCGGCCATTCCTTTGATGATATCGATATAAGGTCAAAAATAAAACTGGAAATGCCGGGGAACCTTTCCTTATTAAATAGCTTATTTAGTGACCTAAACCGGATCGCGGAAAAACCAGTTTAGTTCCGTTACAAACAGGATGTAAATCAACATGCGATAAACAAGATTGTTCTCGAACACAAATAAACTCTTCTTTTAGGTTGAACTCAAAATGTTAAGCACATTTAAGCATGTTGCAATAATCTGAAACGTGACTACAATGGTTGACTTATCTTTGTCAAGTTACCCCTGGTCCTTGGAGATATCTAAGGTATTTAAAGGGTTAGAATCGGTTTTCTCAGCATCCGTAGATCAGGTATTTACCTTTCAATCAACTTCAACAGCCGCTTAGTCCGGGCGCGTAGTGTCGCTGGTGTGGTCAGAAGTAATTTTTTTTTTATGTAAATCGAAATTTTGATTGTCTGACTAAATTTTTGCAGCTGAAGTGTAGAGTAACTCAGTGTCTTCACTTGATTATTGTGACACTGATCCATTTTTGGCGATTCAAAAATTGTTTACGAAGGGTATTTTTTTTCTCTTTTCTTGGTTGGCTGATCCCTTTGTGCAGCTTGTTCAGAAGAGAACAGTGCCCTTAATATGACCACATGAATAGAGTGACGAGTACATGATTCCAATCCTCCTTATTTATTCCCCGTTTTCAGTTGCGCAACTAGCTACAGTATCAGGAATCCTGTAGACATGGCCCATTCAGAGCTGATTCAAGTTGCTGCCATTCTGCTTTTGCTAGGTAAGGTATCATATGGAGAACGTTTAGTAGCGTGTATTTTACGTCATAAAAAAGTTCTTCTTAACTTTCGGCACGCATGGGTGATAGTAGGAGTGTGACATCCTAACCAATCAGATTGCAACATTTAGAATAGCGTATGCCATATAAATTGAACTAACTTTAATTCCCTTTTTTAATGACTGTAGGCGTGACAATTAATTGCCAAGCACCATCTTCAGGTGGTTCTCCAGGCCCGGTTGGCCCTCCCGGATATACACGGTATTGTGGGAGTGTGCAATACAATCCCAGTTTTCAGGCTTGCTGTGGAAGGATAGTTTATGACACCAGAAGACAGATCTGTTGTTATGGAAAATTAAGAAGCATATTTCCATCTTATGGTACAAGGCTCCGGTGTTGTGGGTAAGAGTAGACCATTTTACGGTTGTCAGCCCAGTGGCCTGGCCTTTCAAAGGCAGCGCCAAATGATAACCTTGTTTTAATTCAAGTGTTAGTTTCATGTTTCAATGTTATTTGTAGGGACTTAAAAACATACAAAGTAAAATAAGCACTGCTCGCAGTGCTTATTAATACAAATCACACTGCTTTTGTGGTGGAAATCAAGTTTTATTTATTAATGCTATCTAACTTGCATTTAAAGGAGAAAAGCAGAGAGGTTTGTATTAAAGCAAGGCCACCTTCAGCCTCGCTTGCATTCGTAGGCCAGGTAACTAATCACACAACTATAAAATGGCTTATTGCATCCCTAATTAAATATTATGTGGCTCACTCCAGACCTTGCCTTCTCTAGCTTTCTAGCTCATTCCTTCACTCCCAACAATACGACATCCATCTCTGATCGCCATCCACCCCTGATAATTGTTTTGCCAGTGAACACTAATTGCTCTGCTTTCAAGGTTGGTATCTCCTTCTGCAGTGCACTCGCGAAGCTCTATTACGCTTATAATTGCACGTTTAATTGTTAGAAGCTGTTATTGTTTAGGGACCACGGAATTGTTTCTGTTGTTTGTCCTACTGTCGTCTCAAAGGGTGTCGAGCCATTAATGCGAGACCTTACGAAAGCTGCTACCCGAGTCATCCCCAGCTCTAGCATCGTACAGCGACCTCCATATTCTGGAAATCAGTTCTTTTCCACTCCTATCTGAAAAAAAAATCAGGATCAGATGGTACTCAGCTTTTACCTGGTAACAGGAAATGATGATTTCTTTGTTTTTGAAGCAAACTTTTCTTTACGTTTCCAGACCAAGCGCGATTTACAATCCCGCAGCTCAGCTCTGCTGCAATCGACGAGTTATCACTAAGCCATCCCCATCTGCAACCAGGTGCTGTGGACTTGTGGGATACGATCCAGGAACACAGGTACATTGAACTTGAGGTGGATAACTTGACTTTTGAATTGAGGGGGGGGGCGCGCCGTTTTGTTGCAGGCACTAACTTGTTTCTAACCTACTCTGCTCGTCCTAGAGAAAGATGTTATTTAAGTTAAAATCGAAACAAACCAGTCAAGAAAAGCACAACTATACTAACTTAACTAAATTTCGCTGAAGAATTCTTTTAAGAGAACTTAATTGTACACTGTTTACTGTTTAACTTCCGTAACGTTTGTTGAAGAGTGTAGTAAATTGGATGAACTCAAAATTGATGTTGTTAACAGGTGTGCTGTGGATCGAATCTTTACTCCAAGCCTTGTTCTGGTTTAGCGTTGAGCTGCTGTGGCTTGACTCCATACTTCTATACATCGCATCAGATGTGCTGTTCCCGACAAGTAACATACAAACCACCTGGTGTTAAGTCCCCTCGGTGCTGTGGAAAGATGTCCTATGATCCCCTTAAACAGGTAAGGAAATGTATTGACAAACATACTTCTTAATCACAACTGGTTTTATTGTTTTTTTTCTCACTATGCACTCATATTGAAATATAAATCACCAGATAAATATATATTTCGCGACTGCGTACCTTATTCAAGACATTTGCTCGCTGTTATGTTTCATAAGTGATATATAGAAGTCCTTCTTTTGTTCTGGGGAAGCTAGGGGAATTCAGTTTTGGCCAGAAGCTTCTTTTAAATAACTTATGAGTGCTATCCGCCTTAAAACTGATTTTTCTTTTCGTGTTTTTGGACAGAAAAGTATTTTAATCATTTTTTTTTTCAAGACCTGTCCTTGGACTTTTAGTCTAGCTAGATAATACCCTCATGATGTAAACTTCAGTACTAACAGATCCCTACCGACTGTTTTTGGCAAAAGAGATATAAGCTTGACGTTACGTGGTCTTAGGTCAAACGGCAAACGCCAAAAATGAAACTTTTGCCGTTTGTCTTTAGCTGTTTGAACAGTAGAGTGAAGATATTTCTATTTGTGGCGAACAGTGGGAGACATTTTTCTATTTTTATGTGATTTAATGAAGGATTAGAAGAAAAGAACACAAATTCAGAGGTCATCTTAGCCGTTTGCCGTTTGACGTAAGACCACGAAATGTCAAGGTTAATCTCTAATATTATAACTATCGTCTTACTCGTTTGCTTTTGCTTATGGTCAACAGCATTTTATTGGGTAAATTTTCTTCTTTCCACTGTTTAGCTTTGCTGTGGTCAACGACTGTACCGCAAGTCCTATTCATGCTGTGGATTAACTTCTTACAACTCCTTAACACATGACTGCTGCAGTGGCCGCCGTGTTCGACCCAAAGGCTGTTGTACCCTTAGCAACGTGAAGGGTTCACGGGGTCCGCCCGGCTGTCATGTCATCATTCAGGCTCCTGATGACAGGGATCTCAAAGGGCCCAATTAACAAAAGACACATGATCTGCAGCCGTGGCACATCCAACCATTCTTCTGTTAGAAATACATAAGAGCGTGACAGTGCGTGATAATTTGTTAGCGTTACTTTTGACATTCAAGATGATCTTAGCAAGGCATATGACGTAAACCGTATTTCCTTAGAAACTGTAAGGCGTATGAAAAAGTCTTTCTTTGCCTGTATAGAGGGAAAAAGAGTGACAGTGACTGCGATTTATTTAAGATTTAGCTGTGAGCATTAAAATACATTACAACGAGATCGAGAGTGACTATTGTTCATATCCGCGTCACGCAAGCCATGATTTAAGTAAACGCGCGCTGGAGTTGACATTGACGCCATCAACTACCCCACCAACTACACGACTTAAACACTAAAGCAAAATTTTCCTACTGTAACCAAATCAATTTTAATGAACCTGTAGTTAAACTAGGAACACCGGAATAGCCAGGAAATGTTAACTGTTAAATGTTAACGTCTTCCAGCTAATAACCTAGCTGTTATCTTTCGAAAATTTCATTAAAATCTAACTGTAAACATGTACCTGCAGATGCAAAAACGCAAATGTCTCACTTACTGGGGAGGTGACAGGAAAAAATGTAACGGGCACCGTAAAAGTTTTCAAAAAAGATCAATAACTTTAAAAAACGCGTGGTTGTCCCTACATGTTATGTTACGAAATGGAAGTGGCAAGCCTATTCAACGTTTGATTAGTTTCCGATTGTGAGCAAAAAGTATTTAGACTGCATTTTAACTGAACCAGAGGAAGGCTGTCAAATACGCTAAAAGCGCTTTTGCAACGATTTTGTTGTTAAAATTGTACCAAAATTGATTTTAATGTCACCATTTGCCATATAGTTTAAAGATCTTTTAAAATATATTTGTCTTTCTGTATCAGTAAAGGCGAATTCTAAGGAGATCTGTGAGGAAATATCGTTTCCCTCTTTTTTTTCAGAAAAATCTGATGTCAGCATTTTTGTTGAGATTCAAGGCTAATTATCTCGAAAAAAATGCGAGGCTACCCCTACTTTTCTTTGTTAATCCCAATAACCCTTGCAAAGTTCTACTTTTTCAATTCCGGTTGGTTATAATCTGGTGCAAAAACCTTTTAGTAGGCACCGTCCTTAATACGACAAAAGTTGTTGAGTTGCTGCGTGACATTAAAAACTATGGCGGCCATGTTGGCCGGTCCTGAAAGTTGCAATCCATGTGGGAGTGGAAAATCACGTTTTTGAGTGTTGGTTCGTCATTTGTTGCCACTTTGCACAGTTTCCATTACTCCAAAAACCCAGAGCAGATCCTGACTAGTTTTCCTTAAATCTATCCTTTCTCTTCATTACGCTCCGCTTTCTTATCGCCCTACAGGAATGTAAAACTAAAACAAACGTCTTCTCGAGTCTACGAGAATTTTGGTCTCGTTCTTTATGTTGAAGACAGGCAGTTGATCTTGTGCAGCACTTTAAAAGTTGTACACCTTCATAAGGCATAATATCGTGCTTAGCACTAAAGTAGCTTGTCCAAATTTCCTCCATTTTGTCGTTCGTTTGTCGAGGTCAAAGTAGAAAAACAAAGGTGTACGAGCACCTACAGCCTTGGGGAGGGGGGAGGGAGGGCTTCTTGGCCGAAGGTTTTACCCAAAACTTTAATTTGTGAGTGTTGAAATCGGGATGCAAGCGCACTAAAACTGCACAAAAACCAAAAACATTCAAAGCTCTGGCCCATATTTGATGAAACTGCTATAATTCAATGACTTCTATCAAGTTCAACTTATTTGAGGAAAAAGTTCTTTAAAAAGTAATTAACTATAGAAACTTTATTTACGAGTTTTGGAAATCTACTGCGCCAACAGCACTATTGTAATGTTTTCTCTTAAGTGTCATTCCCGCATCAAAAGCGTTTTGCCCGAAAAATCACACAATTTCAACAGCTTCCGGAGGACTGTAGCCCCCCTCGAACTCAAGCTCGTACGCCTATGAAGAACAAAATAACTTGTAGCACAAAACAAACAGACTACTCTAATGTTTTACACCAACACAATTACAACTCACAGAGGAAGTTGTCAGCCATGCATGAGTTCAATTGGTGATTGGTGAATGCTGTGATGATTTCTTCGAATTACGGAAACCAATTACATCAACTTACTGTTAACCTGTGAACCTTGGCATCCACCGGCGCCAAAAATGATACCGATCTATTCTGAAACGCGATTAAACAAGTTTAATGATGTTCCACCCTCGCTTCCGCTATCTTAGGAGATTCATCGCACGCGTACTCGTACATGACAATATTTTTAAAATGGAATCTTTTTAGGACCCCTGCATGTTTGTTTCGTGAGTATAACAGAGAATAAGGATCTATATTTCTTTCCTGTACCAGTGCGTGATTTGTTTTTTGGAGCATCGAGCATACCCAAGTTCCCCCTATCGCCCGTCACGCCCTCTTCCAATTTAATACGGGAGATTTTGAGCATAACGTCGGAAGCCTTGTTCATAATCTTACTAAAAGTGTACGCAATTACTGACTAGGGTTCTCATATCGGTGTCAGTTTTTGCCATTTATAATTTCTTATTTCACTCTTTCAACAAGCACTAATATTGTTGCTTATCGTGAAAGCGTGGCTGAAATCTCTCGCCGTAAATCGCGTAAATCGCGAGTAATCTTTATAAATTGAGATGTTTCCGCCATCAATTTTGTCAGGAAGTGGTATTTTCGACCCATCAAGACACATGCTCTGATAGTCCTCTCAGACGTATCTGTTCAGTTTAATTTTTGAGAATTTTAAGCGTAACAGCCGTACGTTTAGCCATAACACTACATGAAGTGACAGAATTCAAAGTGATAATATTTTTAATTTTCGTTGACACGACTATCTTAAAATAACATAGCTCCTTTGAGTGAAAACTTGGTGTTTTAAACCAAAACGCAACGTGATGGGACGGGAAACCGCCCACTTCCCTATTGTTGAGCCATTGTGTCATACTAAATTGTGTGACTCACGACAGTTAAATTATCGAAAGGTACAGATGCTAGGGCTCTGCTTACTTAGCAATGAGCTCCCGGAATGAGCTGACCATCACTTCAACTTTATCTTACGTTAAAATTACAGTAAGAAACTAAAATAACATGAAAAAGTGAAATAAACAACAGGTTATAAAGCTAAGAGATTTTGCGCAACCCCAGTGCGCAACTCGTTAGCTTGTTCTCGACCTTTCTGGGAACACGACAGGAAGAAAATATTTTGCGTGCCTCCATGTTGCATAAGCAAACTGACACCGTGAATATCACTGGCATACCGGAAAGTACACTGTAATATCCGGCATGGCTTTTCATAAATGTCAGTTTTAGCGGTTTTCTTGCCCGCCCACTGGAAATTGTTACCTTGGCCGCTTGTTATATTGCGTGAAGCAAAAGCAGCAGTCGCTTCAGTGTGACAGATAGGATGATGCCCTCGATATGATTTCCGGCGTCCATTTTCAAAGACGAGTTAAATAGACGTGCAATATTTTCTAACAAGTCAGTTGGGAGGAACATTCATTTTGGATACTTCAGCAGAAAGAAAGGTGAGCGATCGTAGAAAACACTTTAATACTATTCATGAAGCCGTCCACGGAGGAAAATATGAATCTCTATGTATTTCAAGGCAGCTTCTCATATCCTAATTCTTGGGTCATTCTCCGTAAAAACTAAAATCTTAATTTAAGATTTTTCGTCTTACCTCAGCACCAGAACAAAAGTTGACGTAAGTTGTCACCTTTTGTTCTGGTGCTGAGGTAAGACGCAAAATCTTAAATTAAGATTTTAGTTTTTACGGAGTTGCAGTAGGTTTCAGTTTAAAACCAATATTGCCTTTTTAAATAAGCTTAAAACAGTTCATGACTTCTTGAGTTTGTATTGGGAATCGTTATCTTAGATTCTGTTCAAGAAGAGCAGATGAAGTTTCTTTAAAAAAAAATAGTGTTTCTCTCGAGGGCGTATGTGTTGATAGCTGCCCGCGAAACTTTGATGGTTTAAAAATTCGAGCGTTCAGCTGGAGGGCTTATATGTACTTTAATACCCCTTAAATGTTTAGGTGTATCACATAGAGTTCCACGAAAGATTAAATGCGCCGTTTACTGTTTGCAAATATCTTCATAATGTCCGGAGAAAGAATATGCAAATGACCAAATTAGTGCGATGACGTCATACATTCAAGTCAAATATAAGTATATTACCCATGCCCAAGCCTGCGATTCTCGACTTTCATGTGACGTTATCATACTCCATAATTAAAAAAAAATACTTTTAGTTTCATCAGATTAAAGTCCCTATAGGAATTTGACGTTTCACAACGTTTTAGCTCTACATGGTTCTTCCTTTTGTAATAGGGCACGTTTGAATTTCCAAACTTTTGCGTTGTGTGACATGAAAATAGCGGCCCAGCAGGTCAAAAATGAGTTTTCCGCGGTCATCCCCTCGCGCGCGACTCGCGTTTCGCGCTCGCTTCGCTTTTGCCTCTGTTCGCCTTAATTAAATGCGCAAAAAAATACGTCTGTTCTGTAGGCTAGACATTCCTGTGTAACGTGCGTCCCAGTATAATTAATTAGTTTTGTATCATGTGACCGGATCGCGCAAAGGTCTTTTTGCAACAGATCGGAGACCATTGAAACTTGGTAGGCTAGTAGTTCTACACGAGGAAATACGCCTATGGCTAAGAAAAATTCTGTCTCCATGGCAACTCGCCCTTTTCCAGGTCCTGGCAACCTGTTTTCAGAATTTAGTGATTTGCATCTCGAAAAAAATTTAACAAGGCCACGAACTTGACCTAACATATTTATAATGCTTGCTGAATCCTGCAGTTGAGGCACCATTAGCAAATATTTGCGTTCGTCAAAAAACGCTTTCATAATGCAGTCGAAATCGACATTCTTGGAATTTTTGGACGTGTATTCATCGTTACAAATTTGGCCCCCGCCGAAAAATTCTTAAGGGGAAAATTCTTCAGATGCAAATCACGCCATTGCAATCGACCATATGCTTTGTCTGTCTCACGTTTTCTTTAACGTGTCGGTCTGCTTGTTATTATTATTTAATTATGGTCACGGCCAGTAAACTGGTACCGTAACTGAAACGTGATAATACATGTGACGAACATGTGAGCACGTGAGTAGGCCATGTACACTTTGGACTTTCTTTCCATGTGCTCTCGATCGCAGCCGGAGGTAGGGTTGGATACTTTTGCCGTGGAATTTTGAGGCTGAGTAGTATTATATCCAATAGTATGATGTTATTTAAACGTTCGTTCGGGCTCACGAAGAGCTTGTTTATTTTATATGTTCACGAACACGATCGCCTGGGCTTTGGGATGTTAACCGTGGAAACAGCTGTAATTCCCGGGAGCGTTGCGTGACATCCCAAAGGAGACTACGGCATTTGTTAATTTAGTTCCAATTTGCGACAGAAAGGCCAGTCGTATCCGGTGGAATATTATTTGGAATAGGTGAAAGAGTACTCTGAGGGCGAGATCCATAACAGTGAACCTGAACCAGGGAACGGAAATGTAAATACTGTGTACTTTGTTATTAGATCAGGCTAGGGGAAGTACTCGAATCAGTCGCACGGTCGGCACGGAGTTTGTTTAGGATGAACGAGCACTCGATTGCAAAATATTTACTTATATTTGAGCTTCCTTCCTAGAATAGTGTTCGTAAAAAATATACTTTTACAAATTAGCTTTTGCACTTAAACATTACAAGTTAATGTGAGAATATTTAGCGCGAAATCTGAAGGCTGATGTAAATATTTTAGTCCTATTCAGGTCTGAATCCTATTAAACCTGTTAAACTGAGTCCTATTTTAAAAAACTTGTGAGTCTACGGAATCTGGGGCCGTCACGTAGTTTGTACCGGGACTTCGTAAAACCCCGGTTGTTGACGAAAAAAGGGTTGGGTTTTAGAGGTTGAAAGTCAGCTAGGGAAATCATTTAAGGTATCTGTATAAAAGTTCATACGGCGTCGAACGCACTCTCATAATCTTTGATTACTAATAGTAAAATAGTATGCCAAAGGTGACAAAGAATGCCTCTAAAATTGGGTAGGTGTGAGACCCAGTATGTAGCTACGGCAACAAATTTGTTAAGCTCACACTTCGTAGCGCATCTAGTAGAATCTTAATTACTCCAAAGAAATGATACATTTCTAATACAAATTGGCTGAATCATCTCCTTTCATCAAATTTGATCCAAATTTGGTTTAGTCTATGACCTCATCACTTGGCGAATTTCAATATTTTAAAAACGATAATATCTCTGGAACGAATGGAGATATATATATATTTGAAAATAGTGGTCAGCATTTGAAATAGTAATTTAGCATTTCTTTTACAGACTACTTGTTTATCTTTTAAAATAGCTCAGATAGTAAAGATTTGATTTCTATCATAGTATCGCGCTCTTTAAGAAGCTCATGTCATATTTTCCTTCTAATCTGTTTTCTTTTCTTATATCATTTCTTTCTTTCCCTAAAGACTTTCAAAACGATAACATTGAGACATTATCCACCATGGTACAGCTTGCTTGCACCCTTACCGCTGCCGTCCTTCTTGTGTTTGGTAAGTAAAACACTTTTTCTTGCCTCGCCTAGTAAGAACAAAGTCAAACTTCCCCTCACCACATCACTACTTAAGTCAAGAACGTGACAAGTAGTTATAAAGAAACTTTCTTGATCTATAATTTATGCTCCCAATAAAATTTAATTAGCTTAATTGAATCGAATTGAATTAAAGTTTTACTTTGACATTCGTGAATATGTGCATCCTTCGCTTTGAGACATAGATGTTAATGTGAGAGAATGGCTCTGTAAACCAGAGATTAGGTCTTTTGCGTAGGATCAAGCATTTGTTGCCGTATAATGCACGCCTTCTTTATTACAAAAGCCTTGTCCTTCCCATCCTTGATTATGCTGATATGGTATGGGATGATAAGGATAACGCTGTCTTAATGAACAACCTGCAGGTGTTTCAAAATAAGGCGACAAAGCTTGTTCTAGATAAACCCTTTTACTCTTCCACAACCGATGCTCTTCAGTAATCAGCTTGGCCTATTAAATTTAAAACAACGCAGGCGTTATCAAGAAACAGCTATGTCATACATATAGCACACGTTTCAAAGATTATCCATCAGTAAAACGGAACTGGGGTAAACAAAGAACCTGTTACTATGCCTTTAAGGACTGGGATACCTTGAATAGTGACTTGATGAACCCTGACACCATATACCAGTTTAGACGTAAACTTTTTAAATCTTTTTAAATTTAGTTTACTTTTGTATTTTTAATATTTGTAATTTGTGTTCTGATTCTTAACAATTTTATTTAATTTTGGACCAGGACCTCTCTGTAGGTCACTACGGGTGAGAGAGCTTTCCTGTATAAATATTATTACTAGTAATAACCAAAGGTTAGCAAATACGGGCGAGCATTTTTTTTGCCTATTTGGTGAATAAAAGATTTTGGGGGCCTATAGGAAAAGGTCGGGTGATTTTGTTTGGCCATGAGCACACCCTCCAGGTTTTACTCGTTTTTTCCTCCATTTTGACAGTAGCAATAGAGTGATTTTACAAAATTTGTGAAACAGTAACACCAGAGCATTCCACGTGACACTAATCCCATTGCTTGCTTTCCTTAGATTTAGTAATATGCTGTAATTGCTGTTTCACGGCGTAAATAAAAGTACTCTAGGTTATAAAGTATGCGTATTGATCGAGTCAAAATGATTGATTCAACGCAAGTGTGATTTATTTAAAATCATGGACAAATAACATGGACAAATATGAAATGAAACAAGGCCAGATTTCATAAACAAACCGATAGGTCGTGATAGCCTACGCTGTATTTGCCGCGATTTAACCGTGATATATAGCTCCGTGTTGTGAACGAGTATTGTTACAAACAGTTGACTTATTTCGTGGTGAACAGTGGTTCAATGGTAAAGTTGTGGTAAAACTGTGGCAAAACTGTGCCGATATTTCATAAACAAATCGAAGTAGGTGACAGGCTGACAGCTGAGCTGAGCGGACAAAAGACTGAAGGAAGACCAACGCTGTCGCTTCACGCTTCTGAGATCGAAGACAACGATCGCAGACAATGCGCTTGGAACAGCTTTCGCTCAACGCTTCTATAAAATTAAAGAACGCGATCTCACATTATGCGCTTGTCAGCTCAAGGGCAAACTATTCTGACGCTCCGTGATTGAAGTTAAGGACGAACATAGCATTCTTGCATTCCATGCATTCGGGGTGGAAGACTCATGATTTCAGCAAAATCGAGTCAGGGCCAAACTATACAACTGCGGCGCATGCGTTTGTAAAAGCAACGTTGAGATTAGGATTGAGGGCTCCTTTTGTCGCCCGCAATTAAACCGGTACTAGCGTATATCGGATACTATTTTGGTCTACCATTGATTAAATGATAACCCCCTGGCTGACAGTCAGGTAGACAACTGTTCTGATTGGCTAAAAACGGGCGTTCAATAGAGCGATAGAGGACACCGGAAGTGGTCAATCTTTGAAAATGGCTTTAACTTCGTGTTTTGGTGAACAATCTTGAATAATTTTTTTTGTTCGATAGGCACTGCAGGGGGTTGTAATTATGCTAAAGCAAAAGCCCTTTTCACGGTTAATATTTCTCATTTGCATTACAATGTAAACCAACGTGTATGCGAGGCAATTTCGGGCTAAAACTACAAAATAGCCCGAAATTGCCTCGCATACCTGCTAGATTTTATTGTAATGCAAATGAGCAAAGTTAACCGTGAAAAGGGCTATTGGACAGCTCTTACTCAGCTTCTATTGGCTTTGATTGCCATTAGAAACTGCGAAGACCGTAGCCTAATTGCAGAACCTTAGCTAGAAAAGCAATTATGGCTGAGTTAAAAAAAACATTACAGTGGGAGATCCAGACCTTGAGCTAAGGGAGGGGGAAGGGGCGGTTTTCATTTACTTGCCCTGTTGGCTTTTCTTCCTTCTGTCGTTTCTTCATTTTTTGACTCAAAATATGGGGGCCCCTGGACCCCTACCTAGACCCGCCACAACATTACATTATGATTGAGGCAATGTTTAAAGTAAAATTCCCTTCCCAGGTATTTAAAGTGTTTATAATGACTGTAAACAACAAAAACGAAAAAGTATGACTGAGGCAATGTCCATGGTTAAATTCTCCTTCTAGCTATTCAAGGTGTTTATGATGGCTATAAACAACAAAAAAAGAGACAATTTGACAGTCTGTTATCGTAAAAAAAAAAACAGATTGATGTCAGTTCTTAATGCGTCTGTCCTGTTATTGACAATGAATTTCGTCATGACATTGTCAAAGTAATTTGGTTTTATCAACTGAGTTGATAATGTGAATTAGCCACCGTAAAGAGATTCAGAAGCTGACGTTGCAAGCGCTAGCCCTTCGTCGGAGCGAATCGAGGAATTGTGGGTTGTGTGTGGTTTATATACAGAAATATGGAGCTACACCATTGGTTGGTGCCTGGCAACGTGAAAAACAGAATAAATTAGTTGAATGAAAAGCGTTCGTTGATACCGTGAGGATTAAGAGTGCCGATTTGAAAAATAAATTTTTGTTCTAGAGTTTTGCGACTTTCTGTGCTTCCTTGATGTAGGGAGAGGCCGCAGACTGTCATGTGTTGTGTAGAATGATTCGGCAGATTAAAGTGTCTAGCGACCGGTTTAGATGCGTTTCTGTCGCCTTTCTCTACGTCGTGAAGATGTTCTCGAAATCGGTCGCCTAGTCGTCTACCTGTTTCGCCGATATATAACTTTTTGCAAAGGGTGCAAGTTATACAGTAGATGACATTGGCTGAGGTACAGGTAAAATGATCAGTGATCGTAATGGATCGCTTGGGTCCCGACAATTTTTCAACGTTGCAAATGAAAGGACATGTTTTGCATCGTGCGCGTGCACATTTAAAAGTACCGGGTTGTTCACTCGTTTGAAAAGCACTTCTGACTAAAAAGTTACCTATGTTTTTGTCGCGTTTGAATGAAATTAATGGCGGTTGCGAAAAGATTCTGCCAGTATCGGGATCATTTTGAAGTAATTTAAAGTCTAGAATGATGGATTTAACTGCGTGGTTGTGAGGGTGAAATGTGAGAGTGAATGGAATTCTATTGTTATTCTCCTTCTGAGACGTTTGTAGTGCTGACTGCCGATCAATTTGTTGGGCGCGATGATGGCCTGCTTCAACAACAGAGGCAGGATAGCCACGTTTGTCGAAAAACTCGCACATTTCTTCTGATTTTAAGGAAAAAGTAGTCTGCGGATCCACTCGGCTATCGCCTCGTGGATCCACAGCTACTTTGACAATGTTTTGACGCAATTCATGATCAGTGACAGGACAGACGCATGAAAAACTGACGTAAATTTGTTTAGTGGAAGTGTCTTGGTTTGCCTGTTACTGGCTAGGGATCTGAATCAGGTTCAGTTGTTTACCATGACAGAACTAACATCATCATACCCTTCTGGTGTCTATCGGCAAATTCGCCACCAGCCGTTTGATAATCGGGTGATAATCCTTTTATTTCCCACAGCTGTAGAAACTCACTGTCGAAAACCGAATCGTGGTCTTCCTTGGATCAGACAATGTGATGATCGATACCTGCTCCGTGATAACGACCAACAGCAACGGCACAAGATTTCTTATGCACGAGATTGCTGCGGCAACGTCCCTTACGATTCGCAATATCAACTCTGCTGCCGCGGCCAGCTTCGCTTTAAACCTCCTGGTCACTACTGTTGCGGTTCCTCCACGTATAATCCTAGTTCACAGCTGTGCTGCAATGGCGTCGTGAAGACCAAGAGCGGTTCTCTTAATGCCTGCTGTGGTAGTGTCCTATATGATAGCAGTAGCAAAAGCTGCTGTTCTGGAAAAGTCGTTGCCAGGCCTTCGGGCAGTCAGTCAAGTAGATGCTGCGGGTAAGTGCCTCGATACGAAAACAACAACATTACTATGCATGCATATGAAGTAGAAAGTATAATTTACATTTGCAAAACCTTAATCGAGATTGGGTATATCACTGTTCCTTTTTCAAACCTGAAATGAAATGGGCAATTCTTGAGTGCGATCAAGATCGAGTTCCTACAATTGTGATAAAACTAGCATGCTCATGCTAAAGCTCGCTTAGTAAATGCTTCAGAATGGAGGTAATTCAGATATAGATATAGCCTTTATTCTAAAACAATGATATGCAGACAATGGCCTCCATTTGGCAAGGAAAGATGCTCGGATATATGTCCGAGGACATTATCTGTTTCGAGAAACGAACAGTTTTCCGAGAGCGTAACTGGGAACTTCGAGAAACAGATATTATGTCCGAGGACAAATATCCGAGCATTTTTTGCGTCAAATGGAGGCTGCTGTGTTTGTTTTTTCTTCAAATGTTTTTCGCAACATGCGCAGCCGGATTGAAAGTTGGGGAATATTACTCGGACATTCCCCTGTTTCAACTGGGGAATATTCCGGTTACGTGATGCGTGTGAGACCAATTGCGCGCGAGTGAAAATATTTGATAGATTATAATTGAAGCTAAGAGGCTTGTGTGGTCGTTGTACTAAAAACTACGTATCTATATAAATATACCACTCGAAAATGTACAATAACAATCTAAAATCACGTTGACACAGGGAAGCTCGAAGTTTTCCTCTAGTTTTGCCCTCGGAAAGTCGAGATCTGTTCGCTAAGCCGCGCATCAGGTAGTAATGCCTGGGGACAAACCTTTGTGCGTGTGTTTTCCTGTCACTTCGATCAATTGCTTGTGAAGAATACCTTGTTATTTTTACAGACTGCAAAGCTACAACCCGTCTACTCACGTGTGCTGTTCTAGAACCATTTCACCAAAGCCAGCTCAGTGCTGCGGGAGCGCGTCTTACAACCCCAAGACACATACCTGCTGTGGAGGACAAGTGTTGTCAACTGCTGGGATCACTTCACCTGGCTGCTGTGGAAGCTCTGTTTATGATAGAAATCAAAAGGTAAAACAGATTTTGTAAACTTATTTTGAAAACTTGCTTGACCGTAGTGTAAGAGGTTTGAGGCGGTGTCTATGAGGCATTCAGTGTTTCTTTTGAATTTCGTTTATTTTTAGCAAACATTTCACTAGAAAAAAACTAATCCTTCTTACTCTTTCAGATTTGCTGCTGGAATACACTTCATAACAAGATAAAAAACGTACAGGCTGGATGTTGCGGTAAAACGCTTATCGTCACCAGTCATCAGCTCTGCTGTCTCGGACAGGTCACATATAAGCCAGCCGGTGTGCTGAATCCACGTTGTTGTGGAAACCAGGGCCACAATCCTGCTACTCAGGTGAATATGAATAATTCTTAGACAAATTCAACAGCGCTGTTAATTTAAAGAGCAGTGTCACCAGGACTTTGCGGCTTTCATCATAAACAAAATGCTTCTTTAAAACTACGACGAAGATATCAAATGAATTTTATCAGAACTTAGGGCTAACCATAATAAATTTCTTGAGATTTTTGGAACACGTAGCATCAAAACTTGAAAAAATTGGCCAATTTTTTCAAGTTTCAATCCATATCCATCCATGCCATCCGTAGAGACAGGCGACAGGAAACAGTTTCAGTACCTTCAAATAGTCTACAACAACAAAACTGGGTCATTGGGTTTAGAATTCAATTGATGCGAAGACCCCTTCTAGCTTTTTATAAATTTGCGAACTAGCGTGACAATGCCCCTTTAATGGTCAAACACAAGACATGACCAGAGTTCATCCACTAAATAACAAGACGGCTAGATCGAGATGGAACCACTTTGCATGATGGGGTGATAAGCGGTGCTCAACAACTTTGATGTGAATGGTTTAACTCTAGTTGTACAAGACTACTCTAGACTACTCTACTCTAGATGTACAAGTTTTAATCGCATCAGTGAAAGTGTAAATTCTTAATTGGTCTCGCTTATATACTCATTATATGACTGAGAAAAACGGGAAATTGCGAGCACGTTAAGCGTATCCAGCCATGATTTAACCGTATTTTCTTATTCTCCCAGGTCTGCTGTGGAAACAAGGTATTCTCGAACGCCAAACTCTGCTGTGGACGAGTCGGTTACAACCCTATGACCCAAACCTGTTGTGGCGGGCAGGTTCTTACACCCCATGGTGGACCCTTCCATAGTTTAAGCGGATGCTGTGGAAAATCGTTGTACAATCCAAGTATTCAGGATTGCTGCTACGGGAGATACATAAGACCTAGAGGCTGCTGCTACAATAGGCATCAGAGAGAGGGACCGGAATATGGCTATAGGTTATGCAGGGAACTTCAGTAAACTCATAGCAATGAAATCACGTCGAGGAAAACGTTTTTCAATTTTGTAGATACATAGTGTTTTTCAACTTACTGCAACTGATTTATTATTTGGTCGAGGCTGGATGCTAGGCGATATAAAATCATGCTTACCATTTCAATAAAATTCTTTTGTTACATTTGGGTCTTAACTCGATTTATTCTGAAAATGACGTTTTATTATATGGCAAGGTAAATCCGAGTGTTTTGATTGGTTCTTTCTTGGTCAGGATTTCGCCATGCGGACCGTTTCCATGGAAACGGTCACGGTCATCGGCTGTATTTTTTGTTTTCAATAGCTGGCAAATTCAAAACAAGCATGGCCCGAGTGCCATATAATAAACAACTTGCTAATCTAGCTAGCTCGAGCCGTACTGGGAATATTGGCCCTCGGTCGTTTTTGTACGGACCTCGCTTCGCTCGGTCCATACTGCCACACCTCGGGCCAATATTCCCCAGTACGGCCCTCGCGCTCGGTTAGTAAGAGGTTAGTAGTGTCTATGGTGACAGCCATGTGAGCAATTAAACTTCAGATTCCTCGATTCATATTCTTTGGGATGATCCCGTGAACCGGCCAGTACATTTTTTTCACCCCTCCCGTAACATAGACGCCCTTAAAGAACACTCTGCCTCTCTCGCTTTCCTGACAAGCTGTGTTCAACTGAAATCTCTACATTATATACCTCTTACTAACCGAGTTCGAAGTTCGTACCGTAAGTTACGGACCGAGGTTTTTCCCCTTCGATTTATGGCCCAAGCGCGCAGCGCGCGGGCCATAAATCGTAGGGGAAAAAACGAGGATCCGTAACTTACTGTACGGACGGAGATAACGAGGTTAGTAAGATATTTATTATATCTCTATTGGGTGTCTGACGAGTTCGGGGACGATTTTTATCCGTGAGGAACGGCTTCAAGTTTCTGAAGCAGGTCGAAATCAAAACGAGTCAATTTGAAAACGTTTTTAAGTCGTTACTACGCTTTAGCACACAATTTAGAGTAAAAGAAAGTTTTGAACCTTAACTTGCTAAATAAGTTAAGAAATTTTGGCGATAAATCACGCAACAGTTTGGCAGCACAAACAACTTTAAATTTTAGCGGGTCGTGCGGGAGAGTACGGCGCGCTAAATTGACCAATCACAGCGCGCGTACTAACTTACAGATACAACAAGAGCTATTATCCAGTCGATTTAAGAAACTAACGCTAAAAAGTCACGACGTTTCGACCTCTCCGAGGTCATATTTAAGTTAGTAAAATTTTTCTAAATTGGCATAAATATGTTAAAACAAGTTAAAATCGATAAAAATGTGGCGAGCACTAAAATATGATACAATATGTAAAAAAGTACTAAAAATAAATATACAATGGAAAAGAACCGGCAGCTACACCGACGAATTGAAGAACACCACCTCAGAGGGCAGCACGATATGGAACCAGAAGACATCGCACAGAATTTTCAGATCTTAAGAAAGTGTCAGAACAAATCTGACTGTCTTATTTTTGAAATGTTTTTTATCAAAGAACTGAAACCAACACTAAACAAACAGTGCGATTCAATTCGCGCCAAACTATTTGTTTAGAGCAATTCTTGCTGCAATTATTTTATTCTTTTCCATTGTATATTTATTTTTAACACTTTTTTGCATACTGTATCATATTTTAGTGCTCGCCACATTTTTATCGATTTTAACTTGTCAGTTTTAACATATTTATGCTAATTTAGAAAAATTTTACTCACTTGAAAATGACCTCGGAGAGGTCGAAACGTAGTGACTTTTTAGCGTTAGTTTTTATTTCAAAATCGATTTCGAAGAAACTACTTATTAAGATTTAAGAAACGTTTAGTAAAACATTAGTTCCTCTCCACCTCATTAGATACGACATGCCCATAACTAAATTAGGGACCAGCTACGCGTCTTCTTTGTTGTTAATCACCTGATTTATCCCCTCGTATCCTAGGCATTTTAGGTGTGAACGGCCAGATCAGTGACAAGCAGGACGACTCAGTGCGGTCCCTTTGACATGTTTTCCATTTTCCTAGCCCCACGTTATAGATGGGCTGGAGAAAGAGAATATTGGGGGTTCGGGGGAGCGTTGTGGGGAGGGGTGGGAAAGCTCTAGTGTTAGAAGTGGTGTTACACCAATCTATGCAGTCAGCACACAAGAAGATGCGATGAGACAAATTCGGAAAGTTATTCTTTTCGCGAAGACCGCTAGGGTTGCCCGCGTTCAAATGTTAATAGTTACACGCTAAACTCATTTGAGCAACATTATATACAGCAACACTAAAAATTGCTGCTCTATATAATGTTCTTTATTTGAATGACCCCAAACAGTGCACGTGGCCGTAATTCACCTACATTTAAGTCTCAACCCCATCTGTGCAGTGCAATACATAATACAACCTAAAATAAATCATGCTTTAACCAGTGTAGTTCTTATTTGAATAGAGAGAAATCTTTCGTAGTATGTTTTAGGCCAAATCCTCAAAACACCAGAGAAAATGTTAAAACACAGCTTTATTTCTACAGTCAGTCCTTCCGTTCACACTTATTCGTTACGTAATCGCGGCTTTTCGGAAACGCTTTTATAACTGGAGGAATTTGAAAATGCCGGCTTTTTGTTTTCATTTGAAAACGATGGCGTCATGATATTCGTAGGAGTGCTTTCATTATGACAAACCCTAGGAAAATTAGCCTGCGTAGCTTGGCAGTTTTTAAGCAATGCGAGCACGCTTTAAGAAAGTGGGGAAAGCCGCGATAACAAGCGCCAAGGCCGCGAGAAGCATGGGAGAGAGACAACTTCGCCGCTTCGTGCGCTCGCGTTCAAACTGGTTAACACGCCAAGCTACGTGGACTATAGGAAAATGGAACGAAATTTTCTAATTAAATTAGCCCAACCAAGAGGAATGGCTCTTACCATTATTTATTTCTTTTCCGAATTCCCTACATAAGGGAAAAGAGGTAGGGCAGTTAATCGGTTTGTCAGAAATGGAACAGCGAATTTTGATCGGAATATTCCGACCGAAATGACTGGACCACCTCCAGAGGAGATCCCGAGTGTCCCGATCGAAAGAAACCGAAACAAAACCTTTCCATTTATCTTTATCTTTATCAATCTTTATTTGTACTTAAAAAAGCTGCAATGTTCAACGAAATTATCAACAGTAAAAGTATAAGAGTACTAGCTGCCTGGAATATTAAAACGGTAGAGTTATGATAGAATTTTTGTACTTGTTCGTCGAGTTATTTACGTTGGTGATAATCAATTCTTGGCGCATTTAAGTGTATAATTTCATCGAATTTAATGACCAAACAAACACTTTATTCACGGTCTGTTTGCTCTAATCTGAAATGTTAATCACTTTGTGACAGCAAAGATGTACTAAAGGCTGATACACCGCCACGTATGAAAAGAAATAGCTTTACCCCTGGTGTTTGACGGACTATAATCCAAAAATAAAATTATGCTCGTGATGTCAATTATAAAACGACATACCGACAAACGACTAGCGGACGATCAGGCATTCTTGATTGCAGATTAAAAAATGATCCTATATCACCTAGCATATACTTTTTGCAAACCATGCGACAAACACGGGCTGTTTACGATCCATTCAGCCACGGCTCACTCATAGAATTTAAATAATTATTCACAATCAAATTAATTGTTTACTGAATAATACTCGCCAAGAGTGGAAAAATCTACACAACAGATCTACATGAGCTTTATGACTCGTACACAAGCATTGGATCTCACGACTTTTCGTATAAATCAAAACGCAGCCGGTGAGAAACATACGAACAGGCCGGAAAAAAAGGTTTCTCGTGCTTGCTAATCAGTATTTACGCATATCTATCTTCATTTGGTGCTCATCACTTCCAGTAATGACAGCATAAATATTAGACAGAAGTAAACATAATCCAAGAAAGATTCTACGCTTGAAGGCTCATTGTCTCTTTCAGATTAAAACGAAGAAAACTCACACAGTTATTTATTATCAAATAAATCTACCCTTTGTGTTTTAGTGTAAAATGACTAAAGGATAACTATATGTAAAAAAATTAGAATTATCATTCTGTACCACAAACATTGGTATACCATATTTCTGTACCAAATTGCTGTTAATTATAACTGAATCTTTTTTTGGGCAACAAAAGCGGGACCGACATTATTTTTTAGTAGAATCAGAGTGCTCTCTCTCATTTTACTCAAGTGAGGGATCAAAGCGTGGCAAACAAGACGAGAATGGAACAATTCATTCCATTGGACCAATTGACGATTAAACAAACGGCTCTTGCAAATAGCGTGGCTTGTTAGAATAAAAATTAGAATTTAATGGCTTTTGCCTTAGAAACTTGTTCTGTTCTTGTTCACTACACGCAAAACAAGAGTTTGGATAACATAAAGTGATATTTTCCATTACGTCTTGATCACCGACAAGTAAGTATCAAAGGATTTGATGCGTTAATTTGCAGTTCTGGTTTATACAGTATTTTCGCATCCGTAATCGTTTTCTTATAATCACGGTACTGTGAGTTTGAAACCGCGATTTGGTCTTGGTCCATCGCCGATGAAAACAAAAGAAGTTGTCTATGTTTTAATAACTCATGACTCAATCTGTCCACTGCACAAAAAAAACTGCGCTGAATCCTTCCCAGATATAATGATCTCTTACTACAAATTCTAAACAAACGTTTCTATTTCTGTTCCACAGTTGTCTCATTTCAACGTTTTTGCTCACAGAGAATCACAAAAGCCTTGAATCACATAAAGTTAAGCGTTCTAGATATCTTAGCCAAGATTAATGAATAGGTTGAGCTGTTTCGACGAGGAACGTTGAAAAAAGTCGCCAACCCTTACAAATACCCGACCACAATTGTTGAAAGCCACAGGCACGTAAAAACTCTAAAGTATGTTTGAATTCCTATCTTTATTTTTCAACACATCAGTTGTTTTTTTTAATGACCGCAGGTTATAATAACTGATATTTTTGGATATATTTAGATAAACATTTTATATCAAGTGCAGCAAGATAGCAGAGTTAATGAATATGAATTTGAAAATTAAATTGCACTACGCTTTGCTTTGTACCATGGTAAAAGATAAAATGTGGCCCTGTTCCGAGTCTCACCAAATTTAATTCGGTAAAAGCTGAGACAGCAATGTACTAGTTTAGCCTATCTTCCGCCCTAGACTGATTTTGAATTTTGCTTATTTTATTCCCTGAATTCTTACATTTGTTTGATAGTTTAGCAAGAGAAAGAAACCCAAATTTCAAATTTATTAAATTGGGGCTGATTTTGGACCATTTTTTACTGGCAGAGCGGTTTTCAATGAAGTATCGTAAAACCAAAAGCAGAACCAATAACCACTGAATTAGACCACTCAGCCAATCTCAAACGGTAGTAAAACCAAAACCAAAGTAATTGTCTAATTACTTGCGACACTTGACAGAAAACCGTTGTAACAACGAATATACTGTAATCGCGCATATACGAGCGGCTCAGAAGTGGAAATAAGTGCAGTCTAGTCCTGTCGGTAATATTGGAAAAGATTCGTTTATACGAAGATTGTAAACAAGCTTGATAACGGGCCTTTAGTTGTCGCCAGATTTTGTAAAACAGGAAAACTGCGCTCATGTTGGCTGAAGATCAGTTGTGGCAAGACACCATTTACAGAGTTTCTGGGACCTGCAAGATTCGCAAGATAGACACCGAAGTGAATTAACCGTCACAAGAGCAAAGGAAATGACACACACCGATAGAGGTATTCTTGTTGGAAGCCTCCCAGATGCGATTTAAAGCAACGGGTGACGATCCACCCCATTAACATGTTAGATGATGAAGTGAAAAGTATTTCGTTAAAAGAAAAAGAAAATCAGGGAACTAGAGCTACATCAAGATGGTTACGGCAGTATAAAGGAAGCGGAATTTTAGAAAAAAAATTATTGCGGTGTTTAAGATAAGACGATAACAGCCCCACCATGGGTTTACAATGCTCAGCTATTGGAGTAAAATGTTACTAATAACCCTACAGAAAGACCTGACGATAGTCTCCTAGATCAAACCATCAGACGAGGGTTTGAATCAAATTGGATGACAAGGAAGTAGCTGCAAATAAAAACATGACCTTCTGGAGACTTACCCAAAAAAGCAAGCTGTGTTACAACTACTTTTACAATACAAAACACGAGCATTTCTCCCAAATCTGTCGCCATCCCAATTGCTTAGTGGCGAATAGTAGCCATTGGCACCAGAAGTTATTGGATGATATGGTCAGCGACCACACCGAAGACTCCACTAAAGCCACAACAATTAATCTTAAAATCAAAACAACGCGATCGTAAGTGGACTGGCTGCTACGAAACCTGCTACACCTGTTAAGAAGAAGTGCCTGTCTGGCTTGTTTGATAGTGTCAGTCAACGCTCCTATGGTCAACGCTCAGGCTTCAAGGTTCATTAAAGTTAAATAACGACGTAAGGAAGACAGACCAGTGGGACTAACAAGTTACAAAGAGTAACATTTGGCCTCTAGCCTATCAAAGCACACCTACTGTCTGTAATCCTCTTGAATCGTAGACTCGATTTCGGCTGCTCGAATCGGTGAGCGGTGATCGGTGATCGGTGATCGGTGATCGGTGAGCGGGAATCTCCAAGACAGCCTTCACCAAAAAATATTTATTTTTTGAAGACTTTTACCCTCGCAATTCAGTACATGTCGATGTTCTTACTAGTAAAAAAGAATACTTTTCTTTCTTTACTAGCTGGATATTTACGAAAAGGGGTAACTGGTAAGTGACTAGTTGCTCG
>CM042746.1:40350993-40353493 GCA_022496165.2 Catalaphyllia jardinei | reverse complement strand
GAACGCGATAGCCCCCGTATTCCGGGGAAATATGCAAGGATATCTGTCCTTATTCATAATCTATTATTCGAAGCTCATACTTTTCCTCGAGTGACGCTGTCGGAAAGCTGTTCGCTTTTCGGCGCATATAATGTCAGCGGGCAAAATCTAGGGTATTGTTTATTTATAAAAAAATGACTTCAGATAAGAAAAAAAACGTACACAGTAGGCCGTATTCGTAGTAGTAGTCTTGGACTGGAGTTAGTTTGCAATGGAGGCTAATGCGGGGGAATATCATTGAAAAGAGAACCATGTCATTTAATGTCATTTGCATTTCAAAGACTTCCCGCATTAGCCTCACTTTCAAGCTAGTTGTAATCAAATACCTGACGTGTGAATGTGGTTTATTAATTATACATATAACTTTCTTTCCGTGTGCTAGCTTTCCTCTGAAAGTGGATTCTTGCATGCCTGTTTCATTTCTCTAAGCACCGTTGTCTTACAGATATGCTGTCAAGGACGTCTGTCGTCTAAACCGGCGAATGCACAATGCTGTGGAACACTGGGATACAACCCAGCCCAGCAGGTAATAACAAAAGCTATTGTGATTGAAGGTTAATTTGTTCATTTTTTTCTCCAATCTCCTTGTTAAGTTCGCTATCAGCCAGTTGTATCAGAACAGTTTCTCTTGGTTTCCTCGTATTCCTCAAAGGCTTATCTGTCCGCGCTTGTAAAATCGCAGTCCACATAAAGTTCCATACGATGTAGTTTGAACACTAACACTAAGAAAAAAAGATTCGACTAGTGGCAATGGTAGTTAGGTAGTTAGTTTGGGGTGCTTTTTGGAAATGTCTTAGGGACTTGATCCTTTGACAATTGGGTGGCCATTTAGGTATTTCCACAGGCCACTACTTCAGTGCTAATCGTATAATGAGCTAGGAAAAGCTGGAGATCCGTGATTTGTTAGATCTTATTAACTCTACTTGTTGTAAATTTCTTAATTCGGAAAAGCATCTGATGTACTTTCTTTTGGAAGACGGTTCCACGGCATACCGTAACTGATATTAATTATCGTCTAATGCGTTGCGCCGTGGCTTGACGAATTAAAAGTGCTATGCACTATACCTAAGATGGAAAAGCGTATACAATAGGCCATTTTACAGTTTCGTGCTTAGTAACCTGGCCATGAATGCAAGGGAGCTTGGAGGTGACCTTGCTTTGACTTTTCTACTTTCTCATTCAATGGTCTATTTAGACGTGACAAAATAGCGAGGCCAGGTATAAGTCCTTTCAGGGAGTTGTTGGGCGGTGAATATACCAGGAACAACGTAAAACCTTTAAATTCAGTGTAATTTGGTTTTATCAACTGGGTTGATACGGTGAATTGGCCACCGTAAAGAGATTCGGAAGCTGACGTTTCGAGCGTAGCCCTTAGTCGGAGCGAATCGACGAATTGTAGGTTGTGTGTGGTTTATATACAGAAATATGGAGCTACGCTATTGGTTGGTGCCTGGCAACGTGAAAAACAACAGAATAAATAAGTTGAATGAAAAGCTTTCTTTGATACCGTGAGGATTAAGAGTGCCAATTTGAAATATAAATTTTGGCTCTAGAGTTTGGCGGCTTTCTGTGCTTCCTTGATGTAGGAAGAGACCGCAGACTGCCATATGTTGTTTGGAATGATTTGGTAGATCATGAAGTGTCTAGCGACAAGTTTAGATGAGTTTTTGTTGTCTTTCTCTACGTCGCGGAGATGTTCCCGGAATCGGTGGCCTAGTCGTCTGTATGTTTCGCCGATATATAACTTTTTGCAAAGAGTGCAAGTTATACAGTAGATGACGCTGAGGTACAGGTAAAATGATGAGTGATCTTAATGGATCGCTTGGGTACCGAAAATTTCTCAACGTTGCAAATGAAAGGACATGTTTTGCATCGTGGGCGCGGGCATTTCAAAAATCTGGGTTGTTCACTCGTTTGGAATGCACTTCTTGCCAAAAAGTTATCTACGTTTTTGTCGCGTTTGGATGAAATTAATGGCGGTAGCGAAAAAATTCTGCCAGTATCGGGATCATTTTGAAGCAATTTAAAGTTTTTTAGAATTATTGATATTATTGCGTGGTTGTGAGGGTGAAATGTGAGAGTGAATGGAATTCTATAATTATTTTCCTTCTGAGACGTTTGTAGAACTGACTCCTGTAAGGGAGTCCCCTGCCCTCTTTCTTTTAGGCGCAAATCAGTTAAAACCTGAAGAACCAAAAATGTCTAGGACCCACCTACATTAGGGACAGAAGGGATGGAAAACTATTGAGGTCTCCACATTGGTCTGGATCTGCCGCTAAGTACGCAATATTACCTTTGTGAGTAAAAAAAGATACGTATCAATGCGTTCAATAATTATTTTCTAATTAATTAGAATTCTTGCATCTCTCTTGCAAACAACACTGTTTTATAGATATGCTGCCAAGGACGTCTCTCATCTAAACCGGCGAATACACACTGTTGTGGAGCACTGGGATACAAC
>CM042746.1:40292050-40317733 GCA_022496165.2 Catalaphyllia jardinei | reverse complement strand
TGTAGTTGAGACATGAATGATATTAGAAAAAAGGTTACCCTCGGACTTGTTTATTCCATGACCATTTATTCTCTAGAACTATTGCATTTTACAGTACATACCTGTTCCACAGCCTTGCGCTTATACTCTGCCAGGTTCTGTTGTGAGGGAACACTTGTCAACACCTGGTATGCACAAACATTCTAAATTAATCACTTGCAGTGGAGCGAGGCAAGGATGTGAGTAAAGTATTCTGTCAACGTCTTGTTCTTGCAAGATATTTCCAAGGTAGACTTGTTTTTTCTTTGTATCTTTGCCCTTCTAAGGGCGTTAAAGAAGCAAACGGCATTATTGATAATTGTTAACTCAAGACTTAACACAACATTTTTTTTTCATGTTGTTTTTGTTTACTCCTGAATGTCTCAATCAACTACTTTACCTCCATCATTTTTTCCTGTATACATGTGCAATAACGTGAGTTATTAACTTACCTGACCACCCGCACACTGGATTATTTCCTTCATGGACGCGGGACTCGGTTCAACACTTTGGGTCACATACACCAAGATATCCTATACACAAGGAAAACAGAACTGTTCAATTTCGAGCGTCCAGCAAAAATCTACACTGATGTAAGTTAATCTGCACTGGAAAGAAAGAATTTGCACCCTATGTTATGTTCATAAAGATCGACGATAACTTCAAAAACTGAGGAGCTTTTCTTTAGTTAGGATACTCTTTACAAATATATGTAGTACTGGCGAATTGAAATTGATAAGAAATATCAAAACAGTAACACAGAACATTCACAGTCAGACGATTGATGTACACGTCGCTATCCTAGCAAACACACCTGCAAAAGAGGACGAGATCTTGCTCTTTGTAGCGATGTCACCAATTCCATGTCATAAATGTCTTCAGAAAATGTATCCTTTACAGTAAATTCTCTAGGATCTGAATATTTTAAACATCCCGTCACTTGGGTAGAAATTGCAATTTGCCATTCCAATATGAACGTAATCAAATAATTAGGAGTTACAAAACAACTTGTTCTCCTTGTTCTTATCGAGCCACAGAAAGGCTCGTGAAAGTTTAGGTCTTGAAAAAGCTGTGTAGAAACACAGTCAGATCACAGAACCTGTACATTCTATATTACATAGAGGATAATACACGAGTACGCGTAGATATGGAATTTCTCTTCGAGTGTTAAACTTGACACCTCACGAGTGAGCGCGGCCAACAAGTGAGATATAAAGTTGAACACAGGAAGAGAAATCCCATATCTACATGCAGCCATGTATCATAAAGCTACTAATGACGACTTTTTGACGATTTCTCGAAGACTTCCGAACTCTTTCGAAAATTTCCGAAGATTTTCCAGAAATTGTCCGTCAGCCAGACCAACGTTGTTTCGATCATACAGCAACCTATTGAGGAATTATGTAACCACAGCAATGATTATCTTTTCACTCGTGAAAATTACATGTTATTTTTACGTGTGAAATAATTAACATTTTATTTTCATGTGTGATGATATGTTTACGCGAGAAAGCTGAATTAGTTTTCTACTGGTGTTTATGTAATTAACAATATATTATAAAGTAAACCTTAAAAGAAAAGAAAATTACCGAGAAAAGCACCGGACTGTTGGCTCTTCTCTATCCAATCAGGTGTCACAACATATTTTGCAATAGAGATTCCACAAAGGAATTTCACTGTCCGAATTATCTGAAAACAAAGACAACCTTTTAACAACAATCCAGCAAAACCACGAATATTAGCTTGTAAACAGCAAAATTAAGAACAATTTTGGTGAGCTTCGACGGAATATTACTGTACATGACTGTGGTTGAACAATGATTCATAGTTTAGTCACCACTACACTGACTAAGACGGTGACTATGAGAATTGTGCCCATTTTGTTGAATCAATTTTTTCAGCATCCCATTAATGTTTCATCATTTTGCAGTCTGGCCTTGTTTGCATTTAATGGCATGTATTTTCAATGCATGATTTTCCAAGGTAGAGTTCAAAAGTTAATATGATATTTTACATGTATATGGTTTCTTGGTCATGTTATTTTCCTAACGAAGCTCTTTGCCGAGGTTATATGAAAATGAACTGTCTGTATGAGCTCTATGAGATAACTTGAAAAAGTGACTGAACATGCACTTTACTTAGTATGTGTAAACAATTCTGTGTGGAGTAAAATTACTAATCATCCAAACAATTGAAAATGTACCTTTCTTGCTACAAGGTGGGTACAATCCTTCACAGAGGTGACTACAACTCCTCCAAGATTAACAATGATCTAAAAAGAAATAACAACAATAACAATGATGATGATGATGATGATAACAACCAATTTTTGTACAATCATTTTTTTCAGTCAAAAAGAGGGACATTTCTCATAAAACGACAGCTTTAGTTTCAAACCTCACTTAATCTGGCCACTTCGGATGGAACAATTGCAGTAAAAAGAATTCTTGGCCCTTCAGGGTTTTCCGGTTTGACAGGACTTGATGTTCTCCTGTTTAAAGCAATTAATACATCATACATGTTAATGTACATGTGCATGTTGTTCATTAACTCATGTCCAGAAATGCAGGTTAATGAGATTCAATGCTCTTTATGAATAAGCATCACAAAGTGTCATTTTCATGTTACTTTATATTTGAGAGAATTTTGTGTGAATTAGTGACTTTTTAGGAAAGAGGACACTTTGTTCTGGTTATCATAAAGAGTATGCATTCATTAACATGTATTTCTGGACATATCTGGGCGATTCTGGCTGGATTCATTACTATCGGCATATATTTAAGTTGAAGAATCATATGTAAGTTATGAGTTTTTAACACAGCATATATAGGCCTATTTGATAGATCTTTGCTACATTTATCATTAAGTCAGGTAGAATTAGCCTTAAAAAATGCAACTTCTAAGTCACGCGCACCTGAATCCATGAACCAATACGACCCTATTTAAATTGTATTATGGGGTTTTCCTTGGTGTAAGAATCTGTGAACTTTTTCTTTGTTTTGTAGCTATTGTTAGGCTAAGGGTTTTTTATGTTGACTTCTTTGCTTTCTTTGTTTCACGTCACTTGTGAGTTTCACAAGTTCTTACACCGAGGCAGAACCGTAATATGAGACATAATTAAAACTTCCCACGCACAGATTTTTTTTTGTTTTTTAGTACAATCGAAAGAATCAGAAAGGAAGTGATCTGCCGAAACAAAAGTGGGGGTCACCGAGCATCCAACAAAAATATTCGCACACCAAGTTAACGCAAAGGTCATCAGCTCTATGTTTTGTTGACTTTTCGACTCAGTGCGCGCGCTTGAAAATGACGTGGCACGCGCATGCCTAATGAATAGCGTGCGCACTAGAGACGCGCAGTAGCAATAGGCGCGAACGTCCTTAACTAGAAATACAGTTCAAAAATGTCTTTCAGATGATACCACGCATATGCACATTATTTTATGAAATGAGGTTGAATTTCATATGATGAAGTTCAAGTAGAAATTATGAGGAAAACATCTCAATAAAGTTCCAGTAACAGTTTTGATGAAGATAACGTTTCAACAAAGTTCAAGTAACCTATCAAACACCAAAGACAGTGTTTCGTTGGATATCTAAACTGTCTCAAGTGTTTGATATATCTTCACAATCAAAACAATAACCAAACGGGGAAGTAAAATCGTCAAAATCTATGTTAATTAAGACTGGATGCATCCAAACCTCTTTCATGGTTGTGACTTTCTTTGCTTTGTATGCAACTTAATGAATTATTTATAAGTTTGAGACGTAACAACGAACATGTTGTGATTTAAACTTGATCTTGGTTCAATCTTTTTCAAAGTTTAATTTCTATTTTCCTATGTTCCACATACACTGTACATGTACATACAATCATCAGATATTGAATAATATGCAAACAAAACTCAAAATGATAGTCGAAATCTAGCTGGTATGAATAATTTTAGACCAAGGGCAAATTTGAACCACAACAAATACATGTACATTGTACTCTCTCAGGTGTTTTTTTCTCTCTCTCTTTTTATTCTTTATTTTCTAATAATTAAGAAATAGAAAACATGTACCGTGTTTGTATGGAGTTATATAAACACGAGTGGAAATTTGGGAGAACGAGAAATGCTGTAGGAACACGAGCCGTAGGCGAGTGTTTCCACAGCTTTTTCGAGTTCTCCCAAACTTTCACGACTGTTTATATAACTCGATACAAACACGGAGTAGATGTTTTCTATTTCTTTTAGAAAACACCGCGACGAGAAAAAGGAAAACAACTTGTTAACTTTGATTATCAAAATGTGAATTCTCTTTGCTCGCGCCATCACTACGTCAACAGCGCGCGCTAGTTCTGTGTCTCCATCGAGTTATACAAACACAATTATGAACCAATCAGCGCGCGTGCTGTCTTAGGACTGTTTTCTAAATATTTTTGAAGGACAAACACTGCTTACCTCGCTTTTCTCAGCTGGCCATTTTCAAGAGTGCTCTAATGGGAAATAAAAAGGAAATAAAAAGTGAATAAACATATACAGCAGTTCTACCACTACAGTACAGCAACTGTATTCAAATTTAAACACAATGAAAAGTTTGTATATTCTACCTGCTCTCCAAATTTCCGCTTTCCACTGTTACGAGCCATCTGCTGATTACACAAGAGACAACTGTTAATTAAAGATTGCTGGAAAGGAACATCTGGATTGATCCCTTTGATGCAGTGTACATGTATATTTACCTAATGGTAACTCGGACCATCAAATTCCTTCTGTGCCCAGTCAAAGCAAGAGTTTAAAGGCTAACAAAATAATTTAGAGATTTGAAAGTACATGTAACGTTGTACCAACATTTTTTCTTTATTTGAACAATATTTATTACAACATTTAGTCTAAGAGCAAAAGAGCTCTTCTAGAGAGCTTATGCCACAGGTAGCCAAAGCTCTGGGAACCGTCAACATGACATTGTGTTACAGCGTTATAAGAGTTTGTATGGGAATATAACGATTGTACACAGTAAATTTCAAGGAGTTAAAATAACTCCTAGAGTAGAATTGAAGTTACTCCCCAAGGTGGAGTTATTTGAGAGGAGTTAGAATAACTCTAAAAAGGAGTTATTTCAACTCAAAATTGGAGTGATTTTCCAGTCGGGGAGCTAATCTAACTCTACTCAGGGGAGTTGTTCTTTGTGGAGTTATTTTAACTCTAAATGAGGGTTAAATCTAACTCCTTCTGGGAGTTACATTTCAGGGAGGAGTTATTTCAACTCTTTATACGGAGTTAATACACCTCCCTTTTGGAGTTATCTTGTAGGGGTTAGTTTAACTCTGGCTGGTGAGTTAGAATAACTCGAAATTGGCGATTACTTTAACTCGCTTTTGGGAGTTATCCTGTAGGGATTATTTTAAATATGGCTGGAGAGTTAAAGTAACTCGTTATTGAGAAATTACTCCAACTCGCTTTTCCTTGAATTCTGTAGGGGTTATTTTAACTACTATTGGAGAGTTAAAATAAATCTTTACTTGCCAATTACTTTAATTTTATATTTGCCAGTCTCCGTAGCAGTTCTTTAACTTTGGTAGAATCGTAATGATAACTCGGTTCTCTTGTGAATCGCACTGTGTTTAATTGTACCACCGCTCTGTAGTGGGACAGCCGTAAGCCGAGTCTACGTCACCTGTTTTGCTCGGGTTGAAACTTCCGTACGTCCACTGATCTGCTCATTCGTTCATTCTACTACGTGTGTGAAATATTTATAGACTTTATATCGATCGAAAAACGGCACCAATTTACAGGTAGTGTGCGAGCTTTTTCTCTTTTGTTCGGATATATCCTTGGGAAGAACGCAAAACAAGTGAGGGTGCGAGCGTGACTGCGATCGTAACATCAAAATGAAACACAGTCAGGCCAAAGGTCATTTCGTTATCCCGCATGAAGCGCGTGGTCTTCTCATCTTACCCATCCCGCCCTAAACTTCAAACAAGACGATCAAGACCATCAGGAGAAAAAAAAAAGCCAGTTACAGGTACTGTACAGGACAGTTTTATTCTATTAGTTGATTTAGAGCAAAATGATATGCTGTCGAAATATACGTCTCTGGTTACTCTCCCCTAGACCACAAGACTTCCAATGACACGGGACATGTGATCAAATGACATGGATCAAAGTTTACGCGGCGGACAGTTTAACGGTTGGAGCTATTGTCTTATACATTTCTTTGCGAATTGTCGCTGATATATTGGGCTATGCACAACGAAAAACGATCCAGCAAGTTAGCTCTTTACATTTGTTTTCATCTCCAGTTGTTTCTTGCTTAATTTTTGAGATGCAGCGGGGGTTCGGTAGAAATACGCTCGACTGCATTCGTTTGAACTTAAACTCTCCAGTCTTGTATCTGCTTGTACATGTATTACAGTGTAAGCCTATGACAATCCTTTCATTGAAAAGCCATTTAATCGGTAATGTATGAATTAAGTTATAGGCAATTAATGGAGACCTTCAACGTGATCGTTTGATTAAGTACATGCAGCAGTCCAAGGTGAGTCTTTGTTCCTACTTTAAGTCCATATGTAAATGTAAGCACTCACGGGTATCCGGTCGTTTTGACACATCTGAAGTCGATTCGATACAAACTAAAGTCAATTCGATACATTGTCCATTTATCTTGATTCGCTCAAAAAGAGTTGCTGCTTTTTTAGGGTAAATAACAAACTTACGCTACGCTCCGTTGACACCACAGGCGGCCTAGACGTTGCATACGATTAATACGTGACTTTAGTTGACGATTGCGTTACGACTTTTGCCGTTTATAAGACAATGCATGAGAATGCTTCGAAAATTGCTGTAAATGCTACGTGTAGAAAATAATTTAAAAGAAAATGGCTTACTTCATGTTTGCATTGCGTTATTTTGGTGTCTCTGGGTTCCTGGAGAGGGTTTAGAGCCATTTAGGCAAATTTTATGTCCATATTTCTATTGTATTTTCATTCAAGGAATTTGCATGGTACAGTATAATATGCATCTATGTCTATTTGGCAGTATAAATAAAGTTAAATTATAATATTGCTATTAATAATAATAAGAATATTATAATTATCATCATCATTATTTCCACAAAAGGCCTTTTAAATGCAAATATGGACAGAAGAACTAAGGAAATTCAAAGTTTCTGTTTTGAAAAAGTTAGTCTCCTTTTTGTTTAGTACTTTCAGGAACTTCCATTTTCTCAAATGCTTGAGATATGCAATGCAAAATTTTAACAAGACCATTTGTTGAGTTTCACGCTACAAAGTGGGGTAGCAATAACAGATCATTCATCTAGATTAGTATAACCCAATTTCTCAAACCTCCAGAAAACTCAGAACCAAAAAACATTTCCCTTCAGGATTTGCTCCCGTCAAACACTAATTTTTACTCCCAATTTCTGGAACTCCTGCTCAAACCATTTCTTTTTGCTTGGAGGTTTGAGAAATCAGGATTCCACTGTACATAATATTGTAGTAGGTACTATTCTTCTAGAAACAAAAAGTAAGGGACTGTAGCTGCCAGCAACATAGTTAGATGCATTTATTGTACCTTAACTAAATGCATCTCACTTCAGTGATAAATTCATGACTTAGTCCTGCTGTAAACAACTTGGAACATTATTTTCAAACAACATAGTAGCAGCTAAAATTATTCGTAAATTATAGAAAGTGCTATTATTTGGCTGCTGAGGACCCATCAGGATATTATTACACTGTAAATGATTGCATATTTAATTTTGTTTGTTTGTTTGCCTTTCAGGAGGAGGAGTCTTTTGACAATTGTCTTGACGAGACTACATTCCCAAGAATGGTTCTGAGGAATTTTGGTCCCTGGATCCTCTCTGCATAGCTGCAGAGGGTGAAGAACTTATCACACTGGATGCTGGATCCTCCATGGCTAATGCTCTGGGACTTCTTCTTTCTGTGTATTATGTATTTGACATTGCCTATCCAGCCAAGGCCAGCAATGTTTACTTTTTTTGCGAAATGTTGATCGGCATGGAACAAAATGCCAAAAAAGAATAGCTTTATATAAGTTCATTTCAGCCCTCTGAGGTAACATCGAGCTTAATCTCTCTATTGGCAAACATGTTGCTGTGAATTTTGTGGCACAGTTGGTTGCCATAACAACAATATGACATGCTATGAACACCCTCAATTTTGGCTTATGGCAACCTGTTATATATAAAGGATGATTGCAACTTGTTACCAATGATTGTGAATTTTTATGTTACCGTTCTTGTAGCATAACTTGATAAACAGCGGCAGTATTCATCCTTCAAAGTTTAGCTTATAGAAAAGTCAGCTGGAGACTGTTGTCAGCCTCCTTCAAGTCAGTTGCATAATGCAAGTGATCACCATAGTTTTTTAACCTATAACTTTGTAAAAAGCTACTTTAACCTAAGTGACAGTAGTATTAGTGGCTGTTGGAAGCAGCACCACTCCTAAATTAGTAATCTTCAAAACTTCCACAATGCTGTTTCTTTGTTGATCACTTGCAGACTGATATGTGTTTACACTGTATCTCAGAAGGAGAAGGGCGTATTACTTGTTTTAAAAGACATTTGTACAAATTATTGGTTTCAGAAAATCAGGGTTTCATTATGGTTTTAAACATGTCGAGGTTATAGTTATTTAAATGTCTTTTTATTGTTTTGTTAATGGAAAAAGTAGATATGTTGCACTGTAAGTAAACAGCCTAAGTTGCATATGCAGGTTTTGTTAGGGAGTAAATTAATTATTTATATTAGAGAAAACCATTTAAGAATGTAAACAGAAATCAAGGTAGTTGAATCATTACTGCATGTTGACCATGCAGTTATTACAATTAAAGCTAAATAATTAAAGAGAAATTAATATATTTTTATACCCATAAAGCAATATATGTTTCTTACTGGAAATATTCTGCTAATAAATTATTGAATACATGAAGGTTAGTGATATTGTTTTTGTTGCTCATTTAGTACCAGCCATTTTAACAGGAAAAATTGAAGCTGTATGTTACCCAAATGGATTGAGGTGAAAGTTACTCCAAAAAGGAGTTATTTTTGGACCTATCAATTTAACTCCATTTTAGAGTTATAGTAACTCCTCTAGAAGTAAACTAGGAGTAAAAATTACTCAATAATAAGAGTCACTTTGACCCCCAAATTAGAGTAAATTTAACTCCAGTTTGGGATTATAATTTAGGAGTTAAAAGTACTCCAAAAAAGGAGTTATTTTGGACCTAGAATTTTTACTCCATTTCAGAGTCATAATAACTCCACTAGGAGTAAAAAATACGCCACAACAAGAGTTACTTTAACCCCAAAATTAGAGTCAATTTAACTCCAATTTGGGAGTATAATTTAGGAGTCAGAAGTACTCCAAAAAAGGAGTTATTTTGGACCTAGAATTTTAACTCCATTTTTGGAGTTAAAACAACTCCATGAAAGTTACTGTGTACAGAATAGTTCAAAATAAGGGGAAAAAAATAATAAAATAAACTTACCTTTTCTTTTTGTGAGTATAACTTGCGTTTTATGGTGTTTGGAGACGTTTCAGAATGATTCTAGCTAGTTTTAGCTTCTCTGTACTCCTCTCCATATATTTATATTTACATTTACAGAAAAGGTAAGTCGATTTTATAATATTTTTTCCCCTTACTTTGAAGTATTCTGTACGATCGTTATATTCCCATACAAACTCTTATAATAACGCTGTTACGCAATGCCGTGTTGACGGTTTCCAAAGGAGCTTGGGATACCAGTTGTTGCTTGCCTCATTAATCATGATTTTGTTACCAGTGCTTTACTCTTGTTTGGTTGTAAGTTAAATGATTCAATCTTCCATTCACTGATCACATTATAGTTATTTCCAGTTATTTTGTAAACGCCGTAACTTTTACTCACGGTTTCAGCATTTCTTGTCAATTTGTATCCTTTTAAGGATATGAGCACTTTTGTTGCTGGCACATCATGAAAGCCGATGAAATTTAAGTATTCCCACTACTGACTTTATTTTGCAATTGATAGAAAAAGATAATTGCTCCGATTATCAACAAACTTGGTATCTTTTCTGGGCAGGTGACCCCAAAATAAATAAATGAATGCACTGTGAGTTAGTAGTAGTAGTTAGTTAGTTAGTAGTTAGTAGTGTGACAAGGTGTAGCTAAAACAAAAAGTAGCAAAACAAATACCTCACTACTTGAACCATCTCCAGAAGTCTGCCAGGGAACTAAAATGTAGAAAGTAAAAATTATATATAAGTATAAGAATAATAAAATGCAGCTATTATTAATTTAAAAAATTATACTACAGATAGCTGTGGAAGAAAACCATGAGAGAATATGTATGTTCAATTTTCTGACTGAAAAATTTGTATAATCAAGCAAGAAATTACATAGGACTTTTACATGTATACATACAAATTTAATTTTTGTCTTTCAACTTTAGCTACATGGATTAGTCTTGGCAACCTTCTCCCTGTTGTATCAACTACTAAAAGGTCTTCATGTATATTCAGGCTTGAACATGTACCACAGATATGAACCATGCATAACACTATTCATATTCACTTACGTATTAGCTCTCTGACAAGAAGATCTTGAGTTATATCCAGCTCATTCGGCACACCCAGTGTTGAGTACCTTACAAGGTTACATGGCGATGGATAACCAGCTAGGTAACGAATCACACAACATAGAAATTTCTCCTTGCAATAAACATTCAGTTTCCAAGAGTGATGAACATCAATTTTCTCCACAAAATTTCAGTACATACAGTGGTACAATGTAATCAAGCTGACTAGCTAGGAGAAGATAAAATAATATCATTTGGGAGCAGGAGTCTGCAAAGATTTGCCAGCATGAGCTGTGCAAATGATCTACAATGATCAGCTAAAAGAACTGCACAAGTCATGTGGTGCTGTGAAACACAAGAATCTTGCAAATCCCCTGAGGGGCGCCCCACAGGTACCTATCCAGAGGGAAAGACTGATGGCTGCATAGGTGCAAGTCTAACTTTTCCTAAATGATATTTAGCCAGTAATCAGAAAATAAAAATACAATACACGCACTTACTTGTAACAATGTCACCCAGCCACTTGGCATTTACACAAAATATTCCCCATTCCCTCGCCTTGGTATACTTATCACCTGTCGGACTGTTAGTAATAAAAACATAAAATCAGCCTAGTACAGCAGTGTTCATTGTGTACCTTAGTATTCTTATTGTTCCAGTCATCCTTTGTGCAGGCAGGTTGGTATGCCTATTACGATAGCAGTCGTTGTACCTTAGTTTTTCAAGTATTCTAGACTGTCACCCTTGGTAATTTAGTTCAATTACTGTGGCCAGTGATAACTTGTTAACAAGAAAACAACAAAAAAAGCAGCGGTCAGTGTGTCAGGCCAAATGGAGAGTTGTATTACCAGGGATCAACGATTAACCAGCTTGTGCAAGGATCTGTGTGTTATTATTCAGTTAAATCAAATAAATCTGTGACTAATGCTAAACAAGTATGCACAATGCAGTGATCAGTGTTTACAAATCCTTAGTACAGTTGTCATGTGAACTACACTGTAAGGAAAAAAAAATTTGACAAACTGCATCCATAGCATGCACCATAGAGGTACTTTACAGTGGTAAACATGTGATTATCAAAGACTTTTTAAAGAAACCAAAACAGTGCAATACCTTTTACATATTATGTGAGTGTTCGAACGAGTTAAATAACCAGTGTACTTTGCACCGATGATGAAAATCATGTTCTTCAGAAGCGTGCGTTCTGCACCTGTATACCCTGTCACTGTAATGACCTGCAATCAACAAAGACCATTCACTACAGTCAGTGATAATACAATGGACTCAAAATAGACAGCCTTAGGATCAAACTCAAAGCTCTAAATTTTGCCAGTTAGGTGTTAAGCGAACACACTTTCAAAATCAGAAGAAAAAAAGGAAATGATTTTTTTGATCATAGTAGCACTTTAAGTAAAACAAAATCTAGAGAATTGAAAGGCAATGTGCATGTGCAGCACAGTGAATAATTTAAGGGCGTGTTCGTTTGGGATCAATCCAGAATAAGAATAATTGGATTAATGCGAGTAAGCGTTTGTTTGGAAGCTATTCTCTTTCCGGAATACCTGGATTTCCATTCTGGCTATCCTGTTCCCAGGGGCAGAATAGCCGGAATATATTCCGGAATATATTCTTATTCCGGAATATCCCAAACGAACGCACCCTAAGTGTATCCCAATTGCTTGCAAGTATGTACAGTGTAGCTGTACAATTACTGGCCTTCTGAAACAACATTATTGTGTACAACGATCACAGTGTACCAGGATGAGTTCTGATAGTAAAACTTGCAGCATTTGGGGCATGAATTCTTTGTTGTCTTTTTTATTTGTTAAACAAATTAAAAATAACTACTACAAGTACAGTAGTGCGAAAATCTCGCAAAATTCATGCAGCACCCATGCTGGTCTTTTACATGTAACATTGTAACCTCTTTTTTTTACAGAAGCATTCAGAGATGAACAGTACATACTGTAAGGAAAATTGCATTGTTCAATGTGAATTATTATTATTACAAAAATAACTTTTGTCAAACATTAACCCTTTACACCCTAAGAGTCAGTTACTCATCAAAGGGAGACCCCTTGGGGCTTAATTAAAGGGTTAAAAAACTCCCTCAATGCAGAAAATTGAAACAATTACTCAAAAAAAACAATCAGTGACTTACCATGCTCTTGCACTGGTTCACCTTATCCTTAAATGGGACAGGCAGGTGGAGTGGGTTAGATGGTGGAAACAAAACCTTTGCTATTAACACGTCATTTAGCCAATGTGCTGTTACAATCCGCTTCCCATCAGAAATTGCCTGAACAATTAATTACAGGTACATGTAATCATTTAATCATCTTCATTTTTTTAAATTACATAGACATCATTATAATTGTCTTACTGTTACACAATGATAATTTAATATTTTACCACCATTACTATCAAATAAATACATTAATTTTTTTCTCAAGCATCTGAGTGGGCCGGAATCCTAAATCCTCAAATTTGATTGCCTAATCATGCGCACGTGACCGGTCCACCTTTTTACAATATGGCCCACAGGCCGAATATTTCACGCTGCCTAAATTTCGCTCCTAAAAGTTAGTCTGTGGTAATTGTCAATCTTTTGCCTTTTTTACACATCCATCGACGATTAGTCAATGCAAGTTTATTTCTGTTCTTTTTAGAATGGCAAGGAAAGTTACTGTAAGTAAATTCAGTTGAGTGTTTTGAAGTTGTGAGAGTTTGCTTGGTTGTTTGTAGCTTGTCGCTGTAATGGCACTTGATCCTGTTTCCCTCGCTGTAGAATTTGAATCAATTTCAGTCATAGTTTACCTTAATTTCTGATTGTTGCTGTATTTAGGAGAATTTCTGTAGAATACACTTAACGAATTTCCTTGATTTTTGCTATTCAATTTACAGTAGAAAAGTCTGATTTCACTGAGTATTTTGAAAAGTGACGCCTGACAGAAATTGTTTTGTAGTGTAATCTTATAGAAGATGTTATGGTTCATGACCCTTTGATTTCTGATCATTACGCTATTTATGTGCAATTGCTATTGCATAAACCACAATTTCCAAGAAAGACTATTCGCTACAGGAAGTTGCATTCGATTGATTATGCTGATTTCAATGACACTATCATGAATTCATCCTTTTTTGATGAATCACAGCTTGATTTGGATTCGCTACTTGATTTATATCATCGGGTCTTGAAGTCTACTCTTGATGTTTAAGCCCCTGAGAGGACCAGTCAGGTACTTCTTCGTCCTTGTGCGCCTTAGTATTCCACTGAAATTGATGTTCAAAGGAACATAAGGAGGAAGCTTGAACGTAAATGGCGACGTACAAGATTGTGTGCAGATAGAGAACGGTATGTGTTGCAGAACAGTGTTGTCAATGACATGATTGCCTCTGCGAAGCACACTTTTTATTCATCAGTGATCCAGGAAAATTCAGGGAACTCTAGACTTCTATTTAAGACAATAGAGAAGCTTCTGCACTCCAATCCGGTCCAGTATTATCCATCTGAGCCCAATAACTGTTCTCTGTCCGAATCATTCGTTGAATATTTTAGTGACAAAATTGTTAATATTCGCAAGAATCTTGACAAAGTTGATGGACCTCTGAATGACGGTCAAGTTACTTCATGCAATGCTGGGTCTGAAAGCTGTCCATCTAAACAGCTACAAAGTGAATTTAAACTGGTCAACGAGGAGGTCGTATCTGGTTTTGTGAATCACCTGTGCTCAAAGTCCTGTATACTTGATCCAATTCCATCTTCAGTGTTCGAAAGGAAAGCATTTATCCTACGGTGTACCTCAGGGTTCTGTGCTGGGACCCTTATTGTATTCTCTTTATACAAGTCCACTGGGTGATATAGCCAGGAAGCATAGCATACCGTTTCATCTCTATGCAGATGACACACAGTTATACTTGTCGTTTACATCCAATTGTCCTAATGATTTATCCAGCACAAAGATGGCAGTAGAATTACGTGTCAAGGACATTGGTGACTGGATGCTGCACAACAAACTTAAGTTTAATCAGGATAAGACTGAACTTTCGGTTATTAGTTCTAAATATCGTCCACGACCACCCCTCGACTATATAAGAGTTGGCGAAGAAGTAATCAAGTCTAGTAAACAGGCCAGGAACTTAGGAGTTGGATTCGATCAATGTTTAGATTTCAAAGAACATGTTAAAATAACCTGTAAGAGCGCATTTTTCCGCATTCACAGTATAGCTAAAATTAGGCGATACTTATCCCAGATTACTACTGAGACTATTGTTCATGCTTACATAACATCGCGTTTGGACTGTTGTAATGCTCTATTGCATGGTCTCCCTAAGTATCTGATTAATAGACTTCAGCTTTTACAGAACTCAGCAGCTCGCCTCGTTACCTTGACTAGAAGGCTGGAACATATCACACCAATACTTAGGAGCTGACATTGGCTGCCAGTTCATTACAGGATAGTGTTTAAAATATTGTTGCTAACTTACAAAGCTCTGAATGGACTGGCTCCTGATTACATTAAAGACCTATTGAAGTATAATGACTCTCGTAGCACACTAAGATCTTCAAACAACAGGTTGCTTGATGAGCCTAGAGCGAATCTTAAAACGTGTGGTGAAAGGGCTTTTTCCGTGGCGGCACCAAGACTCTGGAATAAACTACCACTCCAGACCAGGCTTTCATCATCAGAGGCAGTTTTTAGGGCTAATCTGAAGACTTATCTTTTTAAGCGTGCATTTGATTTGTAGTTTTTACGTGTAGTTTTCACTTTTATATAGCGTAGTTAATTCTTAGGATCTTAATTTTTAGCGTTTTAGAGTATTGTAAAGCACCATGGACAATTAATGGAAGATGGCACTAAATAAATGTATATTTATATTTATTTATTTATTTATATTTATTTAAAACTTCAAACTTCACACGAAATTTCACACTTTTGGAGAACTTAACTGGTTAAATAAAAGGAACTAACATAAAGTAGTTCGAAAACTATATGTTCTTTAATACATCTTTCTTTGTCTACTATCTGAATTATTCGCTCGTTGCCAAGATTTTTTACAAATCGTTCATAGACGGTGCGCTAGCTGATTCAAGACATTCAATGACAAGAGTCGCGTAAACAAACCCACTAGTAACCTATAAAACCAATTGAAACCAATTTACTGCAGGTAAAATCGTGTTATTTACTGGGCTAGGTCGGTCCATGTGGGAAAAAACTGTGCCCTTGGTCTTGAGTACGGCCTGAGGCCGAACGTCTCGGGCTGTACTCAAGGCCCTGGGCACAGTTTTTTCCCATACCGACCTCCTAATATATATATATTATTTGCCAGGCGGGAGGTCAGTATGGGAAAAAATATAAAACATTTGATGCACAGAGCCTGATGGTGTGTAAATCAACATAAAAACAAAATCTTTAAGAAATGCTAAACAATTGGCAACAACTGTTGCACTTTAAAATTAATTCTATTCTTGGGAATAGAATTTGGTGGCCCTGATCACTTTTACTGGTCAAAAATAAATCTCACAGATTGTAATACAGATGTGGTTGATATGCATCACATGTTCAAACTGGTTGGTTTTAATTAAGCAGCCTTGGCATTTCCCTCTGCCATTTCACTCCAAACCTTGTTGCGAGAGTACTGTTAGTAAGTTTTGTTTGCCTAGTAAATGAGCTCAGTCAATACAGCACTTGTCAATCACCGTTATTTGAGAGAGCCCAGTGGTAAAAACACAAATACTGTACTAAATAAATGTATCAATGTTTAAACATTGCTTTAATTTATACAAGTACATGTGCATAAGTACACAGACAGTCTGATTTGTCTATATCAAATTAAAGTAGTCTACTATTTAAAATGTCTGTAGTCTCACCTTTTGATAAAGGGCACCATGCTGATTTAGGCATAGCATGTGAGTGCATTGTTTTGAGTAGAATGGGCTAACTTTGCCCCCATGCTGTTCTACTACCTAAAAAAAAAAAACAGCAATTTCAGTTCAAGATCATTTTATAAGGTTTCCACAACAATTTTCCATCACAACAATTTAACAAACTATGTGGAAAGGTCATCGTTATAAACCAAGACAAAGGTGTATACAATGTATTTGTATAAAAGTAGTTTACAGAGGCTTACTGTCGTCTAATACTATGACAATGGCACATCCACTGTACATTTTAGATGTACATGAGCAGTACATAAGAGATCATAAAAAAGCAAGGTACAGTGAACAAAAAGTCTGCATACATGTTGAGCCAAGTCACCCATCAGGCCGGCACTTATGCCCAGTTTCTCTAGCAAGTGACCAGAAGTATTTCTACTCCCCCCCCCACCCCCCTTGGACTGCATGCTAGTCTATTGTAGGGCTACCCCCAGTGCTATTAAATTCACCAGTACCCATTTATACACATGGATGAAGAGAGGTTATGTGAGAGCAACGTGATATGCCCAAGGACACAACACAATGTCTCTGGCCAGGGTTTGAACCTGGACTGCTCAATCCAGAGATGACTGAACTACATGTAACTATGAGGCTACAGTGCCTCTCTGAGTTTGTGATCTTGAACTTTCAGTAACATAATTATTAGCACAGATGTACCTCTGTCCATGTACTGAGAATAGAATGATCCATGCGATCTGGATAATCTGATATAACAAAAACACAGCCAGCCAAACAATTGGACCCTAAACAAGATATAGATTTAAACAACAAAATTGTAACAGTTATAAAAACATATAATACACTGGAGCTTGTGAATATATGCCCATGCAAAACACTTTTAAAGTATGGGTCATTCTACATTATACATTTTTACTTGTAAATACAACCACCCCTGTACTATCCTCCAAGCAGTATGCAAGTGACCACAATGTGATACATACAGGCGTACAGTACAAGTACAGCTGTACATGTACTTATCATTACATAACCAAAATAAAATGTTTTTATGAGGGTTCAAAGGTTGTCAAGATTGAACAGCAAAAATATCGCTGGTTACCAAATTGTACTTTTTATATAATACAATGTAATTTTCAAACTTTTACATACAATGTAATCTGGCTGTAACATCTCATCCTAACATGTAGGTTTCTTGTACATATCAATCACAAAATTGGTAATCTTACTATGCACATGTAATTTCAGGAAGATCTGTCCATTACTGACATTCACTTTGTTCCAAAACAAAGGCCTGACATACCAGAATTAAGCAAAAGGCCTAAAAGAACACACTAACCTATCATGTTCTTCCAATCCCTTGGTAAGTTGAACACTTAGCATAAATTCTTACACGTAATTAATATACTTAATATATGCATTCTTAATTGCCAACCTTGATTCTCTGAAGATTTTCCAGGATCTTGTTCATTTCTTGTTTCCTTGTTTTCTTTCTCATTTTCAGGGTCAACAACTGCTTCATTGTTATTTTCGATAATTTTAACAACACTTATTGTATCTGCAGCTACAGTGTCTTGTCCTGGTTCTGCCTTTTGTGTTTTTTCAGAGGTGTTGTTATCTTTCACAGCACTCTTCTCCTCTGTTAAAGCAGCAGTGGTGTTTGCTCTGCTTTGTACAGTTTTTGCAGACCAGTTGCTACATGTATCTCTCGCAGTACCCTTCTCCTCTGCTGAAGCAGCAGCTGTGTTTGATCGACTTTCCACAGTTGTTGCAGACAAATTGCCCTCCGAGGCAGTGGTAACTGCTGGAGACACAGGGCTCATGAGTGCAGACGACATGGTAATGGCTATTCTTGAACCTGCATCGATGGGGGTAGAGACAGATGTGTCTTGAGGGACACTAGCAGGAAGAGGTGTCGTTGTTGTTCTGTCATTTTCATCAGGTGTCAAAAGAGAGCTTGCTGTTTCAGCCTCTGTTTTTGTCTCTGCTTTGGAAGGCACATAGCTTCTTTCATCTAGCTTCTTCTTTTCTTTTATACTGTCCACAATCCAGCTTGGCGTGACTATCTTGATACTATCAGTATGCTTCAAAGCGCATTTATATTTTGCCTAGTAATTAGAAAAGACTTTATACGGATAAACTCAACACCTTTTGAATGAGAGCTACAGTACGTAGTCATACAAACTTGTATGCAAAATAAACAAGCAGTGCACATGTAACTCTGCCTCATTGGCAGGGTTACATTCCAGGGAGAACATCAATAGTAAAAGTACAATTAGTTAAAATGATCAAGAAATGGTTAATTCTTACAAACCGATCTGTGGTTTAAATGCTTTAATTTCTCCTGTGCACAAAATGGCTGTGTACCTGTAGGCACTCCAGCCATGATTCTTGTAAATTATTATGCAGTTAATTCACAGTTAACAAAGAGCTCTTGCATTCCCCTAGTAGTCAGCAGTGTCAACATATATGCACATGTGCTGGAATTCCATGTGCTTGTGGATTGTAGCGTGGCATACATACAGGAGGCGTTTTCCGGCAATTTTGTAGGGGCAGCTCATTCACCAGTTTCCCTCCCTCCCCTTTTTCCCTTTTCCTCCCTGTTTCCACTGTTTCAGCAGTGTGATGGGTGCCTGTTCCTCTTACTGCATGGGGGTTCATGGCTGGGTTGCCTGGATTTGCCAGCCATGGGAGCAGTCTTCATCTAGGAGCTGGCTGCCAATAGTGATGTCTCAGGCACCAAACCTCCATTTTAGCGATGTAATTGTTAAGGGTTACTGTAATCACTCAATACACGTGCCCTTACCCCAGATGGATGTGGAATCACAAGATGACTGCAGTTAGCATCAAGATTTAGTTGACATTGCCCTCCATAATAGGTCACCATGGCCCATAATGCATCACGGTCATCAATTGGAATCTATTGAATGGTACAAGTTTATTTCCTTTTAAACTACTGGTAATTTCTAATTGGAATTTTCCATGTTTAAATACAGTGCTTTCACAAAAAATCAAAATCCTGTATTAAATTTTTGGTGATTAAAAACTTTCTTCACAAGGTACACAGAGAAATGTTTAATGCTTAAATGGACCTTTTTGATGATATGGTGACCAATTTGAATTTTATTGTTTCAAATAGCTGTTATGGGTTGTTCAGGGGGTACATGTAAAATAAGAATTATTAGAAAACAGTCCTAAGAAAGCACGTGTGCTGACTATTTAAAAATCCTGTTTGTATAACTCAATGTAGACACAGAACTAGAGCGCCCTGTTGACGTAGTGATGGCGCGAGCAAAGAGAATTTACATTTTGATAATCAAAGTTAACAAGTTGTTTTCCTTTTTCTCGTCGCGGTGTTTTCTAAAAGAAATAGAAAACATGTACTCCGTGTTTGTATCGAGTTATACAAACACTCGTGAAAGTTTCGGAAAACTCAAACTTCCACTCGTGTTTGTATAACTCGATACCAACATGCATAATTATGGTACATGTTTTCTATTTCTTAAGTACTGTATGTATTTGCCCCTATGCATCCCATAATGGCTTTCTGAAACTGTTACAATAAAATTGGTTTCAAAAGGTCCATTCAACCAATTACAGTAGTATTGAACTACATGTAGAACACAAATTAAGGCACAAATTTAGTAACAAAAACAATTACAGAACGATGTCAGAACATGTCCGTCTGCAAAATATTAGCTCAATCCTGCAAAAAGTGAAAATTGGCCCCCTAAAGCGATGTATATTGCCCTTTTTGTACAAAAGCCTTAAATTATTATTATTTTTACCACTGTAATGTCTTTACTAACATGCTGAGAAATGAGATTTGAAAACATTTCAAAACTGGGCCCAAACTGAAAAATGTGAAATCTTGTATTCATCATTAGAAGTCTCCAATACACATCAGATTCCTAAATTAAAGGGATGAAGCTGTTTGTAAATCAACTGATATACAAACACAGCCACTATTCTGGCCAGCATAACGCAAAACCTATCACAAGTCTTCATTTACATATTTTTTTTATTTAAAAAAGTAATTTGTACCAATCTTTTTTGCTCTTTTTCCCTGATCTTTTTGAGAGATCTTTCATTCATCTTTCATTTGGAGTCATTCTCATTTTCATGTAACTCACAAAAGTCTAACAGATACAGTGTGAGCAAATAATAACGTACATGGTACATGTATTTTGTAAACTGACCTGTGAAGGACAAACAACCACTCCTTTGAAGAGCAGCTGTTCTGATTCAGGCCTAAAGGCTCCACATCTGTTTCAAGTTAAGGGATGAGGTATACTTTGATTCACATCACAAGATATGCAGTATGCCCACTTCACATAGAATTTTTCAGCAACAGTGATTTGTTAGCATATACTTGCTATATGTGTACATTTGAACTTTTTTTTTGTCAAAAGCACTCGCTATAAATCTGGGCAATAGTGATTATTATTACTGAAAGATAGTCCTGACAGGTCAATCTGAGTATTATGATTGGTTTTCTCTTGGCCAGTAAAGATCTTGTCATGCAGACAGTAGATGCTGACAGTAGAGAAACAGTCATGTACAGCTGCAACTTTGGTATTTGAGTGCCAAACAGCAAGTTACTAATCTACAGCTGTACCTTGTTCAAGCCCTACTGGAGGTTACTGGCCATCAAATGTTTTTGTACAACAAATGTACACACACTTTTGTTCAGATGTTCTGTACAAAAGATGTTTTGTTTGTGAGAGATTATTATTACGCTAGGGATTTGAAGGATGCAGAGTTGATAAAAGTAAATTCAAGTAATGAAATATTTTATTAGGTGACAGTAAAGCCCTGCTTAATATGTAGTCCTGTAATGAAAACATGAAAATGCAGGCTGACGTGTTACGCATACATGTACATGTATAGGGCTGGAAAAAAACAGTCAGTCTGGAAAAAACTCAGAAAAATTGTTATTGTGATTGTTACTAGCCAGTGCAATTACTAAATGGTTTTGCTTTTACAACAGGCATTTGATAACTGCTTTTACTATCATACTGAAATGTTAACTACATGCACACTGTATATACAGAAATGTAGCTAAAAATGTTTGGTGTGTATCCAGGCATGTTAAAAATTAAAAAGATATTTAAAAAAGGTTGACACTGGCTAAAAAAATTGTGCTGGACGTTTCGGCAAACTGCTGTTGCCTTCTTCAGCAAAAGGATAAAATGCAAATGTCTAATGGCGTCCTGATGGTATATGATGTGTGTTAATATTAAATTGCACCTCGAAAGAATATTTTAAGAGTGAACAAAGGTCTCTAGAGTATTCTTAATTACTTCTACAAAATCTTTGTTATTATAAACGTTTGGAAGCGCTACATGTATGTGTCCGTTTATAGCGTTCATGTCTTGCACGGAATGGCAAGCCTCAAGAATAAGTCTTTGTTGCCATGCCGATGACCTGTCAATGCTCACCAAATCTATTTGGTGATTGTGGAGCATGTGGTGTTTAGCCAACAAAGAGTTTTCATCTAATGTTGCTATGGCCTTTGCGTGCTCTTTGACGCATGTTTTTAGGGCATGCGATGTCTGACCGATATAAACACAATCACAGTCTTTACATTTCATTTTGTACACAATTCCTCTCGTAGCCTCTTTCCCCTTCTTGTGTTTAGGTTTTTTAAGGATGTTTGAGATTGTTCGAATAGGCTTATGAGCGACTTTGAAGTTGAAGCCTCGCAGAACTTTGCCAATTCTCTCAGAGAAACCTTTGGCATAGGAGAGAAAGCACGCAAAGGCCATAGCAACCTTAGATGAAAACTCTTTGACTTTGTTGGGTAAACCCCACATGCTCCATAATCACCAAATAGATTTGGCGAGCATTGAAATTATTGACAGGTCATTGGCATGGCGACAAAGACTTATTCTTGAGGCCTGGCACAAACGAACACATAGCACTTCCAAACGTTTATAATAACAAAGACTCTAGAGACCTTTGCTCACTCTTAAAATATTCTTTTGAGGTGTGATTTAATATTAACACACATCATATACCATCAGGACGCCGTTACACATTATTTTGCATTTTATCCTTTTGCTGAAGAAGGCAACAGCAGTCCAGCACAAAATTCTTTAGCCAGTGTCAACCTTTTACAGAAATGTGTCATTTGTTATATTTATTTAATATTGGCATGGAAATCGCATTGTTCCTTTATCATAATATTTCTATTGCTAACATTATCATGTTTTTATTTCTCAAAGGATACGGTAGAAGCATTTTACAGGCTGCACTTAAAAAGACCCACTTTGGCTGCAATTTTAAAGAAATACACAGGTAACTATAAGTAAAAAACACTGAATAATGGTATACATGTACAAGTGTATAACATAGTGCATGGTAACATTATATACTTCATTACTGGTCATTTTGTTTTCCTGAGATCTCGAGGGAATCATAAAGGTTCACGAGAAAAAAAGCTGTTTCCCAGTGATTAAGTGTTTTGTTATCTAGGCCAGAGTTTAGTGTAAAGTAATAAGGCAAGTCAAGTCAAAGTAACCACTGGTTGGTAGGAGAGGGGGCAACAATTATTATGCAATTCACAGAGAAGCATTATTTTTCAAGTTGAGATACTCAGAAAAAAAATTTTCTGATCCCCCAATGGGCGTTGAAACCATGACCTTCCATGACTTCCCATAGCTCAGTGGTTGGAGCATCCAACTGGTATTCTGGAGGGTTATGGTTCAACTCCCATTGGGGGCTCAGAAAATTCTTTTTCTGAGTATTTCGACTTGAGAATGGTTCTCTGTTATTTACATGTACACTTCATCCAAGTCACCAACTCATTCATCAATTATGCACTTGTTGCCCACCACGGCAACATTTAGATTTAGCCACAGGGAGCACACAATGCTTTCTTGTCACGACAAAATCTTAACAAGCTCCTTCCGCAGTTTGCACTTTTTCTTGCAAGTCTGAAGTTGACCCATCTCTGCACAGAAACAAAATGTCACGAGCTAATACCTGAAGTGTTTTAGCGAAGTTTTGTGATAACAACTGGGAGCAGGTAAAGGATTTTGTAAAGATTTCTCATGTCAATAACGTGTAGGAGACGGAGAGCAGCTCAAGCATACACTGGATAATGCGTCAAGTTGCAAAACGCAATTTGAGAAAAAATTTTTTACAAACTATGCTACAATTCTCTGAGTGCCATGAAACTGTAAAAAGTGTTTATGTTTTGCGGTTTCATGGATGCTGAGGAATTTAGAGACTCAGACGAATCTTATGGACTGCATCCAAATGTTTGGGCAGAGAGATCCCTTCCTGGTCAATAACATTTTGCACACACAGAAAAAGAGTACCTGCACAATTGTCAAGTTATATTCCTTGGCTTCACCAAACTGAGGGAAACTGGTATCTGTGGCAATGACGTGAGTCACAAGGTCACTGATGTAAAACTCACGTGCTGCACCGCCAGATTTCAGAACTTGCTTCACCTAATTTTTCAGATTAATTACACAAGATAGTGAATGTGTGATAATCAACTCATCTTATCATTGTGATCAGAGGACCCAGTTACATGGTCTCAGGTACCCGAGACAACCCTTCCCCTGAGGCAACTTTTTCAAGCGTTTATATGTAAACATGTGGTTCCTGTAGGCCGAGTAAAAGTTAAGCCAGCATGATTATTCAGAACCCTTACTGAATAATCAAATGTGCAAATATCTCTCTGTTTGGGTTTTCCTCGGTCATTCGATCACAGTGGGTTTTACCGAGTTAACTTTCACTTCTTTGATATGAATTTCTGCTCTAAATCCTAAATGTAAGCATTACGTGACACTCGCCACGCCAACAGTTGTCCCAGTTGGGCGAACCAAAAGCGTTTATATTAAGAAACGTTGTCCTGCTTGCCAGGGTTACCCTATTTGCCAAGGTGAGACCACTCGCCCACCTGTGTTGCCTCGCCCCCGAGACGAGTTCTACTATAAACAGCTGGTTGAATTTTGGAAGAAACAAGCCAGATGTTACCTTGTCCAGGGTAGCTTGGGGAGAGGGTTGTCTTGGGTGTCCAAGACCATATAAATGGGACCTGAGTAGTGCATGTACACTATGGCGAAACTGGGCAAGAGCTGGGCTCAGACTAATTAACAGTAAAATTTTACAAGGTTAATCTATAACATGTACTTGTTCGAAAAACACTCCTCTAGGAATTGGAGGTCTCAAAAATGCTTCATAGACAGCACACTCAAGCTAGCAATTATAAGATGAAATTCATCCATATATATGCTTGAAAAAGTCGTAATATTCGAAAATTAAATCAACCCCTGTTTTCTTTTGGCCACAGACTTCACAGACTACACTGAATATCAGCCAGGAATACCAGCTTAGTGGCTTTTCAAAACGAAAAAAGAACCCCACCCTTACTGGAGGCTTTACTTTTTTCTTTCTCGTACGTTCACTTGCAAATTAAACGTTGCTCATTAGAATCTGTTAGATGTCAATTAATGACTTTAATGATTGCACTAGAATGAATTTCATCCCACACCATGCGAAAGGACCAGAATACAAGTGCCCAAGTCAGGACGATCGATCGTGCAAGATTTATACCGTCGGAAATACATGTAGATTACCTGACAGCACTATGAGTTATACGTTGCACGGTCCTTTCCAGAAGATGTCAAAGGAAGCTTACAATCATACCAAACATAACAAATAGCGTATTATTTTGTGTTGTTTACACAAACCTTCCACGATATCCGAAATGGAGACGAATCTTAAATATTTTGGGGGAACCCTTATCTGCGATTGCACACTTAACAATTGAAATCATACCTCTTCATTATTTTCTTCAGCAAGGAAGAATCTAATGTCCTTAAAAATGTCTTTTTTCGCTTGGTTTGAGGTCGATTCGAGGGCCATGTTCAAGTTTCTTGTCTCTCCGCCATCTTGAAAACTTATTTGGCATCTGGCACAAACGACTGGTCTCGATTGGCGGGAAAGGAACTTGTTACCAGTCACCCACTCGGTTTGTGTCATCTCTTAATCGGCGGAGCCTTGGGATCTAGAATTTGCATTTTTTTGCGACCACGTTGTAGCTGAAAGTGTATATGAAATATACAATTTAGTGAGTTCGTATCTCCCGTAAGAGTGAAATGATGAAAGTGTATATGAAATAATTCATATTTGAACTGCGGTTATAGATGCAAGTGAAGTATGATCCTCGCAGTAAATTTTCCAATT
>CM042746.1:40258544-40273610 GCA_022496165.2 Catalaphyllia jardinei | reverse complement strand
CATGGGTTAAATTAGCACTAAAATTTACACTTCAGAGTTAATTCTCTAATATGAACAACACACTAGCTAGGGATTCAAGTTTTATCATAATATTGTAACAATTTAAAGAGCTGCGTCACGGTTAAAGGGCTTGAAAAATTTAGCCTAAATTTTTCAATTTCGTTGCTTGTAATCCGTGTCAATCTTCTCCATCCTTGTTCCTTTATGGTTCACTATTATCTCTTTGGTGTTTTTCTATCTTTCTAATGTAGTATTTTTAGGTTTCCTTCAATTTAAAGGTAATTTTGTCGATGATAACTCAAAATACCTTGACACTTTATTCTGTGATTGTGTATATTAGGTTTTCAACTTTGACTGCCTGTTTAAGCAGTATGTTTCTGAGTGGGCCTTTCCATGGTAAGTTTTACAATTTGTTGGAAACAAAATAACTTTTAATGTTGTGGCATGCGTAGCTCTATAAAATAATGAGGGGACATTGGGGTTTGTGTCGATGGATTGTTTTTAATGTGATATCTCACTAACTTAAATCTTCTATTGTGGTATTCTCCACTTAACTTGTTAGATCTAGATGCATTAATGTTTTGATCATCAAACTTCAGTATAATTTAGAATTAAAATATTAGTTATCCATGACATTTTCAACCCCTTTTTCTTGTTGTTGGTGTCATTGTGTTTTAAACGAACTGAAATGGTTCAAATAGATCACATGCAGTATTGTACTAAGTTAAAATATGCAACGTGACAGTGCATAGATGATCAATGGTTGTGGTTGTTGCACAGTCTGGTTCTTTAAACAAGCAGTCGAAATTTGTGCCGTTATTTTGATGGCTTGTTTCTACATGTGATTATATGGAGTTGTTTTCTCATCAGGAACGAAACTGCGTATGTTCTTAGAAAGCTTCAAAGCTGGACCAATGAATCTGGATGTAGTGCACACTTTCCTGGTAAGACTGTAAATCAGAGTTAATTATCTGAACCAAGTTCTTTTCCGAAGCTGTATCAGTCTTCAGACACCTCAGAGTAGTGTCTGGGTTAATGGTTGACTTGATTTCTCTTGATCACGTAACCCAGTGCACATGCAATCCGGCAAATATTATTACTCGCTCCACCTATACTATAGTACCTCCAAGTTCAGTTGTTAAGTGAAAAGGCTGGAGCACTGGGTAGCTTGAGGGCTACCTGCGTCCCATTCCCCTGGAGAGAACCCTGAAAACATCTTGGATGGGGAATCCCGAATTCAGTGCTACAAAACACATGTAAGTAATTTTCTTTTAGAATTTCCAGAACCCTCCAGGATTCCAACTATTTATTTTTTTATTTTTTTCCAACTAGGTGAAGTAAAGCCCCTTTATACTCCATGCTACATTCTCGTTTAAGAAGCAAATGTAGCCCCTTCTGTTAAAAATTTAACAAACTGACGTCAGTTTTCCATACATCTGTGCTGTTATTTATCATGAATTTCGTCATAACATGGTCAAAGTAGCTGTGGATTCACGAGGTGATAGCCGAGTGGAACCGCAGACTGCTTGGACAATGTTATGACTAAATTCATTGTAAATAACAGGACAGACGCATTAAAAACTGACATCAATTTGGTTTTTACGATAACAAGTTGTCATTGTCCGCTCTCGTTCGTTGATGCATCGCATAAATTATAAATTTATGTGTCTGTCCGCTTATTAAAAAATAAAAATTAGCCAATGAGTGTGCGAGAATTTCTGCAATTCTCTTCCTAGGTATTTAGCAGTGTTTTTCTTTCCCGCAACAAAAGCAAAAGACTGACTGAGACATTAGTGCCTTTGTTTGCCTGCTGACACTGGCTACGGCCCTGATTTATTAAAGGTAATTTGTTCATTTGATTCGTTTTTTTCTTCAACCAGTTGAAGTTCGATTTGTGAAAAAGGATGACATTTACATGAGTCCATGCTATGAGCAGGACATGTGCTTCATCAACATTATTTGTTACAGGTAAGACCACACAATCAAATTTGCAAACGCAGACTGAAACATTTCCTTGTTGCTGTTCCAGTATTTTTTACAGTGGATGGGTTTTGTGCATGGCTCTGTTGATATTTAAGAAACAGAAAACATGTACCGTATTTCTATCGAGTTATACAAACACGACTGGAAGTTTGGGAGAACGAGAAATGCTGTGGGAACACGAGCCGCAGGCGAGTGTTTCCACAGCTTATTCGGGTTTTCCCAAACTTTCACGAGTGTTTGTATAACTCGATAGAAACACGGAGTACATGTTTTCTGTTTCTTTTAGAAAACACCACGACGAGAAAAAGGAAAACAACTTGTTAAGTTTGATTGTCAAAATGTAAATTCTCTTTGCTCGCGCCATCACTACGTCAACAGCGCGCGCTAGTTCTGTCTCCATCGAGTTATACAGACACTATTTTTAACCAATCAGCTTGCGTGCTTTCTTAGGACTGTTTTCTAATAAGCACTATTCATTACTGGCCCCAAGGGGGACAGTTAGTTTTGTTTCCCCAAGACCCTCAATGTTTAGCCGAGGGAAACATCGAGGTCGAGGGGAAACAAAACTCAATGTTTTCCGCGGGGCCAGTCATTCAGCGTGTTGTTATACTTCTAGAAAAAAAATTGCGAAAAAACTGTTTGCCTTACGACCTTAACGCCGGCTGGCTCACAAATTTCCCGCGGTTTCAAGGAGCACGACCTGATCACGTGCGAGTCGAAAGTTCAAGTTGTTGTTTCTCAAGGGAGTTAGCGAGTTTTGATCCACGGCACGTGATACGGTTTCTTCCAATCGGAAAACGTATTTGAGTTGGGAGGTACAACAAATATATATGTTTTTTGTTAAATCTCGCGACCCCAGCTGACAAACGGACGGCTAACAATCCTTATGTCAGCATCACTGCACCACTCTATGGCTGTCAAGATATTGCTAGCTTTTCTTCTGTCTTATTGATTTAGATTTCTTTCCTCTTACAGGTGAAAATGTATATTGATACTTGCGCGTTATAAGTAAATAACTTAAATACCTTATTAAAATAAAATAACTTAACTCTTCTCTCTTAGTTTAAATAGCTTGTGTCATTCTATACAACTAAATGCATTCAATAGTAAAACAAAGTTATTTCTTTGTTTTGTGACCTATTTCTACAGGCCGTACAATAAATCCATTCCACATGAGACTTACTGGACCTATTTTGAGGACCTCATGATGTCAGTGGGTGGAAAGCCCCATTGGGCCAAGGTAAGGCATAACACCCTGACATTTTTACTTCATTTCTGTTTGTTGTGATCATCAACCCTTATAGAGACAACAGGCCTAGTTGCACTCAGTGAGTGAGTGGAGCAAGACATGAATGTTCAACCTTGTTCCCAGGGCTTTTCTGTAGAAATTGGAAGGGCCCATGTTGACAAATGAAGGACATAGATGATGGGTTCGTATTTGGGCCTTGCGCATCTTTTGAGTGCTGAGTGCAGTCGGTGATGAAAATCGCGGGATCAACTCTGGAAATTTTGAGTGCCGGAGATAAAGTTTGAATTGTTAGCATTAGCCCGTAAGAGTTAGGCTTAGAGAGTTTTTTTTTTTGCATTGTGGTTCGTCATTCTTTGGTGATAAATTTCACACACATTACTTTCTGTGCACAAAATTACCACAGAGTTGTTGATTTCTGTCGTCCAGCTTGTCTCACATGAGTACTGAGTGGCTCTATAATAACAAGGGCGTAGCCAGGGGGGTCCTGGGGGTGCCCGTAACCCCTCCTTTGTAAGCCTTTTTGTAAGCAAACAACCTACAATATTCAGGTGACAATGTGGCGAGTACCCTCTGTGTGACTCAGTGTGACTCTCCCTTTGAAACATCCTGGCTACGCCCATGAATAATACAGCTGTTTCGTCAAAGGTTGTCCCACAAAAGTGTAAAATCGTACGCGACAACGCCGATTGGCATCATGGACAGTAAGAGTTTGGTTTTTCTTAATTGAGGTTTCAAGGTGCTTCAGCAACAAGGAACGAGAAAGAAGGAATACGCGTGTTTGTGCTGTTTCCTTCCACCACGCTGAAACACCTTAAGGTTCAATCAAGCAACCGTTAAAAACCACCATTACCCATAATAACTTTCGACATTGTCGCGTGACCTTTTCCCCGATTGTAAGACAACCATTCTCGAAACAGCTGTATGCCATGAAGGGAAAAAGGATGGTTAAGTATGGAGAAGATTAACACGGATTACAAACGACGAACTTGAAATAATTAGGCTGAACTTTTCAAGATGCCCAAACCGTGAGTTAGCAGATTTGAATGTTCGCGCTGTTACTTTTTTTTTCAGGCTCACAAATTGACGCACACGGAGATCGAGAAAATGTACCCAAAGATCGACAAATTTCGAGAGATCTGCAATCAGCTGGACCCTGAAGGCTTGTTTCGCAATGAATACTTGGAGAGAGTGATCTTTGGTCCATCACAACCGTCTGAAAAAGTTGGCAATGGGAAGTTGCCAGACTCAAAGAAACTTTGTGATCGCCTGTCAGCGCCTCATGCTGTCAGCCCAGGGTTTTGAAAATCGATAGAGCTTCTGTTTCCTGACTTCCTGGTATTTCTGTCGTTCCTGTTTTGTTTCAGAGCCTTATTTGCACCTTGCTTGGTTTTATTTGAGCACAAAGGGTGTCACAAGTAATTGTCGTGTTATTTATGCGTTATAAGTGGACTGGTATCGGTATTTAGCGCTTTCTAGTGCCTCTAGTTTGACAGATTAACGCTACCTCTATTTGTAATTTTACAATAACTGCCTAATTTCTCGCGCGCTGATTAGCTCATTTTTATCAATTAAAGGACGGTATTTTAGTTTTTGCAAGCTTTCAGCTGTCATACTCTCATTTTAACCAATGAGATTTTATTGACTTTTTTTTTGAGAAGCCAATCAAAAAGCGACAAAAGCTTTTGACAATGTTAGTGTCATTTGAAGTAAAATTCTCTATTCTTTGTTTACGGCAAGTTTACGATGTCTTTTCTCCTCATTTATTCCTGGCATGCCCGGCATTTGACCATTTTGAGGTCTATTGTAAAAAACAAATTGGCGCCAATTTTTTATGCGTCTGTTATCTTAGTGAAGATAGATTTTTAAAGTCATAATGTTGTCAAAGTTTACTGCGGAACCTCTCGCCCGCGGGTCGTGGCTCCACAGCCACTTTGACAATGTCATGACGCAATTTGCCATCAATAAGAGGACAGACGCATAAAAACAGGCGTCAATTTGTTAAGTTGACGCTACAAACGTCGTATCCAAGCATTGCCCGAATCATTTTATTTATTTATTATTTATTTATTTATTTAACTTTATTTATACACGGATAAAAACATCAGGACTTAAAGTAAATACTAAAATGCCTTAATTACATCATAAGCAGGTAGTGCTCATTAAAATATGCGAAAATTTAAGGCGGCCCTGAACGCTTGTCATAGAGGCTATTTATATTTTGCAGAGTGTTCTACTTGAGCTCGCTGAGCTCATGCTTTAGTTATAATGTTTCTATCATAACCTGCAAAGTCAAATAATCTCGGGCTCCCTTGACGACGGCAACTTATTTGTTTGGCATCATTCATTTAGCATTACTTGATAATGATATGCAATATTTATCCACAAGAATCGTTACCAGCCGTTTTCTGATAGTTTGGTATTCTCTCCTTGACTTATCCCGTGACTTCACGCATGTCACGCAACGATCCCTGCGTTCATTAGCAGTTTTCTAGACCTCTCAAGCCTGCATTATTTTCGTAGAGAACATAGAATACCACTTGGGAAATAGTGAGTAGTGTACTAAAAAAAGAATTATAATCTGTAAGCTAAAATTAGTTATATTTTTCCGGACCGTTATTTAGGTGATGTAACTATTTAAAATACTGCGATGTTCAGTCGATGTTTTTTTTTAAAGTGCACATAATATATAAAATGTGAGACGTAAAGGATTATTTTCTCATAAAGGAGTTGTTCAAAAAGTTTTGCCGGTCTGTGAAAACATTATTGAAAAGACGTGCTGAATGCATGGCAGAGGATTGTGAGTCACACTCCCGCGAGCAAGAATGAGTTAGAAAATGAGATTGTATGGAACAATAAATTTGTTACAATTGCAGGAAAGTCTGTATTCTATCGATCGTGGTATGAAGCCGGTGTTAAATACATAAAAGACTTGACAACTGAGGATGGAAATTTAATGACTCTTAATGTTTTCCAACATACTTTCGGCATTAAAACTCACTTTTTGCAGTATTTAGGGCTTTTAAACGCTACTCCAGCGAGCTGGAAAAAGAAACTAAAGAATACCGACGTGGAGAATGAAAACAACAACTGCGAAAATATGATTACTGATCTACAAAATATTTCGAGTAAGATGCTGAGAAACATTCTGACAAAACAACTTTTTGAGAAGCCCACCTCAGCGGCAAAGCTTGAAATGGCGGGTTTTACTGCGGACCAAATTTCGCATATTTACGAGCTTCCTTTCAAACTAACTCTTGATGTCAGGTTGTCAGTGTTTCAATTTAAGATTAATCACAATATTCTGTACACACAAAGTAGACTCTTTAGGGATAAGATAATAGATAATGACAAATGTTATCTTTGCAGTGGCAGTCAGACATTAAGGCATCTCTTTGTTGATTGTGATTTTAGTAAAGTATTTTGGATTGATTTCACTTCTTGGTGGAATTGCAAAAACAACACGCAAATTGAGCTCCAACCGCGCGATATTCTATTTGCTTTTTATCCTGGAAAACAATCCTTTTTAGGCATTAACTACTGTTTGCTTGTGGCTAGAAATTACATTTATATTTCGGCAAAAAACGAAGACCCCTTCTGTTTTAATTCCTACCTCGCTTTTTTAAAAAACAAGCTCGGGACAGACAAAAGGAAGATTCGAGATCTTGTTAACCTTTAAAGCACTTTTATTTTGCTCGATGACAGTAATTGTGACCGTTGTATAATGGTTCTTTTCAGTTGGTAATTTCGTTGCGTAAGTTGTTATATCCTATTTTTTTTTTTAATTTAGTGTTAGTTAATGTAGTACTTTTAGAAGAGTAAGTAGTTGTTTTAGAATTGTAATTATGTCTGTATATGTATTGCAAATATTATAAGTGTGGCAATAAATATTAAAAATTAATAATAATAATAATAAAAAAACATTATTGAAACCCCTGTGTGTGGTTGAACTATAGATCATAGCTGCATGAGACCAAGGATTGTCCGTAGTATTGAGTTATCCTATTTAGGGTGTCCGTAAAGAGAGGTTCGGCTGTATTTAGTGGATGTACAATATTTCTAGTGGGACGCAAATAACTGGACTCACCTACTTCCAGGAAAGTCAATCCATCTTGAGAATATTTCAACTTGGCATTACATATATAAGTCTGAATTTATTATTCTGCTTTGCAGTATGTTATTTATGCAGTAGAGTGCTTTTCAATCGAGTGTCGCAAAAGTAATCACTCTTGTCAATCACAAGGCACACAAACATTAGGATAAGATAGGATAGGATAACTGTACTTAGACACGGTAAACTCATCAGTCACAACTATAAAAACCTCATTATTTACTAAAATTATTACAAATTATACAACGACTAGAACTACATTAATCTAAAATACTCTAAAAAATCAACTATAGCTATAATATTAAATGACAAAATAAAACCTGCTTTACATGAGTGCCGTGTATTAAGAATTCTAAATTTAACCTGATGAAAAGAGACGCTCGCAGCCAGCCCGGAACGCGCTAAGGGAATCAGCCTGCCGCAACTCGATTGGTAAGCTATTCCAAAGAACTGCTCCAGAGTAACTGAAGCTATTCTTCATATAGTTTGTGTGTGGGATGGCTAGTTTGCCCTCTGTGTGCCTTAAGGAGTAATTGGAGACGCTACTACGGTCAACAAATTTGGAACTAAGGTAATCTGGAGTAAGACCATTAAGCGACTTATAAACCATCACAGCCTTATGGATTGTTCGTTGAGAATCCAGTTTTATCCATCCGAGTTTTTTTAATGAGGTTATCAGCGTTGGCATCATAGTTCGAGTAAGTGAGTATACGCGCAGCGCGATTTTGAAGTTTTTGAAGTTTACTGGCTAGGGTTTTGCCGCAACATCCCCAGACAGAGTTACAGTAATCAAAGTGAGGCTGTACTAAAGACATGAAGATTGATCGGAGAGTCTCATGTGGAACGAAAGACCTCACCCTCTTCAACGCTCCGATACCAGACGCGATTTTCTTACATAAATTCTCAACATGAACATTCCAGGATAGAGTCTGGTCAATATGAACACCAAGAGATTTCGTAGAGGTAACATGAGTAATAGGTGCACCGTCAATCATAAGTGACGGGGGATTGTGAAATGTGCTTAGTCTCTGCCTCGATCCGATCAACATAAACTCAGTTTTAGATGCGTTAAGAGTAAGCTTGTTAGCAGTTAACCATTTTTCAACTCTAGCAGGATCCACATTTAAAACGGTATTAATATTTTCGATATTATTGCTAGCAAAGGATATGTGTGTGTCGTCGGCATACATTCGAGTTTCAGCAATTGATAGACAGTTAGGTACGTCGTTGATATACATTATAAGAAGAAGTGTACCCAGAATTGTACCTTGAGGTATACCACAGGTAAGGAAATGGTCCCCAGAGAAAGAACCATTTATAAAACATCGTTGTTTATGGCAGTCCAAGTATGATCTGAACCAATCGTATGAAGTACCATGGACACCATATTTCGTAAGTTTAGACAAAAGAATATCGTGATCGACGTTGTCAAAGGCTTTCTTCAAATACAAGAAAACGACTGCGTTTACATTACCCTGGTCAATGTTGTAAGCCCAGCTATCAGTAGCTTCAAGTAATGCAGTGATAGTGGAATGAAGAGGTCGAAATCCCGATTGGTGTCTTGAAATGAGTTTGTGTATAGTAAGGTGATTATAAAGTTGATCATAAATGATTCTCTCGAAGACTTAAGCTACAACTGGAATAACTGAAATTGGGCGGTAATTATTTAAATCTGAACGAATACCCTGTTTAAACAAGGGGACGACTTTCGAAAGTTTCCATTCATCAGGGAAAATTCCAGAAACGATGGATTGATTAAAGATAGTACAGAGTGATTCGGCTGTTAAATCAGCACATTCGCGCAAGAGTTTTGCAGATATTTTGTCCAAACCAGTAGATTTTGATTTACATAATCTAGACAAAAGCACAAGAACCTTGAAGACGCTGGTTGGTTTTAGTTCGAATGTGCAGTGACCAGTCTCAGCTAAATAATCCAAATGTGAAGAGTTGTCTTCATTGGAAGAAAAATGATCAATAAAGGCGTTAGACAGCTCATGAGAATCATAAATAGAATTGCCACCAGGGGAGCTTAATTTCGTTTATGTCAGAATTGTGTGAATTCCTAGACATAAGCTCGTTAACAATTCACCAGGTGTCACGTGGATCACCTTGGTGCTCATTGAGGGCATGCTTATAGTGACATTCTTTCGCACGTTTAAATTACGCCAGTCGTCCTCGTCACCAGAACGAGTGGCTTTTAACTTGAGAATATCTCTTGCATGCAAACGCTTTTTAAGTTGTGGAGTAATCCAAGGTGATTTGCAAGGGCGAACACGTTTATTACGTAAGGGGGCATGCTTGTCAACACAAAGAAGTAAAAGTTTTTTCCAGACTTCCCACATATCATTTGAGTATATAGGGGGGCAGGCTGTGGGACAAAACAATAGGAAAACTCCTATTAAATCCCTATTGTTAGCAAAAATATGGCCAAATTAGTAGAAACCATAACAGAGTAGATTGAGAGTATTATTATTTGCTTATACATTTGATAACCTGATAGGTAGTAAAGACAGTGTTAATAGAGTTGTCTAATAAAAAAAAATGTCTTAAGAAAAAAAACAACTTAAAAAAAAATTATAAAAAATATATATTATATAGATGGTAAAGTTTGTAAAATCATTGTTAAATAACATTAAAAATAAGATAACAAAAGCAGGACAAAAAATAGATGTAGCAAAGCAAAAAGTACAGGTAGCAAAAGAAGCAATTAAATCAACTCAAGTAGGGCGTAAACTAGATGTAGCAATACAAAAACTTGCAGTAGCAAAAGATGCAATTAAATCAGCGAAAGAAACAATAAAGAATAGAGGAGAAGTATTAAAGACATTATTTTTAACCCCAAAAGTGTCTCAGCGTGCTCTACCAAAGAAAAAGAGAAAATATCTAAGAGTAAAACCAAAAGTAATTTCAAGAGTAAAACCAAAAAGAAATCTTAGAATTGTCTCAAAAGAAAAACCAGTAGAGATAAAAAAGAGTGACTCGGCTTTTAGAGGGTTTTTAAAAACATTTGAAGTAGATATTGTTAATTCTCAAGATGCACAAGAGCAATTAAATGTTACAAAACAAAATGTAATTAATCTTTTAAAAAATGAGTTAAAAGAACTTCTTGGAATGAAAATCAAAATTGGACTAACAATTGTTATGAAGAAAAAGAAACAAGATGAGAGTGGAGAGAATTATTTTATATTTCAGACTCCTTCATTTTTTAACCAAACACCAATTATTATTACAAGTTTTGATAGTATTGAGAGAAATTTAGATAGAGCAGCAGAAGAAATATTTAATATAATAGCTTTATGGATGAGAGATGGATCAGATTGGTTTGTTGATAAAATATTAGGTCATTACATTAATATAGCAAAATATGTGCCTCTAAGAGGAGGATCATATATCGATTTACAAAAAGAGATAAAACATCCAAGTAAAGGTCTTATTAACCTTAAAAATAATGATGATATGTGTGCAGTATGGTGTGCAGTTAGATATTTAAATCCAAGAGAAGTCCACCCTGAAAGAATAACAAAAGCTGATAGGAAGTTTTTAGAAGGGTATAGTCTTAAGGGTATTAACTTTCCATCAGCGGAAAAAGATACTCGTAAAATAGAAGATGTTTTTGGATTAAATATAAATACTTTAGCATATAGCGATGGTGAAAAATATCCATTATGGGCACCGAGTAAAAAATATAACGATACTGTTGATATTTTAAGGATAAGTAATGAAAAAGAAGAAGAAGAAGAAGAAAAATATCATTTTGTTCTTATAAAAAAGATAGATGCGTTTTTATCTGATTTAACAAAAAAAAATAAAAAAAGAAAGTATCATTGTCGAATCTGTCATTATGGTTTTAGATCACAGAGAATATTAGATGATCACATTAAATACTGTTCAGAAATTGGTGATTACGTAAAAACAAAATATCCAGAACCAAATGAAATTGATGGTGAAATTTTACCACAGAAGTTATCTTTTAAAAATTATAATCGACAATTAGCTGTTCCATTTGTAATATATGCGGATTTTGAAGCAATAATTGAGCCAATATCAACAGTAATGCAAAGTGATGATAAATCGTATACAGTACAGAAAAATAAAAATACAGCATGCTCATATGCATATAAAGTTGTTTGCTGCTATGATAAAAAATACAGCAAATCTATTGTATACTATAGAGGAGAGGATGCTGTTTCAAACTTTATTAGAGCAATGCTTAGTGAATTAGAAGATTGTAAAAAAGTTGCAAGAGAAAATTTTAAAAAAATATTAATGATGTCAGAAAGGGATGAAGTAAAGTTTTTAAGTGAAAAGTCATGTCATATTTGTAAAAGGGACTATAAAGAAGGTGATAAGGTTGTGAGAGATCATTGTCATATTACAGGAAAATATAGAGGTTCAGCTCATAACGAATGCAATCTTCAATATAAAATTTATCCCTATACAATGCAGATACCTGTTGTATTTCACAATCTGAAAGGTTATGATGGTCACCTAATAATAAAGGATGCTGGAAAAGTACTTCAAGAGGAGAATAAAAAGATAGAATCATTGAATAAAAAAATTGAAGCAGAGAATGAGAGAATAGATAGGAGTAACAACGAGCTGTATATGAGAAACAAAGCCTACTATGATAAAAATCCAGAAGATTTTGAAAAAATAAAGAAGTATAAGAAGAAAAAGAAATCTGAGTTAAAAGTAAATATAATTCCTTTTAATGATGAAAAATATTTATCATTTAGTATTGGAAGACAATTAAAATTTATTGATAGCTGTTGTTTTTTTCCTGGTGAGTCATTAGAAAAATTAGTTAAGAGTCAAGCAGAAGGAAGCCTTGAGTATACAAATGACTATTTCAAAGATCCAGAAGTATTTAAATTAATGAATAGAAAAGGTGTCTATCCATACAAATATATGGATTCATTTAAACGATTTACTGAAACAAGTTTACCTGAAAAGAAATATTTTTATAATGATTTAAAAGAAGAAGATATAAGTGATGAAGATTATGAACATGCACAAAAAGTATGGAAAACCTTAAATATTAGTAATATGGGAGAGTATAATGATATTTATATGATAACAGATGTTTTATTACTAACTGATGTATTTGAGAATTTCAGAAAAACATGCTTAAAAAATGTATTTGGTCTTGATCCTGCGCACTATTATACTGCACCAAGTCTTGCTTGGGATGCTGCGCTAAAATATAGCGGAATAGAATTAGATTTAATATATGATCCAGAAATTCACACATTTTTAGAATTAGCAAAGAGAGGAGGAATGAGTTTTATATCACATAGATATTCAACAGCAAATAATAAATATCTTGAAGATGATTATGATCCTAAGAGTGAAATTAGTTTTTTAGAGTATTTAGATGCGAATAACCTTTATGGTTGGGCAATGTCACAGCCATTACCCTATTCAGGATTTAAATTTGTAAAGGGTTACATAAAAAATAAACTATTGCCTAAAGTAAAGGGAAAAGGAAGGATTTATGAAGTAGATTTAGAATATCCCAAAGAGTTACATGATTTACATAATGATTACCCACTTGCTCCAGAAAAGATAAAGATAACTAATGATATGCTATCAGACTATTGTAAAAAAATAAAAAAAGCAAATAATTTACCAAATTCAAATGTAAAGAAATTAGTAACTACATTATATGATAAGAAAAATTATATACTTCATGAGAAAAATCTTGAATTATACTTAAATTTAGGATTAAAACTAAAAAAAGTCCATAAAATTCTTGAGTTTAATGAGAAGCCATGGTTGGCAGGATATATTGATTTTAATACAAAAGAGAGAATAATAGCAGAGAATGAAGGTAATAAAGTTTAGAGTAATAATCACAAACTATTGAATAATAGTGTTTTTGGAAAGACAATGGAAAATGTGCGAAAGAGATGTGATGTAAGATTAGTCAATGATAGAGATAGATTACTTAAGTTAACAAAGGATCCTTACTTTAACGGAAGCAAAATATTTTCAGAAAACTTTGCAGCAGTTAACATGAGAAAGCGAAAAATAATTCTCGATAAACCAATCTATGTTGGAGTTAGTATTCTTGATTTGAGTAAAGTTCGGATGTTTGATTTTCATTACAATTTTATAAAAAAACATTACGGAAATAATGCGAAGTTATTATTTACTGATACTGATTCATTGTTCTATAATATAAAGACTGAGGATGTATACCGAGATTTTAATAAATATAGAGATGTGGAGTTTGATAACAGTGGTTATAAAGATAAAGAATTATTTTGTGATAAGAACCTAAAAAAGATTGGAAAAATGAAAGATGAATCACCAAAATCACCAATAAATGAATTTATTGGTTTAAAGAGTAAGATGTATGCTTATAAATCAAAGAAAGAGGAGAAGAAAAAAGCAAAGGGAGTAAAGTCATATTTAATAGATAATTATAACCCTGAAAAGAGCAAGTTAAAAATAGATCATTTCAAAGATATTTTATTTGGGGAAAAAATAGTTTACCAAAAAATGAAAACTATGCGATCAGATCATCATGAAATCTATAATTATGATATAAATAAAATTAGCCTATCATGTTATGATGACAAGAGATATATATTAGATGATGGAATAAGCACACTAGCATATGGTCATTATAAAATCTAATCCTATAAATCTTCTAAATCTTTTATATCTATCCAACTGTTGAATTTTTCAGGGTAACCTTTCCATTTAACTAAAGCTTTGTTGCCTTTTTTTCTAATTACTTTTTCTATTCTGAAAACAGTTTGATCTGTCTTTTGCAGCTCTTCTGTATAAAAAGATCCTTTTATTTCTTCACCTTCTGAATCTTTTATTTTGTAAGTTATAGGAATTTTTGGCTTATGCTTTTGTAAAATGGTTTCGAAAGCCTTAGATACTTCTAAACCAGTTTTATTTTTTAAAGGTACAATCCAACCATATTTACTAAAAAGGTCTAAGACCATAAGAAGATATTTAAAACCTTTATTCCATTTACTAAGCTTTTGCATATCAACTAAATCAGAACACCAAATTTGGTCAACATTATGAACAATAACGCTTCTCTTATTAAAATTACGTCTTATAGGTTTATGTAACTCATCAGCCAATTTTTCTTGCCACCTTAAATTTTGGGCGTTTTTTTTTATCATGAGCGCCTAAACCTAACTTTCTTTTTTTATCAATCATATTTCTTGCTAACCAATGACCCCATTGTCTCTGATTCCAAGGAACTGCATCAAGAGCTTTAACCATCTTATTGTCAGCTTTATGTTTACAAGCTTTATCATCTCCACATACAGTATAGTCAACATCATGTTGCATTGCAATGGCATCTGCTGTACCAGTTGGTTTATCATATATCTCTAATATTTGACCTGTATTTTTATCAAATTTAAGTTGTTTATTTAAATCATTATAAGGACCAGTATACTTATGACCAGGAAGAGTCCAACCACCCTTTGGTTTTGGAAGTTTTCCAATGGCTTTATGAATATCTACTCCTTTTCCTTCTTTTTTCCCTTCTATTTTATCAGCTGCTGCATCTGCTGCTTCATCAACATATTGTTTTATTTTATCTTTAGCTTTTTTAGATCTAATAAAGTCAGCTGTTTTTTTTCTTCCACTTTTAACCAATGATTTAGCATCATCAACAATACCCTCACCCTTTATCTTTTTGGATACATCATCAGTTATTGAATCAATAGCTTCATTTAAATACTTTTGACCT
>CM042746.1:40246645-40249145 GCA_022496165.2 Catalaphyllia jardinei | reverse complement strand
GGTTTATAAGCTTATAACCCTCAGAAACTTGTGGTCTATTGCTTAAGTAAACCCACGGAAAAATCGCGCGTCTTCTGAATTATTATATAAAAGCAATAGACTACAAGTTTTCTATGGGTTATAGGCTGATAAACCACTTGGGATGTTGGTAGAACACTCGAAGAATTCGTAAACTACTCGCTTGTGGCTCGTAGTTTACAAATTCTTCTCGTGTTCTGCCAACATCATCATGGTTTATCAGCTTATAACCCATAGAAACTTGTGGTCTATTGCTTCGCTTAAATTATCCTTCAGATGTTTTTCGCAACACGCGCGATTTTAAAAATCCCGAACATCACTATGATTTTGGCCAGTTTTAGCTGGGGAATACTCAGGCACGTGATTTGCTTTGACCAATCGCGTTCTAGTGAAAATATTTAATAAATTATAAATAAACATTAGGCTTCATGTGGCCAGAAAATATGCTGGGATATTTGTCCTCGGATTGTTCCAAGAAGGGAACAGTTTTCCGAGAAAGAAGCTCGAAGAATAATTTTAAGCTTTGAGGAACAGATAATGTCCAAATGAAATATCTCTGGCCGGGCATATTTTTGCTCCAAACTAAGTTATTGCAGTTTTTTCTATTTACTATGCAAATGAACAAGGAACGAGATGATGCTCTTATTCTGCAAATGCCAAGGAAAACTCATCTGTTATCTGACAGCGGAAATGTGGTTTAGTTAAGGACGTTACAAATTGTAAAAACCTCAAGAATTGCACGCTGCGGCGGAGACTATGGAAGATCTTTGACTCATCTTTACCTCGGAAGGAAACCACTGCTTTGTAGGTCTTGTGAACGGCATAAAATAGTTTTAAAGTAGTCAGGGCCTCGATCCTGACTGAAAGTCAAAGTCACTTCGAGAGGCGCCAAAGGGTAAAAAGATTTACGCACCGCGCCGTCGGCGCCCTGAACTTTGCACAAGCGAGTTTACGAAATGACGACGGCGAGGCCGAAGACAACGTCGATTAAAAACTTAGTTTATGTTTTATCTACGAATCTCGCGATGCTCTTAAGTCATTTGCCTTGTTTATCACTGTCAAAACTATCGCAAAATTAAATTCGCAACATAGCGATAAATTGGAAATAAGAATTTAAAAAATTAGCCGCCGTGGCTCACGTTCTTCAGACATCGCAAGATTTGGCCATTTCACGTTGTCGTTCTGCAGGGGACGACGAAGAAATGTCCTAAGAATTACAACGCACGTGCACAGCTATTGTTCTGGGCCCCGATTCGCGCTAATCTCCTATTTAATATGCTAATCCGCCATTAAAATTTAATCTGCGATTAGATTGCGTTGCTCAAAGCCCGATTAACGCTAATCTGACTCTAATCGGTGGGTTAAATTTAATACACCTCCGAACGAACATTAAATCGCTACTCGGCCGATTAATATTGAGATAAAATGGCCTACTTGTTGTTTGGCCTTACTTGCGTGAGACAAAGACGAGTACGAATTTATCAATATAACGATAGCATACTAATTTACAGCAATCAAAAGCTTCGCACTCACTACAGATTTGGCAGAGCCTCAATTGAATACAATACAAACCTCATAGGTCGTCATAGAGGAAGATTTACAGAGGAAAACTGTTATTACGCTCTGAAACCAATCGACCAATTTAGTGCTGATAGGACTACAATTTTATGTGAGTGGTGGCTTACTACAAGTTGTCGGCGATACAACTGGAGTAGACAAGTCCACCATTTCACTGGCAGTCCATGACGCGGACGCCATATTAAAAACAATCACAGTGCTTACTCACGGGAAATTGCATTATGGGATACTAATTTTGGATTAGCGAGACAATATAAGTGGTTTTACACCACGTACTAACCGTTAATCAGAGATTAACTAATCTGCCCTCTAACCGGGCTTTGAACAAAGTTCTCAATTCCTCCGATTAGCTAACCCGGTGTTAGTGGTTTTAATCGACGATTAGGCTTAATCGGAGGTTAGTTTAATCCGGGTTTTGAACAACCGGGCCGCCCTGCTCATTAAACCTTTTGTTTAGCGACGTTCCCGTTGCCGTTGCTGTCGTGGTTTCGTAACCTCCCTACAGTGCGGAGGGTGATAGAACGACTCTTTGCGGTTCATTTCGCCGTCGTTTTTGATTCACTGGATTTATCTTCGACCGAAAGGAGGCTAGACACGGAAAAAGATAATTTTTGTGTCGTTCGAAACTCATTAATAATTCATGAACCTAACAGCCTATCAAAACACCGATAAAGCGTCACCTGCATGAGCTTTATATCCCAATAAAACACTCCTCGTTAGTATTCTTTATAAAAAGAATACTGATAAGGCATAGCTTGTTTTTCTTGTATGCTTATATCTTCCCCTCAAAATTTGAACCTTTGTTCGGAGTTCCAAGGCACACGCTTTTTGTGGAATGTTTTTGAAGGCGTTCAAAAATCTCGCAGCACGTGTTTTATCGGGTCTAAAAACTGCGATAAAACAC
>CM042746.1:40239145-40241645 GCA_022496165.2 Catalaphyllia jardinei | reverse complement strand
AGTTACGAAATTGAGTGGAATAAATGCGCGACGAAAGAACTCTTCTCTGACTCCAAAAATAGCAGCAAAGCCTGCAGGTTTAAGTCGGTGAAGACTGTCACTTTCTGTCCCTCGATTTGCCAACGCGTCTGCTTTTGCTCTATTCTCCTTTCGACCAATCAGATGTTGCCGTTGCTGGAGCAACTAACGCCGTAAAGACGAGACAGAGTGAAGCTGTTACACTCTTCCTATTTTTTTCCTCCCCTTCACCCCCGCGCTGTCAGCCCAAACGCGCCTACCCACGGGTATTTTGTGCTCTCTCAAGTTTAGCTGGCATCAAAAGTTCAAGGTTCTGGCCCGTCGAACTCAGCAATTGACATGCGATCTCACTGAAAGATAGCGGACTGTAAACACTCCAGCCTTCCTCAAAGTCACACGATTTATTACATGCCATTCTCTAAATTTGACTTACAGTTGCGATAAATTTCGGCAGCCAGAAAACGCTCTATCTGGTATTGACTGCAAATTGTTGTAGGACAGGTCACTTCAACAAAAAGATAAAAGGGTGACGAATCAATTGAGTGAAATTTGTAGTCCGGGTTCGATTAGGATCGGGTGCCATATCGTGGGTTGAGTTGTTTTTGGTTGTTGCCTTAATCCGAGGAGTTTTCCAGATATGTCCAGGATTTTTATCTTTACGAGACATCTGGTTTGTCTCTTCTACTGGGCAAACCTGCCCAGAGGGAAGGAGCACGAACAGGACTCAGGTCCTATGCGAGGTGCTCCACCCTACCCTATCCAGAAACTGAACGCTAATGAGATGCAAGTTCCTTATGATAAGCATCACAGAGTGCCCTCATTGGTAAAAAGTCACCAAAACAAACATAATTCGAATCTGTCAAATATGAAGTAATATGAAAATATCAAGTGACCCTGCCAAAAGTGAAGTACTAACTAAACAATACTCGCGTTCAATCCTGGACATAAGTGGCGGTGGAAATGTTTGTTTTCAATTAAGCATTGTCAGACCTGGTGTTGACATCACTTTCCACTCAGCTGCACGGAGCATAGGTACAACTGCGGGACTGGGAGCTAGTCCATCGAAAGTAAGGTTCACCGCTGACAGGTTATGCTAACAATTTCAAATACCAAATTGTCCAATTATGGTGTCAAACGTTCAATAGATCATCATTCTAAAGCAGCGATTTGCAAAACTGACGAAAGTTCGAAATGATCTCAGAGGATTGTTGTAGGTTTTTGGAAGGGTTAACTGTTTAGTTTTGTTAAGGATTTTGTTAAAGTTATGTACATACATGTAATTCAACACAGACAAACTCTGAAATATCCTTGCTGGTAAGTGATCAATCTCATTATGTTCAAGTGACCTGAGAAAGGTAAGGTAAATACTGATTATCATTCAATTCTCAACCTCGGATAAATGCATTTCCAGCTTTCTGATTGGTTCATTGCAACTTGCTCGCTCTCGGAAAACGGTTGGTTTCTTGGAAAAGACTGTGTCTGCAGACAAACATAATAGCATATTTTTTTGAGGATATTGTCTATTTATACCTGCATTTGGCCTTAAATGGAAATTAATGCGGCAAATATCGCTCGGCAGAAAACTTTTTGCGGGAAGCCAAGTTTCTCCTACAGCAAAAGGATGAAAAAAGAAAAGAAACCTATTCGGTGAGCTTTCTGCAAAGGACATAAGTGCTACAAATTACGGACAATGCCGTCCCAGTAACAACAAAAAAGCCACAAAGTTTGGGATGAGATTATTCAGCGGTACACATCCATTACAAACATGAACGTCAAGATTTTACGCATTCATGAAGGCTACGTATCAACAATATTTTACTGTTTCTGAATGGCTTGCCAGTCCTGGTGGCACCAAATCAACATTCGAAACCGATAGAAGAAATGTCAAAAGAAGAACTGAGTATTTTTCCCGAAGTGGTTTTACACCCTTCCGAGGAAAAAAGGTGGCACGTCTGTTTACAAGAGGTTATCAATGAACTCCATCTGAAAGCCGCTATTGATCGTTTCCTTCGTTCGTCGCCGATTAAAAAACTGTTTTTGTTTTAGTGTTGATAGCGTGGTGCTCTCGGTAAAGTTATTGCTTTATTCCGAAATGTCAGAGTCTTAAGTAACAATATGATAATTCACTGCACATTGCAAGTTCACGTGCAACAAGCTACGTATGCTAATTTGTGAACGTGCAACAATAGGGGGTAAGTTTCTAAAGAAACTGTGGTGCTGCGTCGGTAGGAGTATTACAAGATAATTTATCAACTGAGTTGATAATGTGAATTAGCCACGGTAAAGAGATTCAGAAGCTAACGTTTCGAGCGCTAGCCCTTCGTCGGAGCGTTTTTTGTTATCCCTGACTCCGCTTTTACTGAAGCAAATAAAGTATTACAGCATGCAGTTGTAATAGACATCAGGAAGACAGACAACATTGCCTACGTAGTCCTTAAGAAACGTATTTCCAATGAGAAGATAAACTCTTCGACAGCTTTGA
>CM042746.1:40231645-40236645 GCA_022496165.2 Catalaphyllia jardinei | reverse complement strand
CACTGAAGCTGCACTAGCAGAGGACGCATTTCCAATGAAATCACTGAGAACGAGTGACCTCTTCTGTTGTTGTTCTATTGAAGGCCGCTCGTTGTAGGACTGACTCAACTGCGTCCCGTTGTGGACTTGATGTACCTCGTCCCGCATTTATGGTCGGAGAGCACTGAAACAGATGTGGCTCTGAAGCAGTGGCTTGTGAGATGTGGTTCTATACCTGCTTGCTTAATCTCTTTCATCATGTTGTCGAGCGTAGTTGTGCCAAGACGTGCGCTGCAAAACCAGATTTTGTCGTCTGCGGGATTGAACTTCTTACTTTGGCCATCTCTTGTTCTCTGAAACAGAGCATCTGACGTCTGATTGAGATGGCTCAGGTAGTTCTTGAGCGTTTTTTTCTGGACATCTTTCATATCCCGGGACGGAAAATGTCTTGACATCCGATTCATCTTCAGCATCTGGGAGGCCGCCCTGGTGATTTTTTGTAGCTGGCAAGGAACCGGGCTGACTTCTGTTCAGTTCATAGTATTCAACCCCTTGGGGAGTTTATTGCAGAGAAAGCATTGCCGGTGTCAACTGTCGCTGATTTTCACCTCCGCGTCTTTCAAAAAAAAGGCCAAGGTAGAACCAAGCCGTCCCCTATAACTGGGCAGGACTCAAGCTGTCGGCCAGTCCGAGTTCACCGCTCTCCAATAATCTCTATAGCTGCTCTTTCGAGATTGGATGAACTTTTGTAATACGTGTCATCTTTCTTTTTCGCAGACGTGTAAAAACGCTTCAAACAAACATTCAGTTCTTCTTTCGACATTTCTTCTATTGGTTTTGAAAATGTGGTACCACCAGGACTGGCAAGTCATTCTGTGACATTAAGGTAAACAATATTGTTGTTACGCAATCTTCATAAATGCGTAAAATCTCGACGGTCATATTAAAAAAAAAAAATTAAGGGAAACTTAAGGACGTTCGCGCCCAAACTTTCCCACGTACAGGTGTTTTTAAAACTGTGACTGCAGGTAGAAAATGATAAGATTATATTAAAAATGTAAAATAAAATTGGGGGTCACCGTACTGTTTTTGAAGATAACAGCATCACAGACCATAGCATCTCTGGGATTTCCAGTCACTCGAGGCGATTCTGGCCGGATTCATTACTATCGTCATATAATTAAGTTGAAGAGTCATATCTAAGGTATGTGTGTTTAAAACAGCATATATAGTTCTATTTGATAGATCTTTGCTACATATGGCATTAAATTAGGTAGAATTAGCCTTAAAAAATGCCACTTCCAAGTCACTCACACCTGTATCCATGTACCAATTCGACCCTATGTGAATAGTACGAAAAATAGTTAAAACTACCCACGCACAGATATTTTTTGTTTTTTAGCACAAGGAAAAGAATCAGAAAAAGAAGTGATCTGCCGAAAAAAAAGTGGGGGTCACTGAGCATCCAACAAAAATATTCTCCCACCAAGTTAACGCAAAGGTCATCGGCTCTATATTTTGTTGAGTTTTCGACTCGGTGCGAGCGCTTGAAAATAACGTGGCACGCACGTGCCTAATGAATAGCGTGCGCACTAGAGACGCGCAGTAGCAATGAGCGCGAACGTCCTTAACAGATATGTACTGTTAAATAACCTCATCCCGAACTTTACAGCTTTTTTATTGTTTCTGGGACAGCCTTGTCCATAATTTCTCGAATTTGTTCAGTGTTTAACTCACAGAATATGCTATTTTGATTCATTCTTTTTGTCCACGAAACTTAGCTTCTTGTGAATAAATTTATGCCGAACATTCATTTAAGGTCAAACGTAAGTATAATGGCTGGTAACCGAGATCTAGTAAACCAATAAAAAAGCTAGATATGCATTATCCGAGGTTGAGAATTTAATAATTGTTAATTAATCAAGAGTGCTGAGGTTGAGATTCTTTAATATTGACAAGGTTTTTTGGGAGCGATTTAGGCCGAGACGTAGTCGAGGTCCATAAACACGCTAAACAGCAATAACAGAAAAAAATATATAATCAGGCAATATATTTAACATTTTTTTTTTCATGTAGGTAAAGAGATTTTCATGTATGTATATAGAGTTATGTATGTCTATAGATTTTTGTTTATGTAAATAGATTTTCTCTTTTTTTTTTCACTCGAAGATATTGACCTTTCAGGCTACTCTGAAATTCGAGCTTAAATAAAGTTCCTGTTATGTTATGTCATCATCTTAACCAAGTAATATACCCAGTATCGGTTTGTTACATGGCATAAAAAAAAAGAAAACAAACTTCCCATGCGGGACACAGCGGACAGTCCCGAGAAGGAAAGAGCGGGAAAGACAGCCTCAGCGTGCCCACTCAGGTAGTCAATCACAGCGAAGGATTTGGTTCGTCTTACCAGCCCTTAGAGCCAGTCATATAAAACCAGTTATTACATTTTTGCCCTGGCCTCTGACTGATTGAAATTTGGCTGGGTAAGAAGCATTTGGGGCAAGAAGAACACTCCCTCCCCCTGTTAGGGACTTTAATATACAGTTTACAGATGACAGGATCTCGTCACGTCCTGTCGCACTTTACATCTGTGCTCTATCATTCAAGGGTGTACAAATTAAAAAATTCCATATGAAATGTAACTTACAAATACCACACCATTTTAGGACCAAATGTAGTTGCAAGCCGTGCTATATTCTTGATGTGGTTGTTTTGAAATCGTCTGAAATAAACGGTAGTAAGTCTTTTTTAATGGCTCTATCGTGTATTTATACAGTGCAGGCAAAACAGCAAAGGGGCAAAAGCGAAGTGAGGGCAAAAAAAAGTGAAACAACTAATCTTTTCTTTATCCTGTTTTGGAATTAACGATACGATTACATCTTTAACTTTAACGCGTGTTGTGATCAAAAGGCGCACTGAGCACCTCCAAACTGATTTTACTAGAGCTCAAAGAAGATTCTAGACTTGCCCAGATCGGTCTCCTTTAAGGATTTGACTCAAGAGCCATTGTCAGAGAAAACCGGGCAGGACCAAAAGATTGAGGTCGGCCGTTTACCTTCATCTTTTCACAGTATAAAAGCTATCCGAAACAACAACCGTGGTATTTGCCGAGGTAGGCGTTCGTTTTTCTTCGAGATATTACCACCTCATGATTTTGGCTTCTCGAGCGGTCTAAATGACCGAAATTTCGGGCAACTTTAGGTGAGCCTAAAAGGTACTTCGTACAAATTCCAGAAACTCTTATTTTCGTGCGATAATATTTGGCCCCTTATTTGTTCACTAAGATATATTTCAGATCAAGTGAAACCTGGCGATTTAAAAATTTGAGAGAAAAGCTACATGCTAGAAAGCAACAAGTGATAATTCTCAAGTCTGGTGTTGTACCGTTAAAGTAAAACCACCGTATGTGAAAACTCAACTCTGATTTAATGACTCCATTCGCGCAACCACTACAAGGGGAATGTAATACTACTCTTGACCGCGTGCTAGTTTGATTGACGGATGTCACAACACTACATTAAGGTTCAGCATGTATCTGGTGCATGTAATTTCTCCCCCGCTGAAATAGTTTGTAGGTGTAAGTGCACAAATAACACTGTGAGAATAGTTGTAATGTTGCGTTTTGTTGAATAGTTAAAGAAAAAAAGTCTACAAAGTTTTTGGTTTGTAAGTGTAGTGAGTTAATCCAGACCTTTTGCTGATTCTTGGTTTTGTTACACGAACTGTAATCATGCAAAGGTTTCGACATTTATGTACTCATTTAAAATGCAGAAGCAAGACGAAAATTCGATTGACTCACAAATAAAGAACACTGTTAAGGCCTGGTAAATCTGGTACAGTTGTAAGCTGGTTTAAGTTCAAATTCCTGGAAATGAAACAGAGCACAGAATGTAAACTACCATTTTTTTTTTTTTAGTAAAGAACGTTATTTCTTAACTTCTCAAGGTACATGTTAACCCCTCGATGGGGTGGAACTCTGCATGGGAATTGGGTGATCAAAGGTAGATCCAAAAGAGTCACTAACAAAGAGAGCTTGTCCAATTTTTCAAGATCTCTGCGTGATGTCATCATCCGCGTTTGTATTCTGATTGGCGCCAATGGCCGTACGAGAAATAACGTCACTTTTAGTTCCGTATGGGGGAAGGCGGGGAGGGGGGGGGGGCTTCCATGTCAAAAGGACGGGACTGCTCGTAACACCTTAGGGGTCCAAAAAGCAGATTTAATTCCTCTTGGGTAGTTAGCCTCAAAAGATCCACAGTCGGAGCTTTAGTGGTGTTTTATAAGGATTTGAATATAACAGGAGATTATGCTTTATGCAAGTATTGGTACCTCTGAAGGAAGAAAAAAAATTCAAGTTACACCCGCAAAACAGGATCTTGGTACCTCTTAGAGGCCCTTTAAGAAGTTTCTAAAGTGGCCCGTCCTTTCTATATTGGAGTGCCCTCTCCCCGGGCTTTAAGGTCGATAGGGACCCACTAAGGGACATGCTGTGGAGACAACAAAGGACGCTTGTTACAGACAGTAAGCAAGTTGCAAACAAGTGCGGGTATTGATTCACTCCTATATTTCAACGGGGACAGACTGGAAGACACATCTACAATTTGAAGCTAACGTGAAAATGCTTCATTGTGACTGGCTGACAGCAGGACAATTTATCTTCAATTTTTAATTTGCAGTGCAATGTAAATCCACCTAGCCACGGTCGTAATTTTCTTGGTCAATGCTACTACAATCTTGAATGGATTTTCCAATACTATACGTTGTTTAAATGTTAATCCTTTAGTTTGAAACTTCACAATTGGTAGACAATTAGTAGACCTACACCTGTAGTAATTGACTTTCTGCTACCAAACAAGACTTACAATGCATTGAGATAAGTGAAACGACTGAAAGCCTTCTCTGTCACTGTCCGTATAGCGTTTCCTCTAAGGTACCTGCGTATAAATGATCATTATTAACCCCTTCAGTGCCAAAGACGTACTTATAGATTTTACTCTGTCTAACGCCAGACGATTTTACTC
>CM042746.1:40214026-40231635 GCA_022496165.2 Catalaphyllia jardinei | reverse complement strand
GACGTACTTATAGATTTTACTCTGTCTAACGCCAGACGATTTTACTCGTCAAAGGGAAACCCCTTGGCACTGAAGGGGTTAATATTGCATGGATCATTGGATCATTAGATCATTTTGAGTGCAAGTTTGAATCAATAAGCGGAAGTAAATTTTTTCAAAGCTTAACAAAATTGGGCGCGTGAAAATTGGCGTTTTTGAAATTTTGAAGTACTTAATTATTCCAAATTACACGAGGATAATCATGTGATTATTTGTTAATAAAACACTTAAAAACGTACTAATCCCTGGCTTTGTCTACATTTTCCTTAGCCAGCCTACAGTGTACTTCATTTTCGATAGCCGTCGGAAAATGTTAGCAAATCCGATGGTTTAGATGTCAGAAAATGCAAATAACAACATTTGAAGCGATTTGAGATAAATAACCTAACAGGGTGCGAAGATTATGAAAATGCTTTCGCAAGAATGGAATCTGATTGCACCTCAAAATTCGGCTTTAAAGCTCTTATGAATTGCATTTCGTGCACTAAACAGTCAAATTTGTTTTTTTGCATTTCTAAAGCACTTCAAAACGCCTTGGCAGCTCCTGAGGAAATGTCCCGTGCACCCGGCTCGATGAGGTTTGTGTAATTTTACCATTTAAGACCACATCTCAGCAGATATTCTAAGGAAACAACTTAATGAACTGAACTTAAAAGAGCACACTACCATCCAGCCTGTGTTTGTCAGCCGCAAAAATTGAACGAGAGCTAAATGTGAAGGAAACAAAGCCACCAATTGTAAATCAGGAGTATGTTGTTTATAGTTTTGAACGTGAATTATGTAATGCAGGTTATGTAGGTTATACACGCGGAAATTTACCTAGTCCTTTAAAAGGACATAAACAGCAATTAATAATAATAATAATAATAATAATAATAATAATAATAATTTAAACATATTTATACAGGATTGCTGCTTCAGTTTTAAGAGAAAAAACTGCTATCAATGCAGGTCCTGTAAAACAAAAAAAAAATTAAAATATAGATAAAATCAAATCACAATATTACAAAATAGTCACAAAAAAGAAGGATCAAACAGTTATAAATTCTAAGAATCCTCCGCCATTGCCAAACAGTACAAGACCGTGCACGGGACGATGCCTCAGGACCTGCTAAAGCGTCTCGAAGTGCTTAAGAAATGCAAAAACAAATTTAACTGTTTGCTACACGAAATGCTTTTCACAAGAGCTTTAAAGCCAGATCTTAACGTGCAATCAGACTCCATTCGCGCAAAAGTATCCGCTTCGCACCCTTCTATGTTGATTTTTCGTGTCAAAATAACTTGAAATACTACAATTTGCACTCTCTGATATAATCTTTCCTTGATAATGGAGCCATAACTACTCCGAGACGTCGGATTTTACCGTTCGTTTTTAGAGTTTTTATGCTTAAAAAATCTCTTTAAAGACGTCTAGCACTGCTCGCAAATGCAGGCTTCCTTAGGGAGATGTTCGGTAATTTTCGTATATCGTCGAAAGGGTTCGGATGATAGTGATGATGATAATGATAAAAGCGGAATGTCCTCTTTACTGATTGTTCACATCAAAATACTAATGGCAAAAACTACATGCTTCAGAGAGCGAGATTCAGTCTTTTGACATCTATTAGGAATGTCGCTCTCTTATTGGCTACGCTGCTAACTGTCTATTTTGTTGTAGGTAATGAGTAGCGTAGTTGTGCGCGCTTGTGAGCAAAATGACGGGCGCTTTGCGTTTTTGAGACATCTGTGAAGAGGATTTAGCTAAAGTTTTGACAGAATAGGAGATTTATACTAAACAATTAAATCATTCGCTCTCGATACGTGTCTACTTAACCAAAAAAGCATAAGATCGTTTATCGGGAAAAATTTTGCTCGTTAAAGCCTAAGATAGGTTATTTGGAAAGAATTATGAAGAAAAAGGACAGTTTTGAGAAAATTGGTGCTTTTCTTTAACCAAAAATGCATAAGATCGTCTATCGCCCCAAATTTTGCTCGTTAGAGCCTAAGATAGGTCAGTGGCAAAGAAGTATGAAGATAAAGAATAGTTTTGGAAAAATTGGTGCTTTTCTTTAACAAATAGATTCCATGTTGCCATGCGTCTGTTCAGTAATAGATCACAGATGACGTCAAAATGCTACGCCTCGTGTGCCACTTTTTTGTTCTTACCACATTTTGACGTTTTCTGTGTTCTATTACTAAACAGACGCACGGCAACATGGAATCTATTTGTTTTATATAATAATGAAACAAATTACTACACATAAAGCTTATGTTTATTTCAAAATACTTCAACATAACGCAAAAGCCGATCTTTGCCCACTTTGGCGAAGACGACAAAAAAGGCCATTTGACGTAACCATTATCTATACAAAATGAAGCAATTTTATTGGTTACTGTGCGAAGCAAAGAAATGAGATTGGTTGAGGAAAATCACGCTACTATCAAACCTGACTGGAGCGTCGCTCTTCGTGGAATGAAAACTTACAGCGAGAGCAGAACTGAGCTGCGAAATTTAAAAATCTTGAAGAAAACGCTGGAAAAATCAAGTCAGTTTTTGTCATCAGAGCAGCCATGTGATTCGAAAAGCTTGGAATTTGCCTTGAAAATTGCAGGAGTTGAAAAAATACCATCGGAAAACTTGTGGTTGCGGTCAACCTTGAGGTCATTAGATTCGAGTTTTGAATGAAAGGAGCGTAAATGACGTAGGAGATTGTTGTCTTCTGTTGTTGGTGATTCTCAAATCAGTTTGATAGAGTGTTGGAGACACATTATTGCTGCAATACTGTTGGCCATGAGCTGTGGTTAGCTATACTTAGCTCGCTTGTGTGCTCTGAAAGGGACAGGAGCATTCGCATCGGAAAGCAAGGTTATGTGTTTTGTTTTTTGTTTTTTTTAATCCGATTTTAAGTACGTGATGTTTGGATAAATTAATCTCAGAAACATTTTGTTTATTGGGTGTGTTCAATTCGAGATAAAGCAATGGTTCTCGGCTTACCAAGACCAATTTTGCGCGTGGTTCAGTCTCGCTCGACTGCCGACTGAGATTGTTTGAGAATTTTTTTCTGGATCATTTTCTAAAAGAAACGGCTTTATCTTTTTTCTTCTGGCTTCTCGAACCTGTTCAATGCCTCGGCAAGAATTTTTTGTACCTTATATTTTGCCCAGTCATGTAAAATATTACCTTAATTCTCAAAACTTTCCGACATTTTTTATAATGATGCCATCAATCGTGCATCTATCCAATAAAAGATCATAGGCGAGAACGAATCAAAATGAGAGAATAACTTGGGTTATTATACAAAACCATATACATTTTAAGTTGCAAAGTTAGCAGAGTTCCGAGATACAAGGACGACAACCTATTACAAAAATTAAGATGTAAAGGTAAATAGTTAACTAATTAGAAATTAATCATTTTATACATTTAAAGTAAATAAATTCAATATATATATACTATAGATAAACTGTAACAGTTCAAATATCTTCCAATGGGAAAGTGCGAAGTTTTGAAAGCCATATTTACTCTTGCAAGTTATTGACATTTAAAAGCGTAAAAGAAACGATAATACTACGACTTACAAAACCGACAATTTATCAGAAATTCCTTCCAGTGTTCCTTCCTGAATGTGAGATAATCTGTTCCACGAAAGATCACTAAAAATAGAAATATTAACCGAGCATTTCCACATTGTTATATAGCTCTAATAATCCGAGCAGGACGTCTGTATTGTAGAATCTTGACTGAGGTCGTAAGTACAGACCGAACGCACACATGGCCGAGGTCAAGATTCTCCTATACAGATCGACTTAGCTCAGTTAATAAGATGATTATTATATGGTAAAAGCAAGAATAATTTTTAATCTTTTAGTGTAACTGCATGGTTTGTACTAACTGCCATTTTGCTTGCGTACAGCGACGAGCCCAGTCTTATTCTATCAAACTCTGCTAGTCTTCTTTCCTTTATTTTCTCTCATCCCCTTTTTGGCACTTACAAATTAAAAATAAATACTGTTAGATAAAAAGAAAAGAGTCAATTATTTTGCATTTAAGTTTGTAACTTTTTCACTGCAAAGCATTACCGGTCTAGATGACGGTCTACATGGGAAAATCTAGACCGCGGTCAATATCGATTACAGCCAATCGAATTCGTGAATTTGGTAGTTTCCACTCCTTGTGAGACCGAGCCCTATAATATTTAAGAAATAGAAAACATGTACCGTGTTTGTATGGAGTTATATAAACATGAGTGGAAGTTTGGGAGAACGAGAAATGCTGTGGGAACACGAGCCGCAGGCGAGTGTTTCCACAGCTTTTTCGAGTTCTCCCAAACTTTCACGAGTGTTGAAACACGAAGTATATGTTCTCTATTTCTTTTAGAAAACACCGCGACGAGAAAAAGGACAACAAAAAACTTGTTAACTTTAATTATCAAAATGTAAATTGTCTTTGCTCGCACCATCATTACGTCAACAGCTCGTGCTAGTTGTTTGTCTCCATCGAGTTATAAAAACACGATTTTGGGGACGTTCGAGCTAATTGTTTCTGCGCATCTTTACTGCGCACGCAAAATCACATGCCATGTCATGCATGAGCGCACGCGCTGTCATAAAATAAACAAATGATGGGGCAGATGGCCATTGCTAGAGCTTTGCCTAGATTTAACGATCTTGGACGGTCGGTAACCCATTTTGTTTTTTTCGAAATCGGTAGAGCTTACTCCACGCTTTATCTCTAAACGAAGACGGTAACCCCCAATCTTTTTTGCATTTCTGGCACAAATATCTGCTTGAAGTAAAAATCTAAAAACATTCTATCGACTGGAAAATTTTCGCGCGAACGTCCTTAAAGCAAACAGCGCGCGTAATTTCTTACGACTGTTTTCTAATTAAAAATTGGACTACGAGTCTGAGTTTTCTACGAGCAGATAGTCAACGAGGCGCAGAGTGTCGTTACAAACTTTCAGCATGCAAATTATAAAGAAAATCTAATGAACTAGTTTTCCTGGAAAGAGACAAAACCGATTTTAAACACCTGTTTATGTTTAATCATGTTACCATGGCAACGGCACATAAGTCAGCTTAATTATTATTTAAGTTTGTGTTGTAAACTTGTTTGCTGCCATTTTTGGCGACCAAAGGACCGAGGGGTTTAAGAGCAAAAGGTAAATGAAAAAGAGGTATCAAAAACTGTGTTCACCCACCTTAACAACACGGTAACCTGAGGTCAATAGTGAGAAAACACCTCGATGGATGGACAAACCATTCCAAACCGATAATTTTTTTTTTCTCGGTACTCAAAGATGTCTAACTGAGTCTGACTGTCTGATATATGAGACGTATATAAAGGAGCTAAGTTTGTCATTGGCTCGGTAACAAGCCACTGTTCGAGGAAGGAGCTCGCGCTCCCTCCCAAACTCTCTCGGAGATGAACGTTGTACGGAATCGAGTAAAACTGAGCTTAAGCTTAATATTGAACCTGCGGTGTGATTCAATTCGTGAGTGTTTCTTTAGATTGTGTTAAAAAGTAAAATAATAATAATAATAATAATAATAATATTAATAATAATAATAATAATAATAATAATATTAATAATAATAATAATAATAATAATAATAATAATAACCAGCCTTTTTCCCATCATGATTTTGGTATAGACCGAAGCTTAAGGAAAAATTGATTTACTACTTGTTAACATACGTACAGACGATCCAAGTTTGTCATTGCACGAAAAGTTCCACTCTGGATGTTTTCTAGATGGCAATTTACCAAAGATCTAAAAATAAATGATAAACGTGAAATGTGAGTGTGTTCTATCTGCAAGACTGAGGTGAAAATGCATAATAAACACTTACAGATATTTCATATTATCACAGCCAACGAAAACATCCGAAGTAAGATTAGGCCCAATTTTGTTATTCTTAATATCCCTGTTGAAATAATGAGAATTGATAAGTGTTTTAATACATTTACGCACGTGATGCGAGGAGGTGCTCAGTCAGGACATTTAATAGTGTGGTGTACAAAGTTATTATAACATGATGTTGAAGAACAGACAACATAATTTCCTTTCAGTGCCAGGTATTTCCTGTTATTCGTCAGTCTGCGAGTTCACGTTCCCGACCAATCAGGAGAATGCACGTGTTCGAAGTATAACTAAAAGTCATCTGTTACACGCTGCCCTTCTTGCAATCATCGTCATCCTTTGAACACCTACTCTAATACACGATACTCCAGTCGCACAATGATTCTTTACTTTCTTTGGTAGAAACCACTTTTCAATAGCCGGTATTTAATCACTCATTTGATTGTTGGTTTATATTTTAGAAAGCAGAAATACTTAACGTAGCCTGACATAAGACCGAACATACTTACAGGACACTGAGCTGTGTTAGACCTTTTAGAATGATCTTTAAGGCACTGAGTGATAGCAAGTTATCTCTCATTTCACTGGAAATGGAAATCAATAAAACAATTTGAATGCCCAGTTGTCTGCACGAGACGACTCTGCTTTCGTCACCATGTTTCCCTGCAATCGGGTCTCACAATAGGAGCTTATATTATTATTATTATTATTATTATTATTATTATTATTCAAATAACTACTTTTAACTTACAGTACTAGATAACCCCTAAGAGGAAAGCTAAGGGATGTCCAGAAAGTGACTTTAGAAGGCAGTTGTTAATACCTTGAACAATTAAAATTTAGGATTTGCTTGAATGTTGAAGATGCACTGCGAAAAAAGTTGTTATGATCTTAATCTCGCCGTTTCAGTTGTAGTACTTTCGTCGCTAGTTATGTATGATATCCTCATGTGCATATGGATAAAGTATTTCAGAACTTTAGTTTATAAAACATGTTTCGACGCTGTTACTAGCACAATTAGCATTATTTTCCTACTTATAAATTCCACTTCTATAAACTCGAAAGTGTTGTCGTGTTCTTTAAAGTTCTGATTTGTAATGCCTGGTATTATCAAGATCGGTAAAATATTTCATGTTTGTATACACCAGAGTAGGTTCTTGCAAATTTGTTCAACCATTTTCCAATTCTTGGAAAGTTCTAGAAGTAGGTAGCTTACTTTTGGCAGGACCCGGAGTCGATACGTCCTAGAGTAAAGCCCTAGATAGAATATCTCATGAGATAACATCGTCTCAAAACAAACTAACCAGGGCGCATGAGATATTGTAAAACACGAAAGAGAACCATGTTGTGCCTTCACGAAAGAAATGCAGCAGTTCACTGAAATTCCTTATGGATATCACTATTTACAATTAATACTCACATTGCGACGACTCTATCCGCGAGATAAAATCCTTCTTTAATGTGATTTCTATTGAGATATCTTAAACAATAATTACAACATTAGTAAGTGACACATGCCTTTATCTTATGTTTCACGTATTTTATGAAATATGTAAATAGACCATTCTTTTTAGATTATTCTGAGATTGGCTAAAACTTTTTAAGCAGAGGGTTATCCTTCTACTTAATCAACTGACACATCAACGTTATCATCATTTATTGTCACATGTTGGTAGCCCTTACATGCAATATGGATTTCCTGATTACCCTAGGGGAAAAAAAACAGTGCCATCGTGGTTTTTGTCAGGTTTTCTTACTCTTATACCGATCAATTTGAAACTTCAACATGACCCATGGCAGCCCTGTGCTCAGGGCATGCGCACGTTTGAGTTTTTGGTTGTTAAAATTACCGCCCTAGGTATCACCCCGCCCTAGGGTAATACCAGGTTAGTGAATGTCCCTTCCGAAGTAGCTTGAACGTGAAAAAAAATTGAATGAAACGAAAAAAAATCACCGTCGAACAAACGCTTGAAGCTTTCGCGATTTAAGGAGTTGGAACCAGTACGTCGAGGTCGAGGACAACGGGAATTTAAAAATAAACTTGCATATTCTCTTCAATTCTCTTGGTAATATCTAGACTCATTGAGCTTATCTGTCACTGTCAGAGGTATCTCGAAACTGAATTTATGATACAGGATTTTATTTTAAAAAGAGTCAATTCGCCGTCGAGGTATACATTCCCATTGTTTTGCAGAGGAAGGCAAAGAAAGGCATTGTACCAAGATTCATAACTCATATGTACAACTATTATCCCGCTCATTTAACGGGTTGTGTTTGAGACAGTTTTTTCTTGTCTCTCCCCATTCCCTCCTCGTCTCTTTCCCTAGTTTGCATAATGTGTTTTGAGCTCCTCGCGCGGAGGATTTTAGGAACAAAACCGACTACTCGTAGTCTAAAACATTTTCGTTTCTGTTTTCGCTATGGTTATCTTAAACTCTTAACATCTCGTTACCACGCATTCTGTGCTCACCCGTTCCCCGTGCGCTCAGACAGGAGAAACCCGCCGTTACACTTGGCAGCGGAATAGATTCTCTATAATGATATGTTTTGAAAGATCTTCATATGTCTTATAGTCACACAATAACGATCTTTTACTATCGGTATAAAGAATTTACACGGGGCGTTTTTAAGGTACTTACATCAACTTTAGTGCCTTTAAATTCCAGAAGGCGTTCTTTGGTATCTGGTGTAGACTGTTCTCTGAAAGATCTCTAAATGTAACGAAAAGGAGAAAAATATAAAAGCACTCTGCAAAAAATAAATAAATAAATAAATAAATAAACCTAAAAATAAAAGTGCATTAGTAGAAATCTAATAATAATCTTATCTTATCAATCTAATGAGATTATCTAAAAGCTGATTCCACTGACCGTATTTGCCGAAAATGGTTTACAAATATATATTTTGAGAGGAACACATTCCTTACACATGAGCCTCGTCCAATGATAATCCTTTTTTATCTAACTTTAGCGCTTAGGCAAAATGCGAGACACCTGATTGACCACTTTAAATGACGTAATAACAGTTAATCAAATATGCAAAAAATCGAAGCGCATTTCGTAAGGTCAGAGGAAGGGAAATTCTAACTGTCTGGGGCTTTAAAAAAGTTTTCCAAAGAGATCTTTTTTCGCATTAAGCCGTTTAGTACTTTTTCGAGAAACGACTTTAGAGCCAACCTCGTTCCCTCGTTCTCTCATCTTATCGCTACTTAAAGCGAGTGCGGGGAGACCCTGGTTGGGTTTAGAAACGTGTCTCCTAGAATCTGGGAGATTACAATTAAATTATTAAAGGGAGGGGCACCCCAAGGGGGGGGGGGGGGGTGGTAATAAGATGGGAAAATCATGGGAACGAGATTGTTTTAGAGCGTGTTAGAATGCAAATCCAAAATAAACTTACGACAGACACAGCAGATAATTTTCCTCCCCAGAACTTTGAGAATACTTTCCAAATAAGCCTCTTGATCCAAACGATGTGGTAAGTCCAGAGAAGCCCTTTTTTTCGTCATGGACATCCAAACTCGGGTAAATATTACACATCAATTTGGAAATTAAATACTGCATATATTTTCAGTGCGAAAGTTCTAACAAACGGGAGACAAGTCTTTTAGCTGTTCTGCTCCTTGAATGACCTTTCGAAAGAGCTGTTTTTCGATTTAATGAGTTCAGTACTTTTCGAGAAACGACATTCTAGCGTGTTTAGTGATGCTTGATGTGAATCAGTCATGCAGAGAAATGACAAGACTTCTTAACGAAGTAGACTTAAGTTTAACACCTACAAGAATTTTCCGTTACATTTGGTAGCTGCATATTATAACTATATGTATAACAGACATTTTTACAAAATCGTTATGTCTTCTAGTCATACAATAACGATCTGTAACTAGCAGCATAAATAATTTACAGGAAAGCTTTTTAAGCTCCTTACATGAACTTTAGCGACGTTAAATTCCAGAAGGCGTTTTTTGGTATCAGGTTCAGACTGTTCTCTGAAAGATCTCTAAATGTAAAGAAGAAGAGAAAAAAATATATTAGCACTCTGCAAAAACACTAAAAAAAGTTAGTAAAAATCTAACAATAATAATAATTTAATCTTAATAATCTAATGTAAATGTCTAAAAGCTGATTAAACTGACCATATGTGCTGAAAATTGTTTACAACTAACTGTTTTGAAACTGAGACCATGATCTGAGGAAACACATCCGCCATACATGGGCTCTTCCAATGATAATCCCTTTAAATCTAATTTTCGCGTGTAGGCATTTGGCCGTTAAGTACTTTTCGAGAAACGACCTTAGAGAAAGATGAGAGTCCGAGAGAGTCCAAGAGGTTTAGGGCGTGTTAGAATTCATTTCCAAAGTAAGCTTAAGATATACACACGGAAGATTATTTTCAAATAGGCCTCTCTCGATCCAAATGATGTTGTAGTTTCAGAGAAGCACTTTTTCGTCGTGGACATCTAAACTTGGATAAATATCACTTTTTAATTTAACTCAGTTAAATGACCATGCTCTCCATGCGTTCTCATAGCTCAGTAGATAGAGCGCCCGCCTGTTGTTTGGGGAGGCCATGGGTTCGATTCCCGTTAGGAACTCTTGTACTTGTTAAACGGTTAATGTATGTGTGTACCTATTTAGCAGCTGTTTTAGACTTTTTGCTCCGTAAATATGATTGTAACTGAATAGTACAACCCGCCTACATTGGCTCTGCTATAAGCGGGCTTTGTAAACCTTTAAATTATAAAATTCAAATAATTGGAATGAATGGAATGGACTTATCAGATTTTTTATGTGTTCCACGCTCGTGTCATACATGTTGATCAATTCACCGTTCACATCATACGTCAATTTCTCCGGGATTTTCAGAGCGAAAGCTCTAACGAATGGAAAACAGGTATTTTAGCTGCCCTGCGCTTTGAATAACCTTTCGAAAGAGATGCTTCTCGATTTAATGAGTTCAGTACTTTTCGAGAAACAACTCTCTAGCATGTTTATTGGCGCCTCATGTGAATACATACATACATATGTATCAGTCATGTAGAGAAATGCAGATATGTGCAGGATTGAACGCTAAAGGGATTCAAATTCCTTATAAGCATCACAAAGTGTCCTCATTGGTAAAAAGTCACTAAAACACTCACAATTCTGTCAAATATGAAGTAATGGACATAAGTGAAAGGGGTATCGTTTTTTCAGATTTTTGGTCATAAATAGTGTATCAATTTTGGTTGATATTGATCATTTTGGTCATAAATAGAGTATGGTTTCTGTACTCTAGCCTTGATATGGGTATGGAAGCCACTTTTTCATCCTTATCGAAAAGAAAATCGACAAAAGCCCTTCACAAATTATGTTTATGGCAATTCAACACTAGTCTGAACTAAGGAACTTATTATAACGCTGGTCGAAAAGAGGCTTTTGAACAGAGAGTCAGGTCAAAAATAGGGTAGGAAATATGACAAATTTTGGTCATAAATAGGGTAGCAATTTTGGGAAGACGGCTGCACATCCCATCCAATTTTTCTGGTAGTACCCCCGACCCACCCCCTTCCGGTAAGTATTGCACAGCACTTCCGAAAATGAATATAAAAAAAAATGCACTTGGGGGGGGGGGGGGGGGGGGGCTAACTTCTAACAAACGCAAAACAAATATTTCTGCTGTCTTACGCTTAGAAATTCCTCTCAAAAGAGTTGAGTTTCGCTTCAATCCGTGCGTCACTTTCCGAGGAACGACTTTCAAGTAGATTATAAATTGCAGTCTTGGCGCTTTCTGTTAATCATTCCGATGCAGAAAAATGACACGACCTCTGTTTTAATTTATGACAAGTACGGATAATTTTCCTTCCCAGCTCTTTGGAAATGAGTTCCAATGCTAACAGTGCGGTAGTTCAAACAAACTCTTTTTTCTCTAAACGCGCTAAATTTTTCATTTTTTTTTTAATTTAGTTCGACACAACCTGATGACCGTTGGCCATTGCCTGCGCGATCAAGGGACGGACACTAATAATCAGCTTCACGTGGAACTTAAAATAGATCGAAAAAAATTATCAAAGGGCACAGGGATGTGTTCTCTCACTTCATTTCCCTTATCGAAACTCAATTCGTTCACCCCCTTTCAAATATCTTTTTCTCGTCTCTTGGGAAATATGAAGGAAAAGGGTCCTCTAAAATTCGAAGACAGATATCTGGCGGGTTAAAATAAGCTCTATGCACACACCTGGCCGGATTAAGAGAGGATTTATGTTAAAATAAACCGAATTGTTGATAAAGAATACAATTCGGTAACGAACGTGTCTTGGTCTCCAATCAAACAAACTGCAGCTGGCACCGAACGATACCTAGAATTTAATGGGAAATCCAGAAAAGTTCAAGTTATTATCAGGAGATTCCGGGCTGTATCTTCCACGTGTCTGTCTTATACTTACAGTAGTTTTGTATTTGATGGGATATCTCTAGGTACTTGTTTGATATCAGTACACTTGACTTTAACCCAGGAGGAGCCAAATTTAGCACAGATGCAATTCTTCGGACAAGCACTGTCGCATGCCACCACAAGCATCAGAACCAAAAGGAGCTTTTTCAGGCTGAACATCTCGCCCCCTGCTGAGAGAACGATAAATTTTGAAAGAAAGATGTAAATAAATTACCAATGGCTTTAGAAGAAAAATTACATGTCTCGGGACATGTAGTTTTTCTTTTATTTCAGAGACGTGTGTCGAAAGCCATTGCCTTCTCTGTTTGCAAGGCTTTCTTGGCTCTAGAAAATCATTTTCTGTAACGATAATTGTGCATTGAGGCTTCTTTAAATCAGGACTTGTCAAATATAAACCGTTGGCTTATTGCTAATAAATTGACTCTTAACATGACAAAAACTGAATTTATGTTAATTGGATCAAAACAAAAATTGAACAGTCTATATGCTCTTCCTGCTTTGGAAATTAATGGAACACAATTAAACAGAGTAAATTTTACCAAGTCTCTTGGTGTATTAATTGATTAAAATTTAACATGGAGCAATCATATCAATGCTATAACCAAAAAATTCTCTTCTGGTATTGGATCTATTAAACGAATAAGTCGCTATGTTCCTCGTGAAAGTTTGGGAGAACTCGAAAAAGCTGTGGAAACACTCGCCTGCGGCTCGTGTTCCCACAGCATTTCTCGTTCTCCCAAACTTCCACTCGTGTTTGTATAACTCTATACAACCACGGTACATGTTTTCTATTTCTTAATTATTAATGCCTGATGTATTATACCGTGTTCAAATAAATAAAGATGATGATGATGATGATGAACCATATTCAGGAGGGAGGGGGGAGGGGGTACGCGGAAGCTTGAAGAGACGAGTAACTCAAAAAATCCTTTCAAATACCAGTCGAAATCGTGTGACTCACGTGCTTTGTCGTCTGGGCATGCGCAATTCGACAGGAAGTCAGATATAGCAAGGGTCGCTCGTTTTCCGACTGCTAGTCAAGGAGAACGAAGACTGTGGGTTCGGCATCCGACATTCCACATCCCAGGTCCCTCATCCAACATCATTACGTTAAATTTGAGGGAGCTTTTTAACATAATGGAAACACCGCTAATGAAATTTTCACTGACGTTTAGACTCGAGTATCATTATTTATCTCCTACTGCGACATTCTCGAATCATATAAACTGATAGCAGCAGAACTTTCGTACCTGCTCAAAGTCGATCAGTTTCGATCCTAGTTTATAAAATTCTTAAGTATTTTTCTTCGCAAGACTGACGGATTATCGCCGAGATTTTCTAAGAAAACCTTCCTACAGTTTTTATTAATTACAGTATTAAATTATTTAGACTTGTAGCTGTTTGGGAGAGAGGAAAACTCGAGTACCCGGAAAAAAATCCTCAGAGCAAGACGAGAACCAAACCGAACTCAGGCATGACACAGGGCGCCATCTCGCCACCTAAATAAATAAAAATCTTGACAAACTATATATTTCTGATAGCTTAATAAATGAAGACTATAGTATTCTATTTATTGAAAGAAAAAAGTTAAATGCCTTGAAAATATGGCGGCCTGTTTGCAAAAGTACATAGCCTGCAATATTCAGTTCATGTGTAGCACTGCGAATTCTAAACATCTCAACTTCGTCCCCGGGGTCTCTGAAACACGACACACAATACCCCAATCCAAATTCTCAAAGAGTGTTCCGCCCGAAACAATTGTTTTTTTTCCGCGTAACGTTTGCTAGCTTACATCTCTCTCTCGCCGTCTTCGTTGATTACCTCGTTGTCGTCATCGCTTGCCATGAACATTCTTTGGTGAAAGCTTCATATGACTCGAGGAAACCATTGCCGCCACCTGCAAAACCCTGCTCATCCTTGAACTCGTGCTGCTTACAATAGGACTCTTTGTCACTAGCGTTAAGTTAATGTCAACCCATTCCTTGTCAAAACAAATTACTCGGTCTCTTTTTAGCGATCTCTTTGGTAGAAAAGGGCAGTTCGATCGCTTTTGCCATTTTGTGGATGACATGGCAACTGCGCGAAAATGTTTTTTGCGTTGCCTGTTCGAAACAAAGGTAGGAGTAACGTTTATCTCGTTATCGTAGAACACTTTTTCCCCAAAATGGTCACATTTGGGGTGGGATGCCACACTAATTTGAAAATCTTTTTTTTTGCCTGAAGTTAGTAACTCTTTTAGTATTCGAATTTTTTGTGAATAGTTAGGTTTAAGATTTTTTCTTTTTCAAGACATTTACTCTAATTTTAATCGTGATTACCCGGGCCTAACCAATCATCCTCAGAACTGTTCCCGAACTCAAAAGGTAGATCCATGGGATAAAGCTATAGTTAGCAATTTCCTTACCTTACCAAGAAATAGAAACGCATAGATTGAGCGTGTCAGTGAGTTATCACAGAAGCACTAAGCTAAGTTAAGGGATTGAGTAAGCTTACGGGATATTAATCACTTGATGTAGGCAGAAAACTTCAATTAATGATACGAACCGGAAGATTCTCGTGACCAATCTTCTTACTCTCGAACCGTTTCAAGTTTACTAGCCGTTTTGGAGTACAGAAATGAATTTGCATGCTAAACAGAATTAAGAAAATCAAAATCCACCTTGCATGTAATCGTAAACAGGTTCAAGTAAGAATTTGGCCCAAACATTAAGCTTCTTACACTGGACTGAGGATAAAAGAAGGCTGAAAAAAAATAAATAAATAAAATAAAATTGCACTTCATCCACATTAGATCGATGCTAATTTAATTACGAATGGATGGATTCCGTTATTGCTGCAGCATAATTCAGTGCAGACCATCATACAAAGTATGACTCAACACGGCAAATAAAATAAATAACTGATTATTTGCATGTCCAATTGCTTTTAACGGACCAAACTTGTAACATGCTCGACTGACAAACACTACTCACTGGACTCTAAACATGACTTTCGCTCCGGTTGTCGAAACTTCAGTCACTAACAACAGTTCCTTTCAGAACTACCCTCACCCGGACAATCATGCAGTACGAACTACTGATACTCCTGGGTTCAAACCATTTACTATAATAGAATAAACCGGATATATGGAAACCCTCACCAAATCTATCGGGGTTGTGTAATAAACTTTAGTGACTTTATAAATGCTCGTGTATTTGAGTATGACAAACAAAAAATTAGAAACCAAATTTTTCTCAACAATCTCGAAACTCTTTGTGCACTTTAGTTTATCACAGTTTTTAACCTAAAAGCTCTTTTCTCACGCTAATTTTTCACTGAAATCGGCATGAGAGGGCAAAAATCTTTTTATCTTCAAAACCATATATTGAACAAAATTTGTTGATAAGGAGGGTTTCTAACCGTCAAAAGTTTAAAACTAGACTTCGCAGAGCACAGATTAGTTCCAATAAAGAGGCCTGTAAAAGTTTTAAATCATGGGCATATTTGAGCAGTCATATGATCAGAATAGAAAAAAAACTCTTAAAACTTAAAATGCATCCAAATCCCAAAATTTAAATCAGTGTCCGACAATAGATTAAGAGCAACCATGTGCTTAATGCAACGAATGGGTTTTATAAAATTCGCATTATCATCAGATTTAAGAGGTAATAAATGCCCATTTTACATATGTGAAATCCCATACGTACTATTATAAAAACGACTAAGTTATATCTGATTAACAGGAAAAATAGGAATTTTTTCCCTTTTTTCCTGCAAGGCTTAAGGATATAAAATCTTAATGCACGGTCCGGGACTGGCACTAGTTAAGCACGCGAAATCATATATTTATTTACAAAGCAAACGTTCCCTTATAAAAAATGCACCATTTAGTTCAGAAAACGCTTCCAAATAACTTTCCCGGTTAAATATCGCCCTCAGCAATCCCATAGCTACTGTAATTAAGAGGAGGTCCCCTTAACCCTCGGACGTACAAGCAAACTCTTACACCGCCACCGTGATACAAGGGGGAAGGGGGGGGGGGGGAGGGGGGGTGGTAGGAACCCCTCGCTTAGGTTTTCGTTGGGTTAAGATACTTTGAAAAGGTAATACCAGCAATATAATATTAAGGGTTACATATGCAAATTGCACAGCTGGGGGCCTATGATGTCATCCAACATGGCGGATTCCTTGTTATTTTTCACTTTTTTCAGTCTAACGTTGGTCTTGACAAAATTAAAAGTTTTACTCCCAATTACAGTTTTAAACAGCTAAACATGTAAAATATTACCTAATGTAACTTAATGTTGCGTTGCAACTGTTTTAGGTCCAGGAACAGCCTTAAAGCTTACAAAATCTCAAGGAATAGAATTCAATATCACTATTTTCACTATTGTCACTTTCCTTTCAATATTTCAGGCATCTACCGGTCGATTTCCACCAAATTTTCAGAAAAGGTGTCTTAAAGATAAACGAACAGCTACTGAAATGAAGAGATGTGCAGAGAAAATACATCCCCCTCCCTTATACGTCGGAGGGTTAATTATCGATTATCGATGCTCAAGCCGTCAACATGGCACGTTCAATATATCAATATTCTGATGTGACTGCGAGGCTTTTAGGACAAACGTCTATATTTGGTAGTGCTTTCTTTGTTTCCAAGTCTTTCGGGAATTACCAGACAAAAGTAATGGCCGGGACCGAAAGTATCAACGCGAGTGAAGAAGCCTAAGCCGTGTGTTACACTATGGTAAAACACGCCCGGCATTAGAGAACACGAGAGAAATTTCTCTAGTGTTCTCAAATGTCAAAAAGTGTTATATACTATAACAATTACCAGTTCTCATTCTTTCAACAGGGATATTAAGAATAGCAAAATTGGACCTTACCTTACTTCGGATGTCTTCGTTGGCTTTGACAATATGATATATCTGTAAGTCTTTTTTAAGCATTTTTACCACACTCTATCAGATAGAGTTTATTAACATTTCATGTTTACCATTTATTTTCAGATACTTGGGAAATTGCCATCTAGAAAACATCCAGAGTGGAACTTTCCGTGCTATGAAAAACTTGGCTCATCTGTACGTACGTCAACAAATAGTAAATCAATTTCTCCTTGGACATTAATCTACACTAAAACCATGATGGTAAAATGCTGCTTATTTTTATCTTTTTTTTATTTCGCTTTAATTTTTTAAACAATCTAAAGAAACAGTTTCTTACAAATTAAAGCGCTCCGATCCGCAGTTTAAGTATTAAGCTTAGGCTCAGTTGCACTCGAGTCCGGTGCACGTTCCTCTCCGAGAGAATTCGGGAAGG
>CM042746.1:40201526-40211526 GCA_022496165.2 Catalaphyllia jardinei | reverse complement strand
TGCACCCAAAATGTTCCAATGACCCAGTTACTAATAATGATCATTTATACGCAGGAACCTTAGGGGAAACGCTATACGGACGGTGACCGAGACGGTTTTCAGTCGTTTCACTTATCTCCATACATTGTAAGTCTCGCTTGGTAGCAGAAAGCAAGAGAAAATGACGGGACAGAGAGGGAGGTTAGGGGCGTTGGCAGGGATATGTCATATCCACAAAAGTTATTTTTAACCCAGCGAAAGTCTCGTTTTTCTTGCGGAAGTCTTTTTTCCTTAACGTCTGCATGCAGTCTTGCCTCGCTCTCAGGTTCTTAGTGACACTTCGTCTGCCATTACATGAAATCTTTGCTTTTCTTTCAAACATCAGACCGAGGTGGGCCTGCATGCGGACTTCCCGGAAGACAGACTTCCGCTAGAACAAAGACTTCCGCTCGTCTAAAAATAACATTCGTGGACATGACATATCCCAAGGGCTGGACCAGGGAGCCTCCCTCTCTGTCCCCTCATTTTCTCTTGCAGAAAGTCAATTGATATGTCTACCAAGAGTGAATTTTGCAACAAGGTACTTACTAAAGGATTTACATTTAAACAATGACTGATATTGAAAAATGCATTCAAGATTGCACGAGCATTGACCAAGAAAAGTGGCGAGGTGGATTTACATTGCAGTGCAAATTAAAATTTAAAGATAATTTGGCCTGCTGTCAGCCAGCAGGAAGCATTCTCGTTTAGCTTGAAATTGTAGACGTGTCTTTCAGTCTGTCCCAGTTGGAATACTGAGGAATGAACCAATATCTGCTTCTGGGGAGGCAGCGTGGCCGAGTGGTTAGGGCGCCGGACTTGAAATCCGCACGTCGCGGGTTCAAGTCCCGCTCTGACCACTTAGCTGGAGTTGTTTCTCGGTGGACCCTAGTTCAACTCCTCGCTCATGCTTGTAAATAGCCAACTGGTCTGCCTCCCGCCAGTTGGGATTTTTAAGTCTGTTATGTTCATTTGAAATATTTGTTTCCTTCAGTTTAAGTGGCATGCCTGTGAACTAGCTTGGTGTAGCTAAGTGCATGACCACTATAAACAAACATTTGACATTTTGACATTTGTTTTCAACTTGCGTACTGTCTCTGCCGCATGCGTGCTACCCCCCCTAGTATAAAAAGGACGAGGGTCCACTTCATAAACTTTGAAAAAGGCTTCCAAGAGGTACCAAGATCCTGTATTATGGGTATAGGTCCAATTGTTTTTCTTCCTTTAGATGTAACCATAACGCGTAATGTCCTGTCATATATATATTTTTATAAAGTACCACTAAAGCTCCGGCCGTGGATCTTTTGAGGATAACTCCCTAAGATTTATTAATATAAATCTGCTTTTCTGACACCTAAGGTGTAACCAGCATCCCCGTCCCTTTTATATAAGAATCCTCCCCCTCCCCCCGGGCCTAAAAGCGACATTATTTCTCGTACGCTCATTGGCGTTAATGAGAAAACAAACTCGCATGATGCCATCACGCAGGGATCTTGAAAAATTTGGCCGGCGGTTCTACGAAGTGATATCCATTCCCTTTATCAGATTTACTTTATATTCAAGCTGATGCTGCAAAAGTTTCAGCTCCCTTTCTTTACGAATTTTTGTGGTCCACCTCTGATCACCCAATTTCCAGAGTTTAGCCTCATCGAAAGGTTTACATTTGCCTTGAGAAGTTCAGAAATAACATACTTACTAAGAATTCTGTGCTCTGTTTCAATTCCAGGAATTTGAATACAAATCAGCTCACATCTGTACCAGATTTACCTGCTCTTTTGTGAGTCGATCGAATTTTTATCTTGCTACTGGACTTTAAATAAATTACAAGCCAAGAATCAGTAGTATCGTTAATTTCAGCAAAAGGTCCGTATTAATTCACGTTACTAATAAGCCATGAACTTTGCAGGTTTATCCTCTTAAACTATTTAAATATCAATTTTAGTTAAACTAATATTAATTTTTAAAAGGCAGATTACAACTACGCTCACAGTGTTATTTGTGCCATTGCACCTAAAAGCTATTACAATGGGGGAAAACTACATGCAGCAGATACATGCTGAACCTGAAGAATTCTCAATTAATGCTTTCCAACATGTAACTTTTCTTTCAATTTTTTTTTTAATCTGTTAAGGAGCGGAGAGAATCCTCATGTGAAAAGATAACTGACTTGCTCGTCAGAACATTTGATACAAATCCGGAGACGACTCTGGGCGTGTCTAGAATCTTATTTAATCCCTAAAACAGACAACCTGAAAACGAATATATTGCAGTGACTAGTTCATCCAAAACGATACCTCGTGGGGTTAAATATAGTGGCAATTCTTGCTAAACACGTCAATGGAGGCCATAGTTATTGAAGTACACTCCTAAACAAGATGAGAAGCATCACCGGCTTATTCAATTAAAGGTCTCACCCCTACCCCTCCCCCTCCCCCTCCCCCGAGCTCTTTTCATCTTTCATGGTATTTTGAGTTATTTGGACCATCGACAAAATCCCCTTTAAATTAAAGGAAACCTGAAAATAATACATTAGAAAGATAGGAAAACAGTAAAGAAACTGAAATTGAAAAATTTAGGCTAAATTTTTCAAGCCGTTTAACCGTGACGCAGCTCCTTTAAATAATATCATATAAAACAATATAAGAAGGATTCAAAACAAAATGTTCTTCACTCTAGCTAAAAGTGTAGCGATGTAGCTCTTTATATGACAATTTATGTTTTACCTTCAAATATTAGTTTGGATGTGCTCAGTGCACCTTTTGAACACAAAACATGTTTAAGTTAATGATAGAATGACATCGTTAATTCCAAAACAGGTTAAACGAAAAAATAGGTGTTTCGCGTTCTACAACCAACGCGGAAGTTAAGTCTGACGCTTTTGCCCTTTTGGTGTTTTGCCTAAACTGTATAAATACACGATATAACCATTAAAAAAGACGTACTACCGTTTATTTCAGACGATTTCAAAGCAACTACATCAAGAATATATCACGGCTTGCAACTGAATTTGGTCCAAAAATGGTGTGGGAATTGTAAGTTACATTTCGCATGGAATTTGTTAATTTCTACAACCTTGAATGAATTAGGACGCCGTGATTAGGTCCTGTCAGCTGTGAACTATTTATTAAGTTCTGATCAGAAAGAGGGAGGTGTTCTACTTGCCTCAAATGCTTCTTACAACCAAATTTCAAACGGTCAGAGGCCGGGACAAATATGTAGTTACTAGTTTTATATAACTGGCTTTAAAAGGCTGGTAAGGCAACCAAATCCTGCACTGTGATTGGCTACCCGACGGGCACGATGGGGCTGCCTTTCCCGCTTTTTCCTTCTCGGGACTGCCCGCTGTGTCCTGCATGAGAAGTTTGTTTTCTTTTTACTTTTATGTCATATAACAATCCGATACTAGGCATATTATTTGGTTAATGTGATGATATTGCCTGGTTATTTTGTTCTGTTGTTGTTGTTTTGCGTGTTTAAGGACCTCAACTACGTCTGGGCCTAAATCGCTCCAAAAAACCTTGCCAATATTCTCAACCTCGGATAATGTAATTCTAGCTTTTTGATTGGTTCACTAGATCTCGGTTATCAGCCATTATACCTACGTTTGACCTTATATGGAAATGAATGCGTCAAAGGCCACTCAGCATAAAATTTTTCACGGGGAAGCCAAGTTTCGTGGGCAAAACAAAACAAAACAAAAAAAGAATCAAAACAGCAGATTCTGTGAGTTAACCACAGAACGAATTCAAGAAATTATGGACAAGGCTGTCCCAGAAACAACAAAAAAAGCTACAAAGTTCGGGATGAGGTTATTTTTAAAACGTTACGTATCTGTTAGGTTTCCCTTAAAATTTGAAAATTAAATTTCAAACGTGACCGTCGAGATTTTACGCATTTATGAAGATTGCGTAACAACAACAATGTTTACCTTAATGTTACAGAATGGCTTCCTAGTCATGGTGGCACCACATTTTCAAAACCAATAGAAGAAATGTCGAAAGAAGAACTGAATGTTCGTTAGAAGTGTTTTTACACATCTGCAAGGAAGAAAGACGGCACATATTACAAAATTTTATCCAAAAAATCCATAAGAGCCGCCACTGACCGTTTCCTTCGCTCGCCGCCACACAACAAGCCGTTTTCTATCATCTCCGACCCCGCTTTTACTCAGGCAAATAGAGTTTTAGACGCTTTCGCGAAAGATTTAAGGAAAACAGGAAAAATAGGTGGCGTTGTCCACAAAAGAGAATTCTCGAAAGAGCTACTGAAGAAAATTATTTGAGAGCGGTAAACTCGGACTGGCCGACAGCCAGTTACAGAGGACGGCCTGATTCTGCCTTGGCCTCTTTTTCCTGAAGACGGGGACGTGAAAACCAGCGACACACAATGCTTTTTCTGCGAAAAACTCCACAAGTGGTTGAATACTACGAACTGAACTGAAGTCATATGAAAATGTAATGGTAGATCTAATCCGGAGGTCGTGGGTTTGATTCCCACCGAGATCAAAAGATTTCCTCTTTACCTCGTGCGGTTCCCTGATTCCCTTTACCAGGACTAACGGCCAGTGGGTTATCCATGGGTTCAATTAGCACTTTAATTTACACCTCAGAGTTAATTCTCTGCTCCACCATTTGTGAACAGAAGTCAGCCTGGTTCCTTGCCAGCTACAAAAAATCACCAGGGCGGCCTCGCATATGCTGAAGATGAATCGGATACGAGAATATTTTCCGTCCCGGAATGCAAAAGATGTCCAGTAAAACGCTCAAGAACTACTTGGGCCATCTCAATCCAACGTCAGATGCTCAGATGTTTCAGAGACCAAGAGATGGTCAAAGCAAGAAGTTCAATCCCGCAGACGACAAAATCTGCTCTCGCAGCGCACCTCTTGGCACAACTACGCTCGACAACATGATGAAAGAGATGTCAAAGCGAGCAGGTATAGAACCACATCTCACAAACCACTCTGCCTCAGAGCCACATCTGTTGTAGTGCTCTCCGCCCATAATTGCGAGACGAGGCACATAAAGTCCATAACGGGACAAAAGTCCGACCAGGCAGTTGAGTCCTACAATGAGCGGCCTTCGATGGAACAACAACAGAAGATGTCACTCTTTCTCAGTGATTTCATCGAAAATGCATCCTCTTGTGGTGCAACCTCAGTGCAGGGGAAAGAAAACGAAGTCCACCAGCAGTGCAGACAAATCACTGACGAAGTTCCAAATCAGGAGCTCGGGAAAGTAGTCCTTGTCGAAAATAATTTTTCAACCAGTTCAACATCCGACCGCATAGCAATCAGAGAAGCTTTCCCCAGTATTATTACAACTGTAGTGTAAATGTCCACAATTATTACTCTTCCCGATGAGTTAAGGCTTTGAACACTTAAGAACACTGCAAAAACAAAACAGTCCGTGAAGTATAGATTACTGTAATTTCAGTTAACCTGTAATTTGCTTTGCTTTTGATTTTTCATTCAACTGTTCGTACGGCGGTGCACGTATCATGTGATCATACAACATGTCAGTTTGACGCAAGGATGTCACATCACTTTCTGGCCGTTTCTTAAAGTTAATAAAATTTAGCAAAACGGAAGGTTGAAAATTTAATAAAACAATTATTCCATTCGCGCTTGTTGGATATGAGATTGGTTATAGTCAACACAAGCTCATGGAATAATTGTTAAGCACACGTAGGATATGAGATGGTTAATAGCCACAAGAACCGTAGGGCCAAGTTGGCTATAACCAACCCCATTTTTAGACAGTGTAAATGGAATAGTTTTTTTTATTAAATTCGGAACGCTAGTGTACTTGTAAATTATATCTCAGTATTATTGGATTAAATTAGCAACTGCAAACTGATTTTCTCTTCCTCGTCGGCCAAGAAAAGAATATTAACGAGATAAAACTAGGCGGTCCTCTGTAGTTGTGCTCTCCAGGCCCAAGCTCAAAGCTGTCGAACAGTTTATCTGGGCATTGAAAATACGTTTCTTGTGGACTACGTCGGTAATGTTACCTGTCTTCCTGAGGTCTATGACAACTACACGCTCTAATACATTATTTGCTTGAGTAAAAGCGGGGTCAGGGATAAAAAAAGAAAAAAAAAAAATTAATCGGCGGCGAGCAAAGGAAACGATCAATAGCGGCTCTCAGATGGAGTTCATTGATGACTTCTTGTAAATTGACTTGCCAGCTTTCTTACTCGGAGACGTGTAAAAACCACTCAAAAATTGTTGTTGTTACGTAACCTTCATGAATGCGTAAAATCTCGGCGTTCATGCATGTTTACGTCCCAAACTTTGTAGCTTTTTGTTGTTACTGGGACATCATTGTCCGTAATATGTTGTATTTCCTTTGTAGATAGCTTACCGAATAGTTTTATTTTCCTTAATCATCCATTTTCGGTAGAGAGTTTCTGCCGAACGATATTTGCCGCATTAATCTCCCTATAGAGATCAAACGCAGGTATAAATAAACAATAACTTCCATCTGGCGAAAAATATGCTATGATGTTTGTCTGCAGACATTATCTGTTCCAAGAAGCCAACAATTTTTCGAGAGCGTCTGATAAGCAAGTTGGAGTGACCCAATCAGAAAGCTGGAAATGCATTTATCCGAGGTTGAGAATTGAATGATAATCATATATTTACCTTACCTTTCTCAGGTCACTTGAAAATAATGAGATTGATCACTTACCAGCAAGGATATTTCAGAGTTTGTCTGTGCTGAAATACATGTATGTACATAACTTTAACAATCTTAAACAAAACTAAATAGTCAGCATTGGCAAAAATCCATAACATTCCTCTGAGATCATTTTGAACTTTCGTCAGTTTTGAAAATCGCTGTTCTTCAGAATGAGGATCTTTTGAAACGTTTGGCACCATAACTAGGCAATTCGGTAGTTCAAATTGTCAGCACAACCTGTCAGTAAGAATTTTAGCGCTATACAAATTCCTTCATACTATTATTACTATAAATCCTTTCGATGGAATAGCTCCCAGTCTCGCATAAGTAACTATAACCGATTTGAAAATGGTGTCAACACCAGGCCTGACAATGCTCGATTGACAATATCCTGTTCGAATTGGAATTTGGAGATGTTGGTTTTTGTGGAGGGAACAAAAGCGGAGAACCCAGAGAAAGTCCCGTCTTAGAGCGAGGCGACAACCAACAACAAACCTGATCAACCCACAAAATGGCAGCAGCTGGTCCAAATTGAACCCGGACTACAAGTTGAACTGAATTGATTTGGCACGCTGCTATCTTTTTCTTGAAGTGACCTGTCCCTCAACAAGCTACAGTCAATACCAGATAGGACTGTAAGTCAAACTTAGTCTTAAGTAAATGGCATGTAAATCCTGTCTACCATGGGAGTTTTGTACTCTCCCTGTATGATTTCGCTCTCATTAAGAGACCGAGATAGCGCTGCCCGTCGAACTCAGTGATCGACATCTACGATCTCAAGGAAGAATAGGGGGCTGTGAACAGTCTAGGTTGGAGTGGATGTCATCCTCCGAAGGATTTTATGACAATTTCGAGCTTTATTTACTTTGGTATGCTCCAATTTTCAGTGGCTTTTGACTTATCCTGTATTGATGTTGCCATGGCAACCATTTTGCCAAAAACGTTCGGTTGAATAGTTTATTCTTATGATATGTTTTTGTAATACCCTTCACTATCTTTACAGTTTTAACACACTGACTCGTTTTTTTAATCTGATGTTGTGGAACTCGGTAGATTTATTTTTTTCAGCGCGCAACGGATATGATACCTGTAAGCTATATATCTTTTTGCTTTCACCTTTGACATAAAAGTCAGTTCTGCTTGCCTGTTATTTTGGATCTGTAAATTAACAAATTTAGACCACACTGACATGATAATATTATCACCGCCTCTTCCCCTCACCCAAATGAATTAATTTCATTTGGCTGGCAAATACTGATTTGGGTTTCCAGCAGGTGACTACTGTAATTTTGTTTACTTCTTTAAGTTATTTAGATTCCAACCAAATCACTCATATCAGCCGTGACGCTTTTACAGGACTTGTAAGTCTAAGGAAACTGTAAGTTATTATTCATGGCTATAATATAAGTAAACATCAACTTGAATTGTGTGTTGAAACGACGAACTGGTTTGATCGCCAACAGTATATATGGTGGAGGCATTGCTGCAATTTGTCAAAGGACGATGCAATTGATGTATTAATTCATAATTCAAACACTATTCAATGTATCTACTGTGAATAATATTAGCACTCTTTTCTTTTTCAATATATGTAAGGGTCAAACTTAATATTTATGAACAAAAGTTATCTTGGGCAAATGACACATGAAGTGCATGTATGCATGTCCAAAGAGACTGGTTCCTGGTATATCGCCTTTTTGGCTCGTTCTGATAAGACGAAGGAAATGGCTTTAAACTAAAGGCGCTTTTACACCTCTCTTAGGAAGTTTTTGGTTTTGGTTAAACTTCATGTTCAAATTGTCATCTCCAGATCGTTTGGAAGGTAAAATGTTTACTTCGGTCCTTCTGTTATGTTACTTTGTTTACTTATTACTTTGTTGTACTTTGCAGGATGATTACAAAAAACAAGCTGAGATTCATTTCGAACTATACTTCTATTTTCTTTCGCTTCGCTCAGCCGAATAGAAAACATTTCTATTATAAGTAATAACGCAAACACAACAGTTAGTGGAGGGAGCCGCCAGCAATTATCGAGTTTATTGCAAAATTATGAATAGTGTTAAATACAAGAGTCGTGATAAATAGTAGAAAATACAATACAGTGAAAATAAACGTATGATATTCAATCAAGAGAATAACAAAATAAGTAGAATGAAAAATAGCCTCGAGTAAACTGGTCGGCGTCAAGTGGTGTGATATTAACAAGGAGTGGTTTATAAAGGGCCTGATTGCCCCCCTATGGGAGTAGCTTACAATACAAGCTCATTAACAACTAAAAGAAATACATTTTTACTGACACACCTTTACAAATGCTGTAAGTATAAACGTAATCTCAATTTCAGATAACTGCTACGATAAACAAACCAGCAAAAAAAAAAATTCTAGTCGTATGACAATGTTGTTGATTTGACTATATAAATTCATGTGTGATTTTGATTATTATTATGAACATGATTATGATTATGGTTAATCTCCCAGCAAGGAAGAAAGACATTTATACCATGCTGTGAAATGAAGTTGTGGTAAGCACACACAACCGACGTGCTATCTTTTCTCTCATATGATCCATCAAACATTATCACTCTGGCACGATTTCCTAAACTGTGCACAGGTGACTGACTTGATATCCCCCAATATATTCAGGTACTTGACGTGCTTAGACCAATCACGCAAAAGCGAAAATATTGAAGACATGAAACCTAAAATAACACGATAGCAACGAACAATACTCTATTTGCTCTAAGCACTTAAAACACATTTGCATAGAAAATTGCAAAAAAGAAAAAAACAAACAAAAAAATACAATAACTTAGGAAATGCATATGTTTGGAGCAAAAATATGCCCAGATATTTGTCTTTGAACATTATTTATTTATTTATTTATTTAACTTTATTTATACAAGGATAAAACATCAGGACTCGAAGTAAATACTAAAATGCCTTAAATTACATTACTAACATACTAATCTACCACTAATGAAATCTAACAACAACAACAACAACAAAAATAAACAAAAAACAAAAACAAAGTGCCTGCTTTCCATGAATGCCGTGTGATTAAAATTAATCATTATCAAAAAGGAAACCCCTGCAGCCTACTTTCTTCCTTGATATTTCGCTCTGCATACTAAACTGAGGGGAATTATGCAGAGAACCACGGAGAACACTACGTATGTGTGCACAGCACAGTGTTGCTAGAGGAGGAAGAAGAAGAGGTGAAAGATTATGAGCAGGAGAAAAGGGCAGAAAAAAAGGTGGAAGATGATGAGCAGGAGAAAAGCGCAGAAGAAGAGGTGGAA
>CM042746.1:40185060-40201516 GCA_022496165.2 Catalaphyllia jardinei | reverse complement strand
GGTGGAAGATGATGAGCAGTGAAAAAGGGCAGAAGAAGAGGTGGAAGGTGGCGCGGATTCGTTACCCACTGAAGAGGATAACACATACGGCCAGTATATAGGAAAGGAACGAGAGGTGCTTGAACAAGATCATCACCGTATACAAATACCCATCCACTTTGTTGAGAACGAGACCGTTGAAATGGTATCCACGAACGGCGGTACCACCCTCATAGAAAGGATTCCGAATGAAATTTTAGAGAAAATCCTTTCAGAGGCTTTATTATTTTCAGCTTTCTCGTGTCCAAACCATGTATGCCGTATGTACAATAACCTATGTCAAGTCAACGTCCGTTTTCGTGATATCACCCATAGACTGGTCTCGATGCTGCCGAGTATTTACCTCTCTAGTGGTGGTGAACTTGGCATCGTCAGCGTCAGAGGCCTAATTAAAAAATTCGGATCTTCGAGTGGTGTTGGGCTGGAGGTACGGCGAATAGTTGCTGGATCTACTATTTCGTGGTTTGGGACGGTGTATCATCCTCAACATATTCTGGCGCAAAAATCACAAGTAACATTTTGTTAACATCTGCTTTGTCATACCCATCAAGGACAGAATCACCCATGGTCTTTTAATGACTTTTTGCTTAAAAGAAAAAAAAAACCAGTTTCTTGAACTGAAGAGAGAGAAACACTCTGTTCGTTTAGCTGTTTGTTAAGATTTCTAAACCACTAGTTTCCGTTTCATGTTACAGTTCGTTGTTGTTTACTTTTATTTTGATATCACTCTAGTTCAATACACTAGTACTAGTATTACATAAACTGATCATGCTATAATGGTTGCAGTTTCATGTTCTGGCTTATGTTCAACTTATACAGTTTTTGAATTAAAATACGATACTATTTCATTATATGTTCTATTCAGTTATAGTTTACGGTACCTTCTTAGAAGACTTCCAATCAAAGCCTTTATTTCTGGATTGTACCACGACCAATACCAATACCAATACCAATACCAGAAAGATATTCCCTCTACTCTTTTTCTGATACAGGATGTCCCTGCAAGTTGCTTTCCAGTTTCTTCCCCTCTAAAACTCCACAAAAAAACCCCCTTTTTTTCATCCGCAGGAGATGCCAGTATACTTGAAATTCGAATATTTATTTAATATCTTAAGACCCCATAACAGAGATCCCTTTTTAATACCTGAGTTAAACATCATTTTCAAATTAAACATGAAATAGGGTGACTTGCCTAATGATTTAGACAAGTACCTAGCCAATGGAGTGGCTTCAAAAAAACCGATTTTAAAAAGTCATTATTCTTGATAGCAAAGTGTTTGTCACGAAACATCGTAGTCAAGAGAAATACAATTGCGAGAAGCGTGGAGAAGAACGCGATTTTTTTTTCGTCCCCTCAGTTTAGTATTCAGAGCGAAATATCAATGAAGAAAGTATTTGTACCCTGGGGAGTAGAGAAGTCATATAATTTCTACCAAACATCATATCCAAAGGAAATTCGAAAGCTTATTGCAAAGTGTGACAACTTGTTATTACATTGTGTGACAGCTTAGTTTATTACAAAGTGCGACAACTTGTTATTACAAAGTGCGACAGCTATTTTATTGCAAAGTACGACAAGTGTTATTACAAAGTGCGACAGGTATTACAAAGTGCAACGATTATTACAAAGTGCGACAGAACACCGTTGATCCTGGAAAAGGTTGAAAATGAGCTAGTTTTCCTTGTTGTTTGTATGAAATATTGACTTCGTTAATATTCCGATTGAGATTTTTCTCTAAAAAAGATATTAGCGAATCAGGTACACTCGGGCTTTGTAAGTTCCCGATCCGAAGGAAGACTGTGTAAAATGTCATGTTTGTACGTTGACCGCAAGTTTTTATCAAAATGATGATTTTTAAAAATTATTCCGAATACCTTCAAAAATGGTTGCTTTATAACTCCCTTGAGTATTTAACAGAGTTTTTAACTCCTCTCCCTCTGACAATAGGGTGCAGTCAAGCTACTACTAGAAGATAGCCGTGCCTGTATCTATGCCACAACATGAAACCAAGCTAGACACAAACCGCTCTCCATTTGAGGGACTCCATTTGAAGGACACAGTAACTCCCGGTAAAAAGAAACTCTTCAAATCAAGCCTAGCGCAAAGCATGCACTTTGAAACAACCTCACCCCCTGGAATTTAATCAAGCTACCCCAAATGCACACCAGCGATAGCCATGTGTCTGTGCAGCACATGACACTTAGCTTGACGGTCTGTTAGCCCTCTCGGGTCTTTCTTTTTGGAATTTCCAGTGATTTATGTCAATTCCAGGAACTTATTAAGAGCCCATGGTTAAGAGCCGAGGGTTGGGGCTGAAGAGGTAAATTTTTATTTTTAACCTAAAAGCGTCACGGCTTTAAGCAAATTATGCTTTGAAAGATTGCCTGCAGTGAGCTGGAATCAACTTAAGACTTCAACCAACCCGCTTTTCAAAACTCCGGGTAGATTTATAATACTGATAATAGAATATTAGTAATATCAACATTTGCGATATCAAGCAACAGCACGCTTTAAAAATGATGTGAATTTTCAACTTAATTGAAAAAGATTCAAAAATAGGTACTAACTGGATATCACGTAATTCAGCCGGCAAACTATTCCCAAAATACGGAACAACAGCAAAGAAAGATCTATCACCCAAAGTCACAAGCATTTCCCCTTAGGATGATCGAACAACTAACTTTAATTTGATTTGATCTAAGACTAAGGCATAATGTTAATTAATTCTATGATATCGATATACTTGGGCGCCAATCCATGAAAAGCTTTGAATTTTAAAAATTAATGACTGAGCAACATTTGAGGGTACGAGTCAACCATATCGCGGGTTTCTGTCTTACTCGCCATTAAATTGAACTGAATCGATTAGTTTCCAATCATCAGTGCTAGAATCATGCACTGCAACCGAACCGAAGGTTAAAAATAAAAAGACCGAGACTCAATTGCAATTGCACCACTGAGTGTTCCTCTCTATATTCCCTTTGCGAAATTGTTTGTCATTCTCATCGGGATTCCGTTAGTTTCGCGGTGTTAAAAGTACTACGAGAGCACTGAACTCCTCAATACTTTTGCCGTTTACTGAAGGTCATACAAATACTGTTGAGGATTCACAAGTACAAATAAAAACTTAAGCGTCACGGAATGAACATGTTGCCCGAAAATCGTGATTATTATCACCCCCGTCTCCCCATAACGTACCTCTTACTTTTGTATGGTTTCTCAGAAAAGCTTAAAATAACATAATGTCTAACCAATGTGCGTCACTAGACATCTCAGTTTTCAAATTGCCGGAGGAACAGGAAGAGTTGTTACGTACACGCGCTTTCCGAGAATACCTACGCGGATGTTTTTACATAGACGCCTTTGTAGCTCGTTAAGAGACAAAAGGACGTCTGCGTGGGAAGCTAAAATGTTTTATGTTTATATCAGGAACGATAATTGTTCTGCGAAACCCATCTTGCCGATCCCAGAACATCTCTTAAGTTGTGCAATTTGTCTCGTGACTGCCGCACAACCGGGATGGTACAAGTATTAGAGTAACAACGTGTGACTTGTCGTCATCCTAATTGGTTGTGAAGGAACTGCAGATTGCAAGACCTTCGAATTAAGTGACAAAGTGAAAAAAAGTTTCAAATTGTCGTTCGTGACTTGTGTTTTGCCATATTTACTTGACCTCAACTGCTACAAAGGCTTTAGTTTTGAATTTAAAATTAGGCCCAAGTCGCACTAGAGGACAATTTCAGATTTGTTCTGGACAAATCTGACTTGAAATCGGCAGGCGACAAAACATTTGTCCGGAAAGCTACAGTCGCATTTGAGAGCAAATCTGTGAACAAAACGTCACACCATGCTTTGCATAGAGCGCCGCGCGATTTCCCGCGAAGCCGTGATTTCCAGACCACAGTTAACTAGAAGCTTTTCCTCGTACATGTATTTTAATACTCCATCTGTCCTTAGCCTTTTTGTTCTGGGCTGACGAATATGTACGGCGCAAAGGAGTTGGGGTTGATCCCGGCATTAAACTGCCTTCGCTGAATGGAAGGGATTCCGGCGACAAGTCTCAGAAGTCGTGGTTGACGAGATGGGCTGGGATTTCCCCGATCATTAAGCATGTATTGAAAGGGCTAGGCAGACCGGGATAGATCCATCCTGGTGGATATTGTGGAAATTGTTGCGTTTCGTACGGAAAGTTATTGGTCGCCCGTGCCTGGATTCATGTTGTTGCGAAATGAGAACGTGATTAATTTTACCGCGACGTCTATCGCATATACACTGGTACATATCACCTGTCATATCATTTCCGAAACAAAACACCCTTGCTATTCTTTTCTAAGATTTGTCTCAGTTTGGCCTGCTCCAGAGGTAGTGGACGGCATCTTTGAAGTTTGTCCGTCTGCAATCGAATTTTGTCCTTTGGTGAACAAACCAGTCGCACTTGGCTTTTCATTGTGATGACAGTTTTTTCACATAAGTAAACACTTTTGTCCTCTAGTGCGACTTGGCCCTAACACTCTAAAATAAGACTATAATTACCACCACGATGGGATCGTAATCAAAGAGCGCGTGAAAATATTATTGTATACAGCTGGTAGTAAATAGTGAGTTGTAAAAAACTTCTCAGTGTACATTGGCTGCGGTCACATCAGGGCCATTAAGGCCGAGACACACGATGCGACGAATCGCTGCGACATATCCCAGCGACAAGTCGCTTCGTCTGCACTGCTGCTGCGACAAGTCACTAGCGCTTATATTGTCGCTGCGATATGTCGCACGAATTCAAACCAGTTTGAATTCGTGCGACAGATCGCAGCGGCAAAATTCTGTCGCAGCGACAATAATTTTCACATGTCACACGAGGCGATTTGTTGCAGCAACCTGTCGCGGCGACGTGTTGCAGCGATTTGTCGCATCGTGTGTCTCGGCCTTTAAGGAGCTTAAGCACGCGCGTTTTTGAGACGCAAACGGTAACCGGAAATGAGCTATTTTCATTTCTTACTTGTCCTCACATACTGTTTAGGTAGTGTGGCCGCTTCTGCTCTAAAAATAGTTAGAAAATTTACGCGTCGGTGATCCAAAACAAATACGGATCCAAGCAGGGTTCATTGGGTTGGTCTTAAGTTAACAAACAATCAACCAATCAGAATGAGACAATTCTTCTCGTACGCACGAAATGAGCATATATAAATATGCAAAAAAAAGAACCAAGCGTAAAGCGAGCGAAGCGAGGGGAAAACCAAAAACAACAAACAAAAAATTTACTTACAAGTACCAACACGTGTAGTCAACTGCATGTTGTGACCGCAAAGTCGAACACTAATTACAGTTAGGTACGACGTCACGTTACTTGAGACGTCGTAGATAACACCGCAGCCAATTGTAAAAGCAAGATTATGTTGACCTTCACTAACATGGTTGACTCGGCAAGTTTGTCTTCCTGTCCACGTAAATGATACACTCGTAAAGAGAAGGCGTGATCCGGGGCGTGACCGACCGGAAGAGTTTACTTCAAAGACTGGCTCGATTTAAATAAGTGAGTTTTAGACACTAAGAGATCATACAAGGAAGTTGATTTGTACCTCTGGGGTGCTTCAATCTAGGAATCTTCGTCTCGTTTGGCAAGTGAATAAGGGTAATTACTAATTGCAGTTTCTCAACTATACGACAGAGGTATTTGTTCTCATTATAGTAATCGACTGTTATTTATAATTATGAAACAATATCAATGGCACGATTTTGAAGTTCGTGTTAGGTTTTGCAAAAGCTAATGCAGACGTACATTTTCGGAGACAGAGACGGCGTGGGAAGTGCCAACGATGAATATTAGCAATTCAACTCCGCAGAAACCCCCGTGATTTGGTTCCTGTTATAGTAATAATCTTGCCCTCTGTCAGTGTTTACAATACAACTATCTTATGACCGTCGTTTAATTATCTTCCAGTGATTATAGGTGCCATGTTTCTGTGACAAAAGACAAGGAAGTTAGTTTGGCATTTGCAGTGTAATCCTTTGAACAAACATAATTAAATATCTGCTCTTGGAAACAGCAGAGAACCTGTGATGACCGATGGTGAGTCGCATATACGCTATACACCTCGTATTGACTCGTTTTTTTTTTTTTTTTTTTTTTTGCGCTAACTGTCTATAACGAGTCGTGTTATTCATAGTTAACCGATTTTTGCGAGTATCCTTTTGAGTATTGTTCAAATAAAAAATTCGAGGATATTATGAACAATTAGTGTGTATAGGATAGTACTGGCCGGGGAAATATAGGTTAAACAGAAATAAACTTAAACGACCAAGCAATCGTTTTGCAATAATAAGCTGCACAGACGCGTAACTATTGGGAATGTTGGTCTGACATAACGAAGGTCTGGCTGACAATACCCCGGGACTATAGCCTGCTGATGTTGTTGCTGCTGTTTTTGACATTTTTGGAACTGAGAGTATCTATTTATTATCACTTATCTCTTTGGAAGAAGTGCATCCAATTAACAGACATTGAATTTTGAGCCATGTCTGAAACTGGGTAAGGGTCTCAAGAACGCAATTCACCCCCAGCCCCCACAGAAATTATCGGAGAGTACCCCTGTGATGCGGTGCGCAGAGCTTGAGCAAGAGGAAATGAAACTCTACTCTAGTGTGTAACTATTTAGTGTAATAATGATTAGCTCAATATAGACCTCATGAAAAGTGAAGAGGGTTCCGGTGGTTGAATGGGCGTAATTTTCATTTCCCAGGATCCCACCATCGTGCCAAAAAAACAAACGTCACATGTATTTACCAGCTATTTTATTCACTTTTTTTGACAGCAACTATATTTTGGCCCTTGAAAAAGGGAATACCAACCGAAAAAGAACTCGCCAGGCTAGCTGGTAACATTCAACAGGACTGGAAGAGACTTGGTGTGGCATTAGGATTGAAAGAAAAAGCATTAAAGGCAATAGAGGTTGATATAACTAATGATGTGTATGAGCGCGCCCTTGCCGTACTTCAAAAGTGGAAGAAAAAGATGGGCCGAAAGGCCACATACGGTAAGCTAGCTGCAGCCTTCAATGACCAGTTGGTTCAACGCCCTGGCTTGGTTAAGACGTTCTCTTCAGATACCCCAGGTTGGTAAATTCATAGAAACTATATTTACTTTTACTATATTCATTCTACTTTTTAGAAATTATTAACTTGACATGGCGTTATCTTGTAACCAAGTGTGAGGGAGAACCGTACTTAAGGGAATATCGGCCCGATCGAGAGGTCTTGGCAGTATCCGATTGCAGCGGGAGGGGGAGGGGGTGGATGAAGTAATGAAATAGGGGATAAGGGCTAAACAATGACAGTGTGATGCTACAAGTTAAATGGCCTGTAACAGTTTTTTTTTCGCATTTATTATACACTTAGCCTTATTGTAATATCACATATATATTAAAACTACAGCTCAACTTACTAAGGCCCATGTTGGCTTTCATGGACAGATAATAACATCTGGGTGATTAAGAAGGGGACTCCAACGGAACAGGAACTTCAACGTCTTGCAGAAGAAATTCCCGAAGACTGGAAGAGACTGGGTCGAGCTGTTGGACTCAAAGAAAAGCATTTGCAGATAATAGAGATCGATAATCCAGATGATGTTTTTGAAAGGGCTCTTGCCACGCTGTTCAAGTGGAAAGAAAAGCAGGGCCAAGAAGCTACATATCAGAAACTCTCTACAGCTCTAGATGACGAACTGGTGCAGCGTCGTGATTTGGTGGAGTCATTCTGTTGTAACATATACCCAAGTAAGCAACGAAGAGCTTCTCTATCAGTACCTTCGAAGAAATCAAAGATGCGACGATTACCGTTGAAAAAGCTAAGATCTCAAGATTGAAGCGAAGATTGAAAACTCCGCGTAATAAGATGGAGTATTGACCAATGTTAAAATATAAAGTAAAATGCCATACTTAACAATTAATGACTGGTCCCGAGGGGAAGAGTGAATTTTGTTTCCGGAGAATCTCAATGTTTCCCGAGACGAAGTCGAGGGAAACATTGACTGATTCGAGGGAAACAAAATTCATTGTTCCCCAAAGGACCAGTCATTAAGTGATTTCTTATATAGCAAAACAGAACAAAAGCAAGTATTGAAAAACTCGCCGAGATTCCAGCGAAAACATCAGGCCACCTCTGATCACGTGCAAAAGCGGTCAACATTTCGCGGGTAACAGTGCACTGTTTCCCGTTTGACGTCATAGTTTTCGCAATGTTGCCCGCTCATGGCATTTGGCGGGAAACAGTTGCATTGTTAGACGTCATGTGACCATGAACTAGCCAATGAATGGGCGCGCTGTAGCGGGAAAAACGCCAGCTATATAACAAACAATTTTATAATTTCCTTTGTTTTTAGCAGTCATTTATTTGTTTTGCACGAATGTACAGGGTCAATTATGCGGTGAGATAACATTCGGCTATGAATTACATTGGCTACAATCTGTCAATGACTGATTTTTATCCATAAGGCGAAGATATGCCAAAAAAAAAAATGAATAATTAAAAAATAATAATAATAAAACGAAAAAAAAAAAGATCGACCAATGGCAAAAAAATAGAGAAATTGCGACGAAACGAAGTCTTGGGGTAAACGTAGAGAGGCTTAACTAGACGTTGACATTGGCCGTTTCATTGAGCACTTAATGACTGGCCACAAGGGAAACAGTGAGGTTTGTTTCCCCGAGATCCTTAATGTTCCGCGAGGCGAAGCCGCACTCGCAAAATTGAGCGGCTGCCAAAACCAACCTGTCCTATCGAAAAATCACGATAAGTCTCTTTCTTCGCAGCTAACAAAAAAATAAAGACACTACTAAAGTTGCTTTGCTTTCTTCTAATGCTTAATTCAAGCATTCTGAGTATGATTTGATCAGGAACAGCATATTTTGTTGTAAACTGTTACAGAAATACTTTCCTACTTTGCGACCGCGATCGAAGAGCGAGTTGACGAACATGAGCAACCCATTTTTGGCACCAAACCAAAAGCATGGAGACCCAAAAAGTTCATATTTCCCCTTTTGTTAATCTGCATGATATGTTTTTTCGACTATAAATCCCTCTTCTTGAATATTACATGAATGCCGTCTCTGATGAGAAACGTTGTCCTACTTCAATGGCTTTTTAACACCAGGCCGACTGCTACACAAAGTTCCCGTGGTTTCAAGGTACACAACCTGATCACGTGCGAATCCAAAGTTCAAATTGTTGTTTCTCTATTGAGTTAGTGAGTTTTATTCGCCCTAGGGAGTTAGTGAGTTTTAACCAACGGCACGTGACGCATTCTCCTCCAATCGGAAAACGTATTTGAGTTGGGAGGTATAACAATTTCAGTTGTTTGCATACGTTTTCTCATTTAAGATTATTGCTGTTGTTGTTTTTGCAGACTCGGATGACGCGTACGTTCCTGGTAGACGAGATACAATTTATCAGGTCAGGACTCGATTAACCACGTGTACATGTAACACTTAAATAATTGGCTAAAACATTCTGTTGTTCATCTTCCTGTTTAACTCTTCATCGATAATTGATATTTACGAGCGCATTAAAATAACTAAATACGTGCTAAGATCTTGACTCCTTTACAACGGTTAACCTTCTTCATTATACCTTGCAACGCTTTAGGAAGAGGACGTTATCAGAGACAGAAGACATTCAACCAGTCTTCCAACAGAGGTAAGTGGTAACCTCGGCCAAGACGTTTGGTCAACTTCCAACAGAAATGTGTACTCCCAGAAGACTTCGTGTCAGAAAGCATTGGGACTAGCGAGCTGGAGACTGCGGGTCGAATACGTACACATGCATCTAGATCAGAGGGTAATTGACGGAATTAAAGTTTTACCGATCATGCGGTGTCCTGGATTTTTGTTCTTTGTGAAATACCCGCTCTACAATGCTGATCAACTCATCGTTTTTTTCCCAAGACTCGATACAGAAAATTTGCCATCTCACATTATCCTAGCCTACCTGGTTTGCGGTTCACGTATGCTGTATATACCAATTTTTTTGTAATCTGTAATAACTGTAGCTAAAAATAAACCCTCAGCCTGCTTTTCAAAATTCTTTCCATCATACCCTGCTCTAATTTGTGCATTTGCATGTTATAGTCGAAGGAGGAACCGCCTAATACAGAATCAGAATTTACAGAAACAAAACAGGTGAGCATGTTGTTATTGACGAGCAAGAGACGTGTCCTTTGCTTTATAATACAGTTTATTCTATTATCAACTGGAGATATTTGCTAGATTGTGGTTGACCAATAACAATCGGAAACTTGAGTAACTTCAACAAAAACGTTCCAGTAACGACATTAGTTCCTCCGACTGAAGTTATGCGATCATTCTTAGAAATTAAGGAAAATTGAAAAGGCCTACCAGTTACAATTTCTTCCCACAGAGATCAAAAAGATTGAGCGAGTGTTTTTCTTTTGATACACTCTTTGATAAGTGAAGTGGTTATGACAGGTCTTTCTGATCTGATGTAAATGTTGATGGAAGGTGCTGAGAAATCAATATAAAATTATAGATGATTAACACAACGATCCTCACATTTTCTTTCTTAGGAAGATTCTTCTTCGTTTCAAGAAACCTTGCAGACATGGAAGAGAAGGGTATGATTATTTTCATTGGATGCACGACAAAAAATACAAAGTTAAGGGGAAAAAATGAACGATATTGAAAGCTTTGTTTTTAAGATTTAACACGCTTTAGAAAAGGAAACAAAATGTACATGAAAGAATCGAATGTGAAAAAAAAAACTGGTTGGGGTAATAAGTGAGTCAAGAAAAATCGAGTTGTGGCACACGAGAAGATAATGACGCATTATTATCCTGGAAAAAGAGTGTGTTTTTCAACTCGTGATTGCGGTAGCAAGTTTAGAGTTGTAGTTGGTGATCAGAATTTTTTTTTCACAAAAGCTCTATCACTTTCAACTTAACCAATGTCCCCAATGAAGGTAAGGGAGTTTCGAGTGCACCCACAATGTTTTTCCAATGCAATGGGGGAATTTCACTGCTAAGTGGTTACTCTAAATAAAACGTCATAAGGATTCTAATTTAACATGCAACTATAAACCCATGGAAAGTAAGCATAGACGATACTTTCCTCCAGCAGATGTAGTCAATTCAGACCGTCGGCAAGAGAGTCTAATTATTGAAGACAAAATACAGTGTTTATATAAGCCGTATAAGCTGCATGCTATAGGGCAACACAAATTACATCTTTTTGTTTTTGTTTTGCTTTTTTTGGTTCTTTAGGAAAGTGCCCGAGCGCCAAAGGTAATTTTGTATTTATTTGTTCATTAATTGTTAGGGGACATAAAGAGAAAACGAGGAGACAGGCCTCATTTTCTCTTGGGGGGCACCTATTCATAACTAGAATTAGCAACAAAGGAAAGAGGAAAACTTTTCATTGTACAGACACTCAAAAAAAGTGCCAATAAAAAGAGAAAGACAGGATCATCCAAAACTGCTTAGAACAGAGCAGTCAGAGGAACACACTTAAAATAAGAAGTAGGTCAAAACGAGGGATTGATATCGATGGATCGTTCAAAAACAGTTGATCGAGGAGCTGCGGGAGGAACTTTATAAACGCAAGAATTGAACTGTGCATGGGAAAAAGGCAAAGGTTTTAATGCGAGGAGACAAAAGAATGCGATTTTGATATCCCGCTCCTCACCATTCCCGATTTCTTTACCTGCGGCTTTCCTCGCTGTCAATTAACCTAAGCTATACATGGAGGTGAAATTAAGCAATATTTTAAATGATGTAGGTATAGACAAGCAGAGAGTTAATAAATAACTTTGCTTAAACCACATTACCATTAAAAACTAAGTGGGTTTATATCAGGAAAGTTACGGTTATTGAGGCTGCTCTCTTCATCAACTGCATGATTTGTCTCAAAGCTGTAATCTTACCGTTATAATATCTTTCTTTTGCGGATAAATTCGTAAAAACTTTTAATTTCGTTTCTCTTATAGGATAAAGCACCTTCCCTTAGATGGCGACAATCAAAGGTAAATTGAAGTGATTTTGTTGTCAGTGACTATTACAAAGAAGTGACTATATCTTAAAAGTACAGAAAAGGCGATGATAAGGCACCACCACTAATCAATACAACCACATTAATCTGACGGCTGAACTAGCCTCAATATTCTTTATAAAATTCAGTCTAAAAATAAGACCATTCCTTTACGTTGTCACAAAAAATGTTCACATATTAGAGAGATAGACATTCCGCTTAGAGGATGTAAGTGTCGCAGTCATTTTCTGTCTGTCTGTCTGTCTGTCTGTCTGTCTGTCTCTTCTTCTTTTTCTTCTTCTGCCTCTTCTTCTTCTGCTTCTTCTTCTTCTTCTTCTTCTTCTTCTTTTTCTTCTAATTCTAATTCTAATTCTAATTCTTTATATCCATTATCTCCATACGTTTGCCACTTGTTAGCTGAACTTGGTTTGGTTTTATTTCAGTGCAACGTCTAGAAGGTTGAAAATAACAATTGTTTTGGCCTACTTCCATATCAGTTTCTTTGGGAACTTATCAGTTTACATCAACATTACAGCAGCTTGGCATGCCACATTATCTTTTCGATTGTATTCCTTTCACTAATGTCTTTCTTGTGTATCATTTTAACCGAATGCCTTGCAATGTACTTTGTAGATGAAGGATGCGACTTGTCCACAGGATAACCGAGTGTTGGAAGAGGAGGTAAATTGGGTTTAAATTTGTAACTGGTTTATGCATGTTATCTCTTCCTGGTCTAGCTTCCCGCTTTTATTATGATTCCAAAATATATGGTTTTGGGGCCTTTTTGATCTGAAATAGGATATAGCTATTGACCATTCTAGTTTTAAATTGTACATTGTAATCTAGAATTGCGTCTATTGTCCAGATTAAAAGTAATTTCTCCCAATCAAAATGGGGATTCAAACCTCTTCTCAATTTATCCAAACAGAAGCAATCCAAGGTTAGCAGGACCACGTAAGAAAGACGCTGACTGATTTTAGAGTTCTGAAAAAGGGCACCGATATTAAGTCAGATTTGCATTGAAATGTGCGTGAAAGCCTTAAGTAACGCTCTGCACTATGAGTTTGGTTGGCGTCGAAGTTGAGGGTATAAAAATTTTACTACAGCCCTATTTACTAATGAAACTGTTGTTTTGTTTGCATTTTCTTTCAGATAAATCAAATCAAGGACACGATGGACGCAGCAATACAGAAAATGAATGAAATCCTAGCACGTGTCCATCATGAACCTTCAATAACTGCTGCAGCAATTGTCGACGATTCGGAAGTAGAAAAAGTGACGACTGACGGTGGCTTACTTGAAAATGCTGAATTTGTTTCAGAAACTGATGGTTCCTTTATAGTTGTGCAGGATGAGAATATGCATCAAACAGATCAAGAAGACAAAACACAGATAGATAGAACTTCCGTTGAATTCTCCTCGGATCCATACCTCGTGGAGTGGTCGTGGATTTCGGTAGTTTTCACCAGCCGCTGGGGACAATGGTTATTTGGCAGCGACGAACAATAAAACGAAGAAAGATTTTCGAGAGAGCCATGCAAGGTGTTGAAGTCCCGAATTGTGGCTTGAAGAATGCTAATGTTAGTTTTTCAAGTTGGTAGCTGTAGAATTGCCAACGTGGCTTTCACTCCAAGTGTCAAAAGATGTGTGCACATAACTATACCCATACGGGACTCACAGCGAGGTAGCAAACTTGACTAGCCTATAAGTAATCGCCTTGGTATAGCTGTGTGCCTTAACTTTTAGCGACAGACAGTCAACAATTATATGAGGTTTTTGTGACATCCAGAATAACCAAGGTCTTACCGAGACCTTGGCTATTCTGGATATCAGAAAACCAAATCTAATAATTGTCTTAGATGATCCTTAGAACTCACGCACCGCGGTCCTACATGACAAGATGACACGTGAAATTGAGAGCCCTTGACATGATTATGATTATTGTATAATCTACAGCCACATGACGTCACAGGCGCTGATTTCGAAAATTCACTCTACACTTTCGGCCAACCAGAAAAGAAATAGTAAGCTCAATGTATAGTAAGAGGAGATATTCTTCTCTCGCTGAAGACCACTGCTTAGCTCAAGAGGAAGCCGATGCAAGTGTCAGTGACTTCCATGTCCAGGGTACTTTAAACAAAGGTGAAAAAACGTGCAAGGAAAATGAAGGAATTAGGTAGTGGGAATTTGTTTGTTGACATCGGTCGGAGCTTAAAAGTGATTAACATCCACGCATTAAGTCTAGAAAAAAATAGAAGACTTTCTAACGGAAATAGTGGGTGATAACAAAATCACATTCACATGAACTCAAAGTTCTTTAGTTAAGAAATAGAAAACATGTTCCGTGTTTCTATCGAGTTATAGAAACACGATTGTAAGTTTGGGAAGACGAGAAATGCTATGGGAACACGAGCCGCATGCGACTGCCGGTTTTCAGAACTTTTTTTCACCAATTTTTTTTTTAATAATCGGCTTTCATTGACCATTCTTGCAGAAAAAAAAAGAAATACGTTTCTATGGTCAGATTGGTTAAGGATCAGTCTGTTCAAAATAGGATGAACTATTTCTTTCACCCTTTCATAAACACTGTTTAGATGATGCGGCTGGTTCATAGCAGGTCACATTAGTTTAATTAATTAATTAATTTATTTATTTATTAAACTTACTAACTTACAGTGACGATAAGTTATGCTCGTGTTAAATTAAGAAGAAACAGACAGGTTATCACGAAGGTGGATTATTAACCGTGAGGTGGGATACGACTGACTATTCTCTTAGTGTGCGAGATTTTTTGAAGAAAAGGAACTTTCATGATATTCATGACGTATTGAAAACTATTCATAGGCCGTCGTGTTTGTGTTTTTGAACACAAACTTAAAAGATATTGCATTCACTTTCTTAGAGCACCCCATCGCTTCAACAGAACAAAGACTTCCATTGTTTCAGCTCATGTCATTAATTTCGTCCGTGAATCACGGAGTTAAAAATTGCCCACTTCCATTGGAACCGGTTACGATAACCAAAACGATCGCTGCCTCTGAAGAGTTTACAAGGGAATATAGATCATATTTTCAATGCACAGTTTGGTGCGTTTGAGATTTTATTTGAGAAATAAATGAATGTCCACAATTGTAGACACAATCAAACAAACTAGAGTGTTCTCTCCACATCCCTACGCGGGATTGTCTCAATTCGCATGACGTTTCTCTGGCCTCTTCAAATCAGTCTGTTTTGTCTTGAAGCGAAATTTTTAGCCCTACAGTAGATTTTCCAGGGGCCGATCAGGTCGGCGGCGCGTACCAAGCTAGGAATAATCAGCTGGGATAACTGAGTGCGTTTGAATGTTTACTTTTTACTGATTGCGGTTGTTTAACCGGAAGATAGCACACTCCATGTTCGCTTCAGTTGTTGCTTGAATAACAGGCTTCTTAAAAAAATCTGATTTAGTTTCGTGCGCATATCGCGCGTATTCCTTTATCCGGTAGAGTGGAGTCTAGCTATTCCTGCTTGTGCGCTAGTGCAAAGATTCTGGGTGAAGTTCAAGTTTCAATCATATCAAAATATAATGAACTGTTGTGGAGAGGCTGCTCAGATCTTGAGTACATAATTTATGTAGTTTAATACAGCTCATGTAATGATCAGTGGTAATTCGTAGAATTTAAGTGTAGATCTGAGTAGTCTCTCAACACAGCTCCTTCGTTGTAGAGCACGATATTTGTTCCAGCGGGGATCAGCACCTAAACTATCAAGCTTTAACAATCTTGTAAAACGTTGTGATGTAAAGATTACAAAATGCCAAGCATTTATATCTGGAATGTGTGTCATCTGTAAGGCTTTTGAACCTTTAAATTATTGTTTCTCGTGTAAAGCGAGGGTAAAAACCCTCTTAAAAAGGTTTGATTTATTTCGGTTTCGGGTTTTTTTCGGTTTCGGTTTTTTTTTTGGACAGATCAATTTATTTTTAATGAAGGAAAAATTACCGCTCAATTGTACAGCTGCTAAGGATCAAGGTCTAAAATATTAATGTTACAAAACGAATTATCCTTGACTAAACTTGCACGAGGGAAAATTCCCGGATAAAAAAACAGCCAGTCTCGAATTTGCATACACCACGTGACAGTGGCGAATGTTTCGGAGAAATTGGTTTGTTTCTGGTAAAGGTCAGTTTCGCTTTCTTCTACTCGTTGCAAGACGTTGGGAATTATCCAGGTGTCGCAAGATTAATAAGATATCTATCAAGGCATTATTTCTACAACAAAGACACTAAAGTATATATAGTCGCTTGAAACAAACGACCCAGCACTGCAGTACATGAGTCTCGAGGTACATGTATAAATCTCCTATTATTCAACTAAGGTACGTTTCTTTCACTTTTCAGCTCAAGTAT
>CM042746.1:40170060-40180060 GCA_022496165.2 Catalaphyllia jardinei | reverse complement strand
AAACTACTATTGCTAAGTAAATATACACAAAAAAGTACAAAAAGGACAAAAACATAAACTTGAGTTTGAGTGAATTGAAATATCCCAGCCCGGAGCCGATCACGACAGCATTACAAAATACCAGTTGAAAAAGTAGATTTTATAATTCTTTGGTACCACGAAATAAAACGCGAAGAATGACCCAGAAGACGTTCTAAGAACCTGCTACACCTTAACTTTGAAGACGAAAAGTGCAAATGGTACTTTTGCGAAAGAACTATAAACGGCCAAGAGATTAGTACGGTTGTTCCCCAATAAAACGCGGTAAATGCTTCAGGAGGGAATTCTAACCTGTACCTCAACGTACTCCAATGAAGAAGCTTAAGTCAGGCAAGAACCGGGAAAAGTTAACAAAATGTCCTTCAGATCTAGGGCTAAGAAAATCCGATTTTGGTAGATTTTAACTTCGTTTCTCGGTATTTTAGTTAAAGCAACTTGTTCTTGGTTGAATAGCTTCTTCTTGGCGTTAAACACGCCTCACAGTTTCTCAAACACTCGAATAACATTTGGCAACAAAGCCGCATCAAAACCGCCGGCTAGGAAGTTTTTCCTTTGCTTTGTGGTCAAGTTCTTCAAATCAACTGAGAGTTAAGACTACTGTTCGCTGTTAAAAGAGACTACTCAGTTTTCATAGTGATACATGATCTGGAGAAAGTAATTGAACTTTTACGCTTGAATTCACGTGCCAAATTTTCATCCAATAAAGTTGAAGTAGCTTGTTGCCTCTGTTTGTCACGTAAAATACTGAGGCGTGACAGAATTTGTCACTTGTATATTAGCAGAGTTCAGGCGCCCAGAGGGCCGCGCTAAGCGGAGCCCCATACCCATATGGGAAGCAAAAGGAAACCCATGAGTTAATTTTCTCATGGTTATCATGGTTAGCGGTATTGCTCGTGGGCCCGAAAGCACGACGGCGGCGACGGAGGAGTCGCGCAACATGGCGTGCAAGAGTTATTTATTTATTTATTTATTTATTTATTTATTTATTTAATAAAAGGTTATGAAAATAGGAGCATTGAAGTGACTCTTTCCGGGGATAATTTAGTTAATTTGACAAGTTTTTTGGCAACAATGTAGAGCAAGAAAGAAACTGAGAATCTGATGTACATACAATCTTATATCGCTAAGATAAGAACATTATTTTGAACAGTTTTCATACTTTTTTTACTTTTAACAAAAAGATCTCGGACCGAAACGAATATCATAAAATGTCCATAAATTAACCATATCAAACTGCTGCTGCAGACACCTAAAAGCTGTCCAACATGTTAACTTTTTTTTGTTTAATATCCTGGAAACAAGAGGCCATAACTTGTTAGTTCTAACTGAATTTACTCCCATGCGAAAAACAAACTTGTTAAGTTACCAATTGGTAACTAAAAATAGCAATATCTCGTTTTGTTTGTTCAAACATTTCATGGGAACAAGTGGTGACGATTCTTCAGCTCTAATTGAATTTACTCCCTTGTGAAAAACAGAAGTGTCAAGTTACCATTTCTAACCAAAATAGCAAACATCTCGGGGAAACAAGTACTCACGATTCATCACCTCTAATTGAATTTACTCCGTTGTGAAAAAGAAGGGTGTCAAATTACCCTTTGTAACTAAAAATAAAAGTATCTCGTTACATTTGCACACAAGAACAAAGCAATTGTCACTTTCGCTTATTTTATAAACGTCAAAACTGTTTCAAACCTAAATAGTTTCATCTCCTCTAAAATATGTCTTTTGAACTAGAAGCGACGATTCGATTCGTGACCTCTAATTGAATTTACTCGTTGTGAAAATCAAAAGTATCGAGTTACCCTTTGTAACCTGAAACAAAATTTATCTTCCCATTTGCTTACTACTGACTCATGAACTACTTCAAAACGCAAAACTCTTCTCGTTCATAACTAGCCACCATTACACTTAAACAACTCAAGGTATACTATGTAACTGTCACAATCCCCTCCAAACCGACTAAAAATCACAAACCGGCAACATGTACACGTCAGTCTTTATTATTCAATCACCAAAGTCCTTGCTCTTTATACAATCATAGAACTCCCAAGACTTCATATACCTCAATTTAGTTATCTTAAACAAGAAATTTTCTTTTTCTTCTACTACAATTCGTGATGGCAAGTAATTTGATAAAGCGAAAACCCTGATAACACTGACGAGAAAAGATTAAGTTACATTTATAACGTGTCTTCTCATCCCAGTCGTAAACAAGAACCGTTGTAAATGTAAAATCGTCACAGAATAATTTCTTTTTGTTCTGTTGAGGAAATTAATCGTAGTCTCTTCGCTTTTCTCGTTGAAACTCATCACTGAAAGGGATCTATGGATAATGAAATTAACGACTCGGCCTCGACTCTGCAGCAATATTTAGGTTTCACTGCAACACGCAAACGATTCGAACCTGGTCACAACCCCTTCACATTCCCACTGGTGCATTCCGCCCCTTAAATACAATTGTTCCTATCATAGAAACCACATCAACAGTAGTAGAACGGCTAACACTCATTTATTTCAAAACCTTATATAATGAAAAAAGCTCACCCTTTATCGCATGCTCGCAGTTATATCCTAAACACTATGTTTATTCGACTGATTATCCAATTGCTAATGACTATCAAACCGCCCACAAAATCCTCAGCCTAACCCACAGAAAATGTCGAGGTAAACATAATATATGAATACTTCCTCCTCTTTTACAGAAGAATAAATATGGCTGTTCTCCACTGTATCGGATCAAATCTTCTCACATACCATTTAGCTTTACAACAAGAAATTTGATTGGTGTTTCATAGTAGATCCAATCTGATTGGTGTGACATACATACATCTCTCACTGATCCACCTGCCCGTAACATACCTAACGCGCCGGTTAAGAGGTATTGTTTTTTTTTACAAAAAACCCCCTCAATAATGGTTTGACAGAGACATGCAACCTTGATTTAATGTGTACTTCTCTGAGACTGAACATCCATGTTATAATCTATTGACACCTGTCAAATCAATGTATCCGCTGACCCGTATTACGTGACCATATCGCGGGCTCAAGTTATAGTCATCCAAGTCACGAGTTTTTTGAAGTTGATCGCTGACCAAGTGCTGGTTTTCCATTGGATCGCGGGCTCTTGTCTAACCACGGGCCCTCAAGCTCAAAATACGTGGTGTATGCGACAGCTTGTGCATATAGAGAAGTATATGGGAAAATCAGTTGAAATCAGTAAAAAAAAAATGGGTTAATGACCATCTCATTTGAAATAAAGTTTTCCTACCTCAAATGTGTGGCAAAGTTATCTCTTGTGCCGATTTTAGAGCCATTCTGACGCCGTTTGATGAAGTTATTTGAAACCTTTACTCCTTCTAAAAGAATGGAAAGGCAGATCACTCGATCCATCGCTGGCCAGATGTCACTCCACAAATCACTTTCTCCTCAAAAGGAAAAGTCCCAAATAGCAACAATAACAACAAATCCATAAAGCCCAATAAAATTCACTCAAAATACGTGTGCTTCGGCGGCCGAAAGACTCGTGAAGAAAGCAAAATTTGGCTTAAAATTCGCCTCTCCGACTCTCCTGGGAGGCTTGTGTGGAGGCCGGCGACAACGGCCGCTCGCAAGGTGGTTTCACCCTCAACTCTGATTGGTTCATTTAAATTTGAGCGCGAGCTGACAACAACACCCTCCACCGGAGGGAAACGTACATCTTGTCGCGAATCAAGTGTCCCACTAAGGCTCCCAAGGCAAAATGTACGTTTTGAGGAGAAAGCGATTTGTGGAGTGACGTCTGGCCAGCGATGGATCGAGTGGTCTGCCTTTCCATTCTTTTAGAAGGAGGAGTAACGGTGTCAAATAACTTCACTAAACGGCGTCAGAATGGCTCTAAAATCGGCACAAGAGACAAGTTCGCCACACATTTGAGGTAGGAAAACTTTATTTCAAATGAGATGATCATTTATACATTCTATTTTTTTACGATGGGTGATTTTCCCATATAATTCTCTATATACACAAGCTGTCGCATACACCAGGTATTTTAAGCTCGGGGAGACTGTGGTCTGACTTACTTGTTGAAAACAGGGCAGGATTGTACGGAAGGCGGTTGACGCTAACCCAGGATTAAAAGTTAAAACCGAATTATCGAAACTCAAAACAGAAGGCCAAATAATATGCAGAAAATTAAACCTCACCTCCAAGTTACAGAACTCATATCAAACTTCTACCTTTCCCTGGGTTAGCTTAATCGGGCTCTAAAAAACCCGGCCCAAGAGCTAGGCTTTTAGGCTGGCCTTCAACAACGGGCTTATGCAATTTTTTGTAGTCTTTGAAAAATTTACTCGTGCTTATTTTTCCAAATTGCACCCGAAATCACTTGATTACCTATAAAAATTAAACCAGGAATTCGCAAGTTAACTTTCTGAAGGGGCCAGAATAGCTTCTATTTTTGTTAGCTGCGAAAAAAATGACTTTTTCGCGTCGTTTCGATAGGACAGCTTAGTTTTGACTGGCGCTCGTACTGCGGGCACAGCCGCCGTATGCAAGGTGTCATCGATTATCATCGATTGTCATCGATCTTAATTGGCCAGTCTTAAAAGAGGATTCTTTCATTAAAATTTAAGATTTAGCGCAAAAACCGCTATGGATGTAATATTGAAAGAATGTGTTGTAAAGGGTACCATGAGTGTGGGTATAGTTACTGTAACGACTAAGATAAAGTTAACGCTCATTCTTCCCGTAGAACTGTATAATCGGTGAATGAAGGTACCCTGAGAGAGAAGTAGAGTAAGAACTGGATGTTGTGCGCTATATTTTACTTTAATCACAGAAAGGAAAAGAGACTGATTATCGTAATGCATGTCTTATTCATTTTTGATTTTGTTTTGGAATATCCCGGATGCCTATACACTGGGCTACATATGAAACTTGTTATTTTCTGTAATTTGCGAGTTTGATTTTCTCCAGGTGTTACTGTATCTGATTCTCAAGGCACATGCAATCCTCATTTAATTGTGCATTTCTTTCAGTAGCCACTAAAGCAAAAGTTTTTCACCATAAACTTATACACACATTTGCCCCCGATACAAATAAATTTATTGTTGCACGCAATACCTTTTGAAAGATCTTGTCTTTTTTTATCCTGTAAGCTTATGTGATTTGCTGCAGCCCATAATGCGGAACTTTTAAAGCATTCTTTATAACATGTTGGAAGCTTTATAGGCAATTTCTTCAAATCAAAATTACAACATAAGGTAGAATTGCATCCCAAAAAATTCAAGATATTGCGGGAAGAATTTTCACAGTTGACTTGTTGATCGCTGCCATTTTTTTTTTTTTTAACAAAGCATGCTTTGAGGTTCTATCATAGTTCCCCATCATCGATGGCACTGATAAGGACAAGACGTTTGACTTTTTCATTCCCTTTCCCCATGAAGATAATCTTCGTCCATGTCTTTCACAAATTCCTTATTTACTGATATGAAGCTCGCACGATACAAATTTAGGAACGAAAAAGGTTTTGACAATTTGCTTTCTTTCAATGATTGCCAAATGATTTCACCTCCAGATTCGTAGTTTTTGTTGAATGCAACGTACTAATTAATTCGTCAACATTTAGTTTTTGTTTAACTCAAAGGTCAGTGGGGGGAGGGGGGGGGGGGGCGTTTTGGACTAAAAGCAGTACTACCGACACTTTACTGAACTTGGCTTCACGAGGGGAGAACAGGACAAAGCAAATTCAGGAGGCTTTCATCTGCGCGTGTGATCGTGGCACATGCAGTTAAAGCCATCTGAAGAGTGAAGAGCAACGCATACATGAAGTATGCGGAAATAGAGAGTGGAATGCCCAGGAGTGCCCTTCCCCAAAGAGTGATTACTGGTAAAGGTTTTTGAAAACATGGAGGCCTTTAACTTAATTTCCAAGCCTTGCATTGACATCTCTGGTTCTCTGTCCCGAATACCGTTGTTGGAAGTCAAAAACGTAAATAGGGCAACTGAAGGCTTAAATATTTCAGTAGAAAGCCAAAATTCCAAGTGGACGTATCGAATGATAGCCCTTTACCCCGAGCCAAACATTTTCCCGTGCATCCCTCCCAACTAATTAATATCTCTTCTGGCTACAAAAAATGGACTGACATTTCTATTCCGCTAATCTCTACTATTTTTCTTTGTTTTTCTTAATCAGAAATTACCTTCTACGTGTTTAGGTTGCTATTGAGGGCTACTGAGGTTTACATTTAGTTTTGAGTGGCGAGGGTGATGGAGGTACGTTTGAATAGTTATTACTTAGTTTTGCTCTGTGTGAGAGATGTAATAAACATATCATAGCTGTAATCAGTCCATTAACACACATATCAAGTAGGGGTAAGGGGGGTCTGGGACACGTTCTATTTTCTAGTATTTTCGCTCCTAAAGTAGGGAAAATAAAATAAAAGGTGTCTCACTAGTTATTTTCCCTATTTTAGGAGCCGAGATTCTAGAAAATAAAGGGTGTATCAGATTTCTCCCTCCAACTATAGATTTGAGTCATCGTGTTTGAAATCATTTTAGAATAAAAAGTAGCGAGGTAAAAAAAGAATGACGCTTCGGCTACGAGATGTCACCATTATCAAATGCAAATTATTATAAGTTGGGGAACGTTATATAGAAAATAGTGAGTGAGAAAATACATTAGAATAAATGAGGCGAGGATGAAAAAGTAGTTAGGCGGATATACTACTACTACTAATCCTTGTCGGGCCCATGAGGACTCTTAAGACCGGCCAGAAGATTGCGCCACTCATCCCGGTCAGCCGCCAACGCGGCTGCAGCCCCCCACGAATGCCATCCCAGCTGGTTTCTTTCTTTCTCCACAGTTCTCCTCCACGTTTCTCTTGGCCGGCCTCGCCTCCTTTTACCTTCAGGAGCCCATGTTAGTGCAGTCCTCGAGATGTTGCTAGGACTAGTCCTCAATATGTGTCCTATCCATCGCCATCTTCTCACTCGTATAAGGGCTGATACTGGCGTACTCCCTGTTGTTTCATAAAGCTCTTCGTTGCTAAGATGGTTAGGCCAGAATCTCCTCAGCACTCTCCTCAGGCATGTGCGGTGAAACACATCCACTTTGTTAAGATCAGCTGCTATTACTCTCCACATTTCGGCTCCATACAGTAGCACGGACAGCACGTTTGAGTTCAGGATGCGCAACTTGGTCTTCTGGCTGAATTTGCCTGACCTCCAGATGTTCTGAAGTCTGGTGAATGCAATTCTAGCCAGTGCTAGCCGCCTTTTGATGTCAGCCTCTGTGCCACCAAGTTTGTCAAGTACTGAACCTAGGTACACAAAGGATTCCACATCCTCCACCTCCTCTCCTTCTATCCTTATGTAGTCTGTGCATCTGTGGTTCATCCTAAGCGTCTTGATCTTGAGCGGGTTGATCTTGAGCCCAACAATCCCGGCGGTGGCTACTAGTCTATCAGTTTTCTCCTGGAGATCAGCAAATCTGCTTGAGATCAGAGCAACATCATCAGCATAATCCAGGTCTTCTAGAATTGAGGTAAGCTTCCATCTCAAGCCGCGTTTCCTGTTATTTGTGCGCCGCATGACCCAGTCCATGATCAAAACAAAAATGAAGCCGGACATCGGACACCCCTGCCGCACACCGCTCTTCACTTCAAACCAGCTAGAAAACCTTCCGCCCTCTGTAACACAGCTTGAGCTCTGATGGTACATTGCCTTGAAAGTCCTTATAAAGATGTCAGGTATGCCATACTGCCTCATGATGTCCCAAAGTCGTTCTCTAATGATGCAGTCAAATGCCTTTGAAAAGTCAACAAAGTTGATGTACAGTGGTGCTTGCCATTCTTGGCATTGCTCCAGGATGTTCCGTAGAGCAAAGATTTGATCAGAAGTTCCCCTTCCCGATCGAAACCCTGCCTGCTCCTGCCTAATCATCTCGTCCACACCACTCTTCAGTCTATCAATGAGCACACGGCATAAGATTTTGCTTGGTACAGAGAGCAGGGATATACCGCGATAGTTATCACACTCAGAGAGGTCTCCTTTCTTCGGCACTTTTACTATGAGTGACTTCTTCCAGTCCTCTGGTACACATTGATCTTTCCAGATGGAATTGAAAAGTGAGTACAGTTGCTTCACAGCATCGTTCTCAGAGCACTTGAGCATCTCAGCACTGATGGCATCAATCCCTGGACTCTTGCCATTCTTCAGACGGTGGATAGCTCTCTTGATCTCAGCAATTGAGATGTCAGCAGTCTCAATGCTTGTGATGACCTCGGGAGCTTGATTTAGTTCTGGCAGAGTCATGCCAGGTCGAGATACATTCAAAACTCCCTCAAAGTGCTCCCTCCACCTTTCTAAGACTTCGTCTTCATTTACAAGCCGCTTGCCTTCTCTATCTTTGATGGTAGTCATATTCCTTCTTTGTCCAGCTATCTTTCTAGTGAGCTGGTACAGATCACTGCTACAGTTTTTCCTGGCTGCCGTTTCAGCTTCTTCTGCTAAATTGTTCAGCCTTCTCCGCTTGTCTGCCCGGGCACTGGCTTTCACCTCCTTGACCTTAACTACATATGCAGCAGTGGCTCTCTCCTTCAGGCGAGCAGATCGTGCACATCCTATCTTCTCCTTTAACCTTCGTCGCTCTTCAATCTTCTTGTAGGTCTCTCCGCTGATCCAGTCACTCTTCACTCTTCTCTTTTCTCCCAACACCTTCTTGGCACTCTCAAGTTAGGCGGATATAAATAGTACTTAATCATCAATCGCCGGTCGGGCTAGACTGGAATGGTAAGAAAGAGATTGCAAACCAAGTGAACAGATCAATCATTTATTATGTTGGGCTTGGTAATCCAGCGCTACTTGTATGGTGAACGTAACTCTGCTCTGCTCACTTAATAGAATGTTTTTTGTTATTGTATAGCGTCGTTCTCCGCCATCTCACGATCAGGAGTCGTGGAGAATTAAATACCAGTTGGAAAATGAAGACGATGCCTTGGCCAGGGCGCTGGAACTTTCACGATTAGAACATCTTCGACAAACAGAGGAAGTAAGTTGTAAATATTTCAAAGTACGTTTATTTTTATTTCACAATGAGTCGCCAGTTTGTTGGATAATAGCGCAGCTGAGTTAAACGATCAAAATTTATAAATTATTACTCAAAAGTCTGACCTGAGAGTGGTTTTTCCTACCTGTAGAGGGGCTGTGTCATGGAACAGTTTGGACAGAAAAGCGGAGAGAATAAATTATTTTATTTTGTTGCAAAGTGTGCTTAAAGTTTTGCTTTATGCATGGGTAAAAAATAGGGTTATTGGATTTCGCGATAGCTCCTGTCAATACGTGAAAGACTGACGGCTACTTTAAAAGGGTTACGACACTCTTTATGCGAAGATACGAAAGCGATTTCCGTTACTATAGCATTTTTTTTTCACATACCCTCTCCCCCCAACCCCTCCGGCCCCTCCCGCCCCCCGTCAAAGCCCACTTACATAGTTTCTCTATCGAGTTATTGAAACACGAGTGGAAGTTTAAGAGAACAATAAATGCTGTGGGAACGCAAGCCGCAGACGAGTGTTTCCGCAGCTTTTTCGAGTTCTCCCAAACTTTCACGTGTGTTTCTAAAACTCCATAGAAACATAGAGAAAATGTTTCTATTCCTTCTAGAAAACACAGCGACGAGAAAAAGGAAAACAACTTGTTAACTTTGATTATCAAAATGTCAATTCTCTTTGCTTACGCTATCGTCGCGTCAGCAGTGTCTCCATCGAGTTATAGAACAAGATTTTTAGTCAGTGAACGCGTATTCTCTTAGGACTGTTTTCTAAACAATAATACTATGCGCAAGCTCGTTATTATGTCAGTTGCTACGAGCATTATTATGCTCAAAGACTCTGCATGATAATAACTTATGTGAAGACAAGAGTAATAATGATAATGACAATGACAATGACAATGACAATGACAATGACAATGACAATGA
>CM042746.1:40156248-40166248 GCA_022496165.2 Catalaphyllia jardinei | reverse complement strand
TACCTGAAAAATATAAGGTGGGAAATTCAAACGTCACGTCTCAAGGATCCTTTTAGATGTGGTGGCCCATGTTGCTTTGCCAAGGCCTGAAGGCTCTTATGGTATTCATTAATTTTTAGGATTCCAGAGGCCAGGAATTCACAGTAGTGCTACTGGACTCCGAGGGAATTGACGCTGCGGACGGTGAGAGCCGTGATGATAATCAGATATTTACTTTAACAGTCCTTCTGGCTTCGGTGCTCATTTACAACTCTCACGGTGTCCCGACAAGGCGTGACCTCGAAGGACTGGAGTATCCTACATTACAAATATAACATAATATAGACAACCTCAAATACCACAGGGTCGTTATTTTTGGCAGGAGAATCAAGAAGCCGGGGATACATTTTCCCCTCTAGTCATTTGGGTAATTGAGCAGCTAATCGCGTTTTCAATTTCAACGTATACTGCTGCTGTTGCTGTATCCCCGATTCAGGGATTTAGCCATGAAAAACACACTCGGATGTTTCAAAACAAAATGTCCCTTGGGTTTGCTTCGCTCGATCTACTCTCCACAGAAATTAAGTTGCCATGGGATCTGGCGTGGTTTCCCCGATTGTGTAGAGAATATCACGCCCGACTAGTATGAGGGGAGATGCGTGTTCGAATCCTGCTCGAGACACGAGGTTTTTCTTTCACTTCAGACGCGTATGTCGCCTCCCCCTGTAATTTTTTTACATCTATTTTTCATTATAAGCTCCTTGATAAAACCAGTATCGGTGCTTCATGACACAAACAACCCATAAAATGATTACAGCTGATTTTCTTTAACGCTGGCTTTAGTTTTATTGTGAAGTTGTCTCAGCGAATCCATATTCGATCTCACAGAGGATGGACTGTTGGTGCAAAAGAAACTGAGTTCTTTCACAGAACGTTTCCATTCTTTATTTGGCTGTTGAGGGATGTGACACAATCCATTCCGAGTGACTGCAGAAACATCAAAGACTACTTCTTGAAGAAGGTTGGACTCCAAATGTCTGCCAAACGATACATACTGGACAATCTAGCTCTAAACATTGAGACTAAGGTTGTTCGAATCAGGGCGCCAAATCTGGGAATATTCCATTGATGTTACGGAATCCATTTCTATGTTTGTTATTGGTTGGATGAGTCTCGATACGTTACTGGTGCGGCAATTGTCGCTTAGTTTAATATTTGTCAGCTGCAATGAAAAACCTGTAGATTTGGAGAGCTTTCTTCTGCGACAATATAGGAAATAATACGCAATGCCAGACAGGAAACTTCAGAACACACAAATTACGTTCGTTAAAGGGAACAACAAAATTTGCCGACAGGTCCAAAAACTGTCCAGGATATCACTCAGAAAACGGGTTTCAAGCTTAAAAATTAGGCTTATCACTCTGTTTTAGTAGAATGTTTTACCTTACAATCGATTCATCGGCAACACAATCTGTAGTTTTGGTGATAACAGCTGCGTAAACAAGGAAACTCTTGCTTAGTTTTTCTTGAACAAGGCGTTTAATTTTTAGCAAAGCCACTTCCTCGAATCTTCCAATAACGTTCAACAATTTTCACAATTTTCCAGAATGTAACATCTGACATGACTCATTCAACTCAAGACGTTAAAATCATGGCGTAACAAACTTGGCACCTTTTCATATCATCACCTTGTTTAGATCAAACTACAATGTTCACATTATCCTGTTGATTGAGGAATTTAATACAGCAATTGCTCCATTCACCCTTGTTCTGTCCGAGGTTTATTACACATCACCTCGTGTGCAACGTAGGCTCTTAGAATACCCGCCACTGCATTATTTTTACAAATCAAAAAGACATTACTTCGCAATAAGTCAGGGTGTTTCTTGGACCAAATTGATCGGAATTGCGTTTTCGCAACACGTTTATTTGCTCACTAGTTAGTCTAATAATAACTGACTTGCAATTATAACTTTTTTTTTTAAAGCTGCTTGATTGAAGTTTAGTAATTTGATTCTTCTTTATAAAATATTCAAGACAGTACGCGCATTCTCATTGGTTGACAGGTGTGTTTAGATGAGAGTATGCAAACACGGTTGTCATGTCACGCATTCCCTGTTTCCCCGGCACAATTTGAGACCATTTCAAAGCCGGTTGTCTAACTCTCAAGTACAAATATTAAGGAATTCAAACGAAGAAAACTTTTACAAGTTTTGATTTGGGGATTGACCATCTCTTTCCCTCTGAACCGTGAAAAGAAAGCAAAAGAAAGAAGTACAACAGTGCTTTCCATGCCTCGATGTTGGTGAGCTAGACGACCTCGTCGAGGGAGCTCAAGCGAAGACAACAAAATATTATACAACAAAATACGCAGTAAACGTTTTTCGAGACAATTTTTGCATTTAATTACTACAATAAAATTCCCAAAATCACCTTCTATTTTTTTTAAAAAAGATGCACTATAAAATTAAACGCGAACTATATGCTACAGACTGGGAATGCGAAATCTGTTCAAAGGTCTCTTGGTTCAAAACAAATTTAACACGGCCGATCGGTTGCCGTGTTTTGGCTGTCAAATGTTCAACAAATGACCATTAAAACTTGGAAAAAATGTACCAGACAGCTCACCAGAATGATGGATTTAATGCCCCTCGACTTAACTGCATAAACTCAGCCCTAGCCTGCTTGTGCAATGATTCCAAACCATCAAAACTTCACAAGGCACGATGAGCGATTCAACTTCTCAACCATCTTCTCGCACTGCCAAATCGGGCAAATTCACGTTACTTTCAAGAGCGATCAAGCACAGTGATTTCATCTTCAAGTTTTTTCCTTACAGAGTCGTAAATCTTTTGAATATTTCTTCTGTTTTCACCGAACTCTAGGCATTTCTCCCAAAGATTTAGAAGGATTCAAAGCGCCCGCTTGCTGGCGAATTTGGCACAAATGTTGACTTTTGTAACGCGAACTTCCATTGGTTCATGCGTTATCAGATACGTGTTTTGATTGGTTAGTAGGAAAGATGATTGTCTAGAGCGTGTATTGAGAAAAACTTTTTGGATCAAGAAGTTATAAACAAAACTTCCCTTCATTTGTCGAATTAATTTGAGAAATATTTTATAAAAGCAATAGAAAACTATTTTCCTGTGTTTGCATAGCCTGATATAAACACTCGAAGGGTTGGAAGAATTCTCGACAGCTATGCAAACCCGAGACGAAGTCGAGGGTTTGCATTACTGTCTCGAATTCTCCCAACCCCTCTGGTGTTTATATCAGGCTATGCATACACGGAAAACGTTTTCTATTGCTTTAATAACTGTTGTTTACACAGGTTTTCAGAGATCAAGATTTACCGACGGGTCCAGGTGGCCGAGGACAGAAAGTTGCTGAGAGCATCTTGCGATTCTTTCCTGGGTTTGACGCCTTCGCTTTGCCTCTTCCTTCTGCTGATGATAAAGTAATACAAAATCTTAAGGAGAACAAGGTTCTTTTGCAGTCCAAATTTTTGAGTGAATTGGAAGAGTTCAAGAGTTTGCTAAGATCCACTTTGGTCCCAAAATACAGCTACGCTAGTGGAGAGTTTGTAACTGGCGAAGGTGAGGAGTTTCTAACAGAGCGTTGTATTACTACAAGTATTTCACTTATGAGAAAATTGATTTTTGAAAGGCATCAGTAGCAACATTTTTTCCCCCTCTTCTCGCCGTCTTGAGCGAGAGACAGAGACCCTGTTTTGTTCTGCATATCACAGTTTCCCCAAAACGTAACCTTTCAAGAGACATTTCAAATCCGTCCCACTGAAGAGCAAAAAAAATAATGAAATTCGATGGTGCATTTTGAAAAAAATCAAACTTTTAGTCGATAGATTTTCTGCATTTTTTTCTCTAAACGTAGAAAATCGGCAGAGATAATGATCCATCAAAAGAAAAATAGGGATTACCAAACGTCTAAGATAGTTAAATCTAGGCAAAGTAATAGCAATGGCCATCTGCCCTATCATTGATCATTTTATTACATAGTGCGGGCACGCGCTCTTATGCATGACGAGGCGTGTGAGATTGCGTGCGCAGTAAGGATGCCCAGAAACAATTAGCGCCAACGTCTTAAAAACATTGCCTGTGATATACTGATTATGTTGTTGCAATTGAGGACATACTGGTCGACAATTTTTGCTAGTATATGTACCAAGCCATCGTTTTATTTTTATTATTATTATTATTTCTTTTTCATTATCCATTACCATTAGTTATTATCGTTATCGTTATTATTATCATTATCAAGTGAGCTTTAGCGTTAATAAAGGTTTCCTATATGTCAGGCCTCGCTGCTTTAGTTACCTTGTACGTCGATGACATCAACACTCCTGGTGCTATTCCAAATGTACAAGGGGCTTGGGACACCTTTGTACAGTCTAAATGTTTAGACGCCAAGCAAGTTTCTCAACAAAAGTATCGTGACCTAATGACGTCAATGTTACCTGGGAAACTACCTTGTGACAATGATGAGTTGCGTAACTGTCATAACACTGCACTGGAAGAAAGTGAAACCCTGTTTATGGCAGAGACGACTGGAATTTCTACCAACAGCGTTGAAAGGCATTTGAGGGAACTAAAGGTGACACTCTTTTGTGAGATATTTTGTTAGTAAATAATTAAAGCTGTTGGCGATTAAACCCTCTGCCTACGAGAATTTATGCAAAAAAAGATGCGAAAGATCAGAGTAATCCATAAGTTGGTTTTGCAGTAGAATCTATTGTGTTGTCGTTAACGAGCTCGATCACTGAGATTTTAGCATCTGACCAAAGTTGCTTGTTTAACATCGCAATAAGCATGATCTTGTTATCCCAGGTCTCCAGTAGTAGTCAGTGGCTGTGGTTTCGGCATCAGGACATTTTAAAAGTATTTTAAACCTAACTCTCATGCTTTCCATGTAATATAATGATGCTTGCTTTGTCTAGGCCGAATTGAACAAACACTTGAACCAGTGGCAGATTGAAAATACCCAGTTGACAAGAAAGCGCTGCGAAGATCTTCTAGTGCAACTTAAAAGAAAACACCTGGATCCGGTCCTTCAGCAATTGCAGGGAAGAGACGGATCCAAATTATCTTTTGACGACATTATTGAAGTATACCATCTCATTAAAAAAGACTATGATGAACTCGCAGTTGGTGCCAAAGATGCTATTGCTGCAGCATTCTTTGACTTCCACCCTGTAAGAAATCGTAACCGTTTATTTTAAGTGAATTCCTTTGCTGTTTTAGTCTTTGTTTTCAGTTTTGTGTTTTGGATCACACCAGGTACACGGAACTAGGGGTAGGGTGGACGAATTTGAGGAAGATGCAATGTTTGAGGACTGAGACGGAGGCGAGGTCCATAAACGCGCACGAAAGAGAAAGAGACCAATATTCGGCCAACTTGTTCAATCAAGGCTTACACAGATGTCATCACGGAGTTTTTTCTTATGGAATAATCTCAAACGAGTAATCTCAAGCGGGCAGCCCTCCCGGAGAGCTAATTGAGCTATTATAAACATAAGGGTTTCGATGAGGTTTATCCGGTAGCCCGGAAAATTGGCCAAAGTTTTCCACCTGATCTTTTTTTTTTTAAAATTATTATTAGCAGTAGTCATGCACCTCTTCGGAACCTCTAATTTTATTTGCTCCCGGAGTCATCCACCTCTATTGTTTTCAGGACTAGGGCCATTGTTTCTGTTGTTTATTCTATTGTTTTCTCGGCCAATCCTGTTAGACCTTACGAGAGGTGCGTGGCGCCTCATTATTAGTGAGACCTGAGATCGGCAAAATTTAGTAAGGGCCATAATCAGGTCTAGCGCCCCCATGCAGACTCTGCGTCGTATATGCAATATTGTAACATTGTTGCAGAAAGAGATCTCTTGGCTGTTTTTATTTCTCCTTCCTTGAACCAAAAAGTTGCCCTTCGGTAACAAAAGAATGTCCCTTTCACAACTTACATTTGTTGAAAAATTGTTCTAGGAACTAGCAAAGGAAACAAAGCGACACCTTGAGCTGTTAAGGCAACTGAAAAACTTTGATGAGAAAGTTGCCCAAGAGAAGGCAGTGGAAGCTTACCAAGAGCGCGAGAGAAGACGGCTTGAGGTACGTTTTGTGCGCATGTACGTTTGAATGTCGTTTTCAGAGGTGCGGTAAACTGTTAAAAAATTAAAAAAAGATAATTCTCGAATTGAATTTCTTACCGCAAAGCAATAAATGGTGGCTCATTTTAGTCTCAAGTGCAATCTAGTATAAGTAGATTCAGGCCGATTATTTCTCGCATTGCGACAAATACGAGACAAAGAATTATCTTCTTTAACTAGCATTGATTAACTTTCATTTGGAAAGACCAAAACTCATTCGTTTAACCCAACAAATACATTATTTGATGTAACAGAGAATTAACTCTGAAGTGTAAATTTTAGTGCTAATTTAATACATTATTTGTCTACTTATATAACACTAACATAAACATTATATTTGAAATTAGGAGCAAAAATTACGCTTGCAACAAGAAAATAAAGAGCACAGACAAGAGGTAAGGTATTTTATCTCATGTAAGTTCTAATACATCAGTTGCTTAAAATGATTTCCATAATTCGGTGATATCAGTACATATATATTCAAGTACCTAGTTTGAACCTAGAGGACTAATTGAGGGTTCTTAAAGTGTGTTACACTCGACGAAGACAGTCATTAGCGAGGGGAACCTTTGTTGGTCAGCTTCACCCTCCGCAGTAACCATTACCTGATTCCCATTGATCAACCTAGCGTTTTTTTCTGTGGTCAAATATAATTAGGCATGCGGACAAGCCGACCGGGTCATCAATAATAAGTTCTTATTAACCGAGCTTCAGGTCTGTATTGCAGAGAATCGTGACCGAGGTCGTGAGTACAAACCGAACGCAGTGAGGTATGTACACACAACTGCGGTCAAGATTCTTTCATACAGACCGACTGGGCTCGGTTAGTAAGATGTTTATTATATGGCAAACAAAAAAGTTAAACTCGATTAATGTAACTGGTTTGTACTAGCTGACATTTTGCTTGCAAACAGCTAGAAATCTGCAAACATTTCCTCGTCGTCTTTCCTTTCTTTTCTCAATGGGTTGGCGCTTCCATAGATAGATGTTGTTGTTGTTGTTGTTTGTTTTTTTTTTAGCAGAAAACAGTCAAATGTTTTCTATTTTAGTTTGCCTTTTTTTACAGCAAAATGTACCCTCAACTGGTCTGGATGTTGGTCTATATAGTAATATCTAGTTTGCGGTCAAGGTCGATTTCAACCAATCAAATTCGTGAATTTAGTAGTTCCCAGTACTTGTGACACAAAGCCATATAACAAGAAAGAAGTTGATTAATAAACCTCTCCGCCTCTTTTGTATGTCAAACTACCAATAATTGCAATAACAGCTAATGTACTAAATAAATAGTATAAAGGTAATTTTTATAGATGCGAACGGTATTTTCTTTTTTCTTCTTCTTCTTGCAAAGATGGAAATGTTGATTGCCAGATTGGAAAAAGAGAGAGCTGAACTGCGCGAGAAAATGAAAATTGAAAAGAAAGTGCAGCAAGAGCAGTTGCAAAATATGGAGGCGGCACATATGGAGCAGGCCGAGCAGGAACGTGAAGCTTTCATAAAGGAAAATCATGCCTTTGAGAAGCGGTTTCTAGAGATGCAAAAATCTAACGAGGAAAACATGAAAATGATTAAGAACATGTCAGAGTTGATTGCCAAACACGAAGCAGAGAAAATGAAGCTTCGTGCAAAGATGACAGTGCTACCCGAAGAGGAGATGGAAGCTTCTTTAAAGGAGATGACCGACAGGCATTCTGAAGAGGTAAGAATGCTGCTTGAGGAAATGGATATTCAGCTTGATGGAATTGACAGCATGAAGAAATCAAGCGACGAGCAAGAGTTCTCCCCTGCAGACAAGAAAGAGCGCGCTGCGAGTCTGGAGGAATTGCCGCACCTGATCAATGCCAGAAAAGAAATGGTAGGTGGTCTACAACAAAGAATTTCAGAAACTGAAAAGGAGCAACAAGCAGTGGAGAAATCAAGGTACTTGAAGCAGGGGCTTAAAGTTGTAGCGAAAGTGGCGCCAGTAGCTGGTAAAGCTATGGCTGTTTATTATCCTCCGTCCGCACCGTATGCAGAACCGATTGCCAGTGTTGTGAGTGCTGTTGCCGGGGCCTTGTCAGAGTGCGACTGCAGCATAATGTAATACGGTTCCGAGTGACTTTATTTTTGTAACCCCATCGATATTTAACAACTATTCACCGAAGTGGAGGTGGCTAGTGGTGGATATTTACCGAGCCGCGAAGCGGCGAGGCAAATATCCAACGCTAGCCGCCGACACTGAGGTGAATAGTTGTTTTAGTATATACTAAAACAGTTAGATAATATACACCACAAAACATTAATTTGGATGGTTTTTGTCACTTGTCACGGTGCAAACCGGGACGCCATTTTTTCCGAGTTGCTCAGAGGTAAATAGCACAGGATATTCGGAGTTTGACGAGCCAATCAGCGCGCGCGTTTAACACAATCCACTCTTTTAGTATATACTAAATACTAATGGCCCCTAATAATTAATAAATTACGTTCTCGTTGTGAATTGAAAGCAAAGTAAGGGAGGCATTGGTGGCCTCCTTAAAAACGGAAACAAATGAATATAGTCGCGACTCTCGTCCACAGAAGCGGCGAGGTTTATAGTCAGGGTGCCCAAGCCTTTTCTGTGGACGTATGACGGATATTTTGCGCACAAAATATTCCCACGTAGGATTATGACACCTTACTGCTTTGTTACCTTAAAAGAAAAAAAAAACTCTTTCAAATAACTTTTAAGATTTTTATTTCATTCTCTTGGAAATGTTAGATTTTTCAGCAACCTTTTTTTAAAGAAGCGTTCGACAAAAGTAGCCCTCTAAATGATTACATGTAAACCTAAAGACTATCTCAGCCTACAACTATCAACAATAAAAGAATCTACATTAGTTTAATTCGGATCAGGTAACCGTATTCAGTTCAAAACAACTAAGTATATTAAGTAAACGCTTGTAAGAAGAACAGGCCTTGAAAAAAATGCATATTAGTCCTCCCGTCACCATTCTAAGAAAACTTCGGTTGCACAAAAGCAGAAAAGGCTAGACTTCCTTGATTTGGTAAAGGGTGGAGAAAACAGGGTAAAAAATGTGATCTGTAAGAAAGAAAAAGGAGGTCACGCACCATTTAGGAAAGTCAACTTCAACTATTTTTTTTGTGTGTGCGTTATCGTGTGGCGTGACGATGCGAGGTGAATTAAGTGAGGCGGAAACATTAAGTGCATGCTATCTAGTCATGATAGTAATATTTGGTCAATCCAGCAAGTTAATTTGGCTACGGTCAGTACAGTAATAAAATTATTATTGTGATATATAGTAAGACATTAAGAAAATAAAATAAGAAATTTATCACGCAAGAATAATCCGAAAATAATGATTGGTGCAAGTAGAAATGCAGAACGTTTGGCTTATGTTGTTTGCCATATCATTAAATTCAGCTTATGAGATAGTTAGGGTAATGACAACTTAAGTGGCACACCATCATTGCATTTTGGTGTATCTCAACATGGAATTGATTTGAATAAATGACTTGTGTATTTTTTTTTTCTTACTTCCTTGTTTTTTTTATTTATTTTTTCTTTTCTTTCTTTTTTTTCTTCCAAGATATTAGCTCAGTTAGAGTTACTCTGATAATTAGAAAATTAAACGAAACTTGCCTGGAAGTTTAAGTTTGATTGTAATTCTGTCGGGTGTCTAGAGAGCAGAGATTACACGAGATACTACGCTTGCGCACGATTGGTCATCCTTCAAAGAGGAGTTGCCACATGAGGCCCCATGATAAAAAACACAATATAACAGAAAACTGGGAGGGATTCATTGAGCAATGGGTTGGCATGTAATTTCTGCTCTCTAGATGCCTGATAGAATTCCAATCAAACTTTTAACTTCAAGTCTTGTTTAATAGCCCTTT
>CM042746.1:40125657-40136001 GCA_022496165.2 Catalaphyllia jardinei | reverse complement strand
TGCGTTTGGGTGCCATGAAAACACCCCGGGAAACAAATAAAGAAAAACGATTTAAACTCGTGTCAATCTTATCTATGGTCACTCAATGTTCATAGGCGGCAACAGCCAGAAAGGATCGAGATATTTATCCTTTCCGGTTTATCGCTGTCGCGTCCCGTGGATACAAAAACTGACCTAAATTTGAACAACATTATAGCCACTCTGTATTTAATTACTATTTCTTCGGTAAAAAAAATCGCCGGCAAATGTCCTCAAACTTGATCTTGTTGATAGGAGATAATTCTCGTATCATAGGGGTCAGCGGTACTCCGCATGGGCCTTATTGTGTGTGTAAAACGAACATGGCTGCATGTGAGCTGAGAATAAAGTGTTCTCGAAAGCTGTTGCTCCTTCGATGGAAGCTTTTCCAGCCGGTCAACAATCTCAACTCCGCTCGATGAATGCCAAAACTGGTGAGCATCGACGCTCAGAGCTACGCGGCCTTGACGTCACACTCTATGCGCGCTACGATTGGTCCGTTGCAAGCCAATTGACCTCTTTTCCACTACGACATTGGAATCTCAGGAATGTTACCTTACAACAGGAATGTTACCTTACAAACATTTCCCTCGATCACTGAGATTTTTTCCGCCTGCACAGTACTTTCGAACAGCTCTATAATACTGCCGCCTCGCCAGCTACGCATCTTCGCTCAGCTGGCTCGTTGGCAGTGAACAAAATAATTCTTAGGAGCGCTAGCACTAACGAAAGGAAACTGACAGTTATGCTTTCTCAGTGAGCCGACGATCGCTCTTGCACAACTACAATTTTCCTAATAAACTCAATCCGCGCGATTTTGCAATAGCGTGAGTTTAATACTATATTGAGAAATGATTTGTCTAATTAAATATATTAGTCAACCTGCATGGACCAACATCTTCTATTTCGTAAATAATAGAAGCTCAGTTTGTAAAAGGATACTCAAGTCCTTCCAAATCAGTTCGTGTAGGTACACCAACAGAATTGTAGATCAACACAGAGCTGAGAAGTATGCTCAGTGTGAATATGCTGTCATCATTCCTGCCTTCGGCTCCAACAGCGTCAGTTCCTTCGGAATCCAGTAACACAACAGTGAGCTCCCGTCCACGTTCATCTACGTATTTCTCTGGAACCACCCACATCCATATTCCCATTGTCTCGGGATCAAACGAATGGCCCAAAGGGAAGACGTCCCCTTGGTCGAACGCTCTGCTAAGGATGTACGATTTGCCCCTTCTGCATGGCCCTGCAATTGACACCACGCAGACTGGTCCCTGAATGGTCCTGAGTTTTCGCAGTGCCGCGTTCACCAGCTGCAGTCCAGTGCGGGGTTGGGTTTGGTCACGTTGAAAATTCCCGGATGTCTCATCCCAATTGCAGTTGTTTGGTATACAAAGTGGAATAGCTGCCATGTTATTTCTTGATCTTCTTTCAGGCGAGATTTCTAAGAGAGTAAAAAGATGAATTTCATTGTAGAGCGGGACATTCGATGAACAAAATTATTCAGGACGGTTCAGGTGGGACCGCCCTGACCCTCTATGTAAACTTAACATTTTATAAATGCATGCATCTAAAACCACAAATCAATATTCAAGGCTATAATGGTTTGACTATTTTTGTAGACTACGTTTTGTCAATCTATATCGGACAGTCCTTTGAGAGTGACGCGAAAAATAGCGTAAGAGAAAAATCGCCTTCCTCTATGTTTTTCGGATCTATCTCGATGGACTAAGCGAAAGACTGAAACTCCTCATAGGCTCAGTTCTATTTTTGCGGGTATTGAAACAAAATTTCTAATAGAAAATTTTAGAAAACTAAGTGAGGCACTGTTAGAGTTTTTTGGGATATAGGGGATATTTAGGTATTAACAGGGGGGAAATTAATAGAATAAGGGGTATTTGGAGCAGATTTTCCGAGATATCAAGTGGGAATTTGCGGGATACGGGATGTTTTCAATAAAAATTAACGAGACATGGAATACTCCGAACCCCCTCTTATAAGGCCTCCTACATAGAATTGAAATGATGTAATTGACAGTACCAACAATGAAAGGGAGAAGTATTTATTATGTTTGGAAAACAATGGCCGAATTTGTATTAGGGAGGAGTTATCCGTCTGAGACGAATAACATGTCTGAGACGGGTAACTCGTCTGCCTCAGACGGATAACTCGTCTAGGTATAAATCCGGTGTTTAGACGAATTATGTGGCTAAATTCGTCTTCAACCGATTCGTCTGTCAGCACGTCTCCAGGACGTGTTCACAGACGGATCAATTGAAGATATATTTAGCCACATAATTCGTCTAAACACCGGATTTATATCTAGATGATTTATCCGTCCCGGGACGCTAAATCGTCTGAGATGGAGAAATTGTCTTCTAATATAAATTCGGCGTCGGATAATTCGTCTCTAGTAAAAATTCGGCCAATATCCCAAAACTGGGGCTTGCCGAGAATCTTAGGAACGTTTTCGATCGAAATCTTTGTACGAGTTTGAACATGCTAGGGCACGGTCCTAAAAAAATCTGACACTGCTACATTAAAAACCTCACGAAAAAAAAATTAGTTATAATCTGCGTACTTTATCAATGATTCTGCCACTTGTAAAAAAATACTTATTTTTATAGCTTCTGCCAAGTGTACGTCTTCGGATACCCACAATATATGGCTGGGGCAAGGCGAAGTCCTGTTTACTTCATCGCGCTCCAACAAAATGGCCCCTCGTATCTTTACTCGGAGTTTAATCCGGTACGCGTCTATGTGAAACTTTCTTTAGTATCTTCCAGCGGAAATCGATTAAATGTCGATAAACCAATTTACCGCAGAATGTTTCGTTTTTCATGATCAAATCTTCCTACGACGATATTGGCAAACGAGCTCATTTCAAGACCCTCGATCAACAGCGACAGTGATTCGGCAACACATTACAGCAATGAAGATGTTTACTAGGGAGAGTTGTTTTGTTGTGCTGACATCGCTGGTCAACGTAGAATCCTAAAGGTATTTGTAACAGAAGTACCGTTTCAGGTTAACCATGAAACGTTAATGATTGGGTTTTTAATTTCGATAGTATTTTAGTTCCGGTTTACTTCCGCGTTCAGCCATTAAACGCATTAGCTAGCTTGGAACTGGCTGAGATAACTGCAGCTAGTCCAATGTTCTGTTAACGACGTACGCATCAAAACTACATCTTCTTAAATTGATGAAGCCACCATAGGAAAGAGCGAAAGATTTACCACTAAAATGTAAATTGCAATACAATAAAAACATCGTGGGAATTTACAAGTTTGCGAGACTCCTGTGAATCGAATATATATGTAATTTGCTATTTCGCCTTTGTCATGTTCGGTAAATTAACTGCTTTTTTCCTTTAGTAGTTTCCTTACGTTCGATACAAGTCGACTTGTAGCCAAAATATAACAAGCTACTGAAATGAAGCTCGTAAAGTTGAGCCTTTTATAAAAAGCTTGATGTTATCGTAATTTACTGAGATAATGAAAGGTTTATTTCAAAGACAAAACCGACTTAACAGTATAAAAAGTAGTTATTTAACTTACCTTTGTCTAAATCCTCTAACTAAAGCTGTATATTGTACCCTTGAAACCGAAACTGAAGAGAAATTGTTTGCATGCAACGAAGAAGCTTCCCTTCGATCAAGTATCAAGTTCTGAGAAAAGTCCCGAATTATGAATAGCTTATGACAACATTCAATGTCACGCTAGAGCTACAAAGATCACGCAAGAGCTACAAATGTCACGCAAGAGTCATAAAAACTGAAGTGATCGTCAATATCATTCGCTTGTGAAGCAACAGAAGCTTTCGTTTCTTTTTTTTCGAAAAGGAATTAATCTAAGAGTGCCAAAACATTTTACCAGAATGCCTGAGGTTCTGAAAATTAACCTCTCCTAGAAAAGGATGCCCAACACCACCACCACCAAACACACATTATTATTATTATTATTATTATTATTATCATTATTATTATCATTATTATTATCATTATTATTATCATTATTATTATTATTATTATTATTATTATTATTATTATTATTATTATTTTGATATTATTGTAACTTTTATAGGTAGTTTTATTCGATTTTTAATTATTGTAAATTAAATCGGAAGAGCCACTGGCTGGAGATTTAATAAACCTACTTACTACTTACACCCCATACATTGTTGGTCACCGAATAGCTAAACCCCAACCCCACCAACTGGTCCCAGATTCAGTCATCTTCCACTAACAACCATGTCTCATCGATAAACAGTCTATCCTGAGCGGGGTTACGATTAAGAGGAGATACAGAGTGAATATTTATGATAAAGAGGAGGTTTATTATTGCAGGAACTATCTATCAAAGCTGGCACGCAAAGAATGACGTTGATCTGATACTTATTATGATTAATCATGAGAAATTCACGACCTTGTGCTATTCTAGCATCTATTCCCTCGCATGATCTTAGTTGAACTTATCACTTCCTAAATTAAACCTTTAGCAAACAATTCACTTTATTCTTGGTTACAAAACGCTCTCTGGAACAGTATTAGGCACACAGTACAATTGATAATCCAATGATATCAGTTTTTATAAGTAACCTTTATTCAGGAAAGCCCTTTAATTTAACAACTAAGTAAACATTTGCAATCGCGTGCTCGTACGTTCAAACAAACTCCGTAACTGATTCGAGTATTTCCCCTGGCCTGATTAATAAAGTAGACAGTATTTACATGTCCGTTCCGTGGTTCAGGTTCACTCTTATGGACCCTGCCCTCAGAGTACTCTTCCACCGATTGCAAATAATATTCGACCGGATAAGACTGACCTTTTCTGTCGCGGCTGGAACTAAATCAGTCGGGGGTAGAAGAGGAATATTGAATATTAAATATCGTACTTGAAAATCTTAGGAATATTGAATATTTACCTGAAAAATGTACGGAAAGCTGAGAAAAGCGTTCGCATGGTTGCTGAGATTCAAGATCTGGTTCGTTCGAAAGCATCGTCGCCCTTAGTCCGGCAACAGTAGTCTCTGCAAGAGTCAAACCCCCTAGCAGATTTATCAGTCAATGAAGTTCAAGTAGCTGAGAGAGAGATTTTCAGGTATGTTCAGAACCTATCCTTCCCGGACGTCGTTGAAGCTCTTCAAAGACTGACCAGAAGTCAAGAATCCTTACGTCAAGTTAAACCAAGACTCAGAAAGTGGAAGATGGTCACGCCCTTGAGCGCGCTTAATCCCGTGTTGGATGGTGAGGGAATCCTTCGAGTTGAAGGAAGGCTAGAAAATGCTGCCAGTTATGACGCCAAGCATCAGATAATTCTGCTCTATCGTCATCACGTTACAAACTTGATCATCCAAAAGTATCATCAAGAGGCAGGTCACCTTGGTCATCAAGAGTACGTGTTGTCCACTCTACGTCAGTTGTATTGGATAATCAAAGGATGATCAGCCGTGCGTCGAGTTCTTAGCGAATTTTTTCTGTGCAGAAAGCTTGGTTCAGCCCGTGGAGAACAGCTAATGGCTAATTTACCCAAGGAAAGATTAACACCAGAAAATCCACCATTCTCCTCTGTTGGCGTGGATTATTTCGGCCCCCAGTGCGTCCAACAGGGGCGTTCACATGTCAAGCGCTACGGCTGTGTATTTACCTGTTTGACGACAAGAGCCGCGCACATCCAGATTACGAGTTCCTTGGATACAGATTCCTTTAGTAACGCTCTACGTAGTTTCATCAGTCTCAGGGGAAACCCGTCGTCAGTTAACAGCGATAATGGTTCCAATTTTCGTGCCGGAGAACAAGAACTGCGTACACCATAGAAGATTGGAATCAAAGAGCCATCTGTGAGTTTAATTCTCCGTCTGAAGAACATCTCCTGGAAATTTAACCCACCGTATGCGTCACACATGGGTGGCGTTTGGGAACGGGTCATCAGATCCATTCGCAAGATTCCAACAGCGTTGCTAGGGCAACAACTGGTGAATGAACAAATGTTCCGTACCTTGATGGCAGAGGTGCAAGGAATCCTAAACAGCAGACCTCAAACGCCTGTCAGCAACTATCCAAAGGATCTAGAGCTGTCAATGCCAAACCATTTGCTCCTCTTCCGAGTAAACCCTAACTTTCCCGCAGAGTCTTCGCAAAGGAAGACACCTGCTGCAACTGTCGTTGGCAACAGGTGCAATACATGTCAGACATATTTTGGAAACGCTGGCTCAAGGAATATTTACCAACTCTTCAACTGAGGCAGAAATGGTGCAATCCTCGCCGTTGTTTTGCCATTAATGATTTGAACCTGGCTATAGATGGAAATGTGCATCGAGGCAAATAGCCTTTGGCCCTAGTTGTTCAAGTTCATCGCGGTAGGGATGGATACGTCAGATCTGCGGAAGTTCGTACAAACGCCTCAACGCTCGTTAGACGTATTTCAAAACTGTGCTTCCTTGAGCATGGTGAAGAGCAAGTCAGTGACGAACTGGATTAATTATTCGAGAGAATTTGCTTTCAGAGAACTACAAGAACACTCAAATTTAGATCTTATTGCGAGACCAATCTTTATTGCAGTTATTGCGTGTTTACAATTCAGTTTCTTAAGAACTAGCTCGTGTCTACAGTAAATTAAAGAACAATTAGATTAATTGGTTCATTGGGGCGGGTGTGTAATCACGGCACCTCAACCTTGTTTTGTTTTGCGTTTTTGGTCCATTGTTTTCCGTTTTTCAATTAGTCCTTGTGTATTTATTATTCAGATTTATTTATGTATTTATTATTTTATTATTTCGCCATTTATTTTCGGTTACCTAACATTTCATAGTTTCGTGTTGCTATTTTTTATGCCTTGTTTCTATTGTTTGGTTTAGCTTTCTCCCCCCCCCCCCCCCCCCCCCCGTTAGTTTTCTAGTTGCCGCTGTCATTACGATGAAAGCCATGAATGACCAGCACGGGTTTTTTCCGCTCTTCAATTTAATTCACAGCTGCTTCAGTTGTGTTATAGTTTGGATGATTATTTATGGCATTATAGTTTCGATTTGCAACTGAAATCTTAATTTTATTTCAAATTTCTATACCCAGGGATTATAGCTACTTGTGTTAGGGATAATGACTCGACTCAAAATGAGGCTGAATACTCTTGCATCATCCCGTTTTCTCTCAAGAGAACACTTAAAAAAAGTCTCTCTTTATCTACAACAAACTCCTGGAGCCTGTCGTTAGCGGGTACAAACTTTTAAAAAGGATACAGTTGTAAAGCAAACATTTTTCCCATATTTCAATATATCATTTCTCCTACAAAATTAAGGTTTCTAAAGCGGTTACTTAACTGACAACGTCTAGACAGCCGGCAAACAGGTGTCTAACTAAAACCAACTTCTTTAATGAAAACGGTCACTTTTCTTATATGTACATAAACGGCCCTGTTAATACGGACCGATCTGTAACTAAAAATGAACCAATCTATTAAAATGATCACCTTACTAAAAATACAGAGACGGGCAGCTCTCTAACTAAAACCAAACTTCTTCAGTTAATGAAAGTACGGGCACCTTTCTAACATATACTGATATATATATACAGATGCAGCCGCTCTAACAAAACAAACCTCCCTTAGCATCATTCACTAATAAAACGTGAAACCACCCGAATACAAACGATTCTTTAACTAAAACGTACACCTCTATAATACAGATAGCTCTTAATATAAGCGTAAGAAAACATTCCAAAAATTCCAAACTAGCTTTCTCAGTTAACAGCAGACTCAAAAGTTCTGTATTTCAAAGAGAACAATGCCATTTCCACACGAGTCGAAGGGATTGCTCACATATCCAGTTCTTTTTTTGATCAAATCGCTGCAGCATCTTGCTGGCTGAGAGGTGGGGGCTGCTGCTGTTCGTATTTCTCGCTCATAAGCAATTCCTCTGCTGTTTGATTTGCGTCGTTGTTAGGCAAGTTACCTTTGTAAAGATCGTGAAATCCTTTCTTGGTTCGATACAACCTCTGTCCCATTGCCGCGCAAACAGTTTTGGGCGCCTGAAACGACAAACGTCTGCTAGTAGTCTTTACATTACTTGACTAGATTCTATAAAATGTCTATTTTTCTTTTGTGTTGTGATTTGTCAAGGGCAGGGCACGAATTTACTTCGAAAACATTTTGAAGGGGCTAGGTTGGTCGAATGCCATCCCCAGCGTTGCAATGAGATGTACTCGTGCAGTGAAGAGGAAAAGAAGATCAATGGAAAAATAATTGAGGAAAGCTGGCTGGGCCTAGAGCCAGATCCAACAGTGGGCAGCTGACAAGAACATTACCAAGAACGCAGTAGTAAGGGCGTTACGTGTTACTTACGCTCGAAAAGGATTAGTATGTGTGTATGCAGGTTGCGCGATTCTAGGGTAGTTCCAATACTGCCTAGCTGTTCCGCAACGACTGAACTGCAATATAACAACTAGCTTAAAACTTTTAAGGAAATCAAACGAAACACAGAGAAGCCAAAAAGGGTGAGTAAAACGACATAATTGGTAAAAAAAATATACCATGTACCTGCGCATCTCTAGACCTTGTGTCTTTCCACGATGCATAAATCAGTTCCAAGAGCAGAACAACCATCCCGGCAGCCACGCCAACGGCTAGCGTAATGAATACTCCTGCCATGTCACTGAAGTGCAGCTGATCACCACCTTCCTCATCCGCCTCCTGGGCTGCCTGTGTCTCGGCGCCGCACACGCTGCGGCTTCTGAACCATTTCTCAGTCATGCGCTCCAAGAAGCCTTCCTGCTGCAGCTCAAGCATGGCCACACTAAAGTTGTGAGTGTAAGGAGAATTTCGCGGGAGAGCGAAACCGTAGTTGATGCTGCCAAATGGCCTGTAAAAAAATTCGTAATCACATCAGCCATACAAGCTATACTCGGAGAGTGCCTGGCAAGTGGTAAATTACTGTGCTTGCAGCATTTCAGGCAAGCCTATGATCCTATAAAAAGGTACCAGCGAACATAATACTGGGGTAACCCTACAGTGGACTAGCATTCCATCCGGGGTAGAGTAGAATAACTCCTGGTCACTTCATCCTACAGAAACCGGGATAAACCACGGCCTGATGGGCCACTTATTCTCGTATGCAAACTTTACCTTCACCTACCTTTCAATAAGAGTCAGTGTGTTGCACGGCTCACGCTGCACCTCATATTCTAATACTGCGGAGTCCCAAATAAAAGCGTAATTTTCCGTTCTCCGCGCTTTTTTAATCCCATATATCGCCTCCGACTCCAGTGTTCCATGGCGGTCGATGAAATCCCAGAGCTTCTCATATACTGGGAGCGAAGCCGATCTTCATAACAAGAGAGAAAGACAAGAATCAAATTCACAGTAGTTTCATCATGATATATAAAAACAGTGGGAAGACATGATGGGCGATGCCAGTGGGCGAGTGTGTTTTATTCTGGATCGCGAGCGGTTTGGGTTGTAGCCCTGATCGGGGTCATTGTGTCATGTTTTGTGGCAAAACGCCTAACTTTCACCGACCCCCGCCTCCCCGGGCGGTGAAAACACAAGAATCTGAAACGAGTAACTAACTGTTTATAATAAGGCAGCGTGTCAAAATTTCGGGGAGCGACATGCGATGGATTAGAATCCTTCCCGGGATGGGGATAGCGCTAATCCTAATCCAATCTAGCTAGATTGGAGTAAAACGTTGCTATTTATTTAGCAGTTCTCATCTCTGATCCCCTGGAATGGCAGGAGGTTGACCTTATTATTCTTTGTATGTTATCGTTCTCATTTACTTGAGCATATTAGCCAGCTGACCACGAGCGGTTCCAAATTTCACCCTGTCCTGATTGGCCAGATCCTCGATGCTTTTGATTGGATGTTCGTACTTGTTGATCGTTAGGAACGCGGCCAGGTTAGCTGTGTATGTGGCACCAAATATGGAGATAGCGAACCACCTAGTATCATAGAAAATGTTGAGTTTAGGAATCGATTCTCTCCTTGATTTAACAATAAAATAGCTAAAGTCAAAGGGATAGCCTCCATGCCTCCGGGGGGGGGGGGGGGCTTCGTATATGAAGGACGCGGATGCCCGTCGGGAAATTTGAATTTAACCCCTAAAAGAGACCAATCTGGGCGTGGTTTGAGATTATTTGAGCCCTAAAAGGTGCCATTTTAAAACAGACAACAAGGATGGACTACAGTGACAGCATTAATTATTAACCTTGAAAGATACTGAAACTACTAAAATTAGTGGTATGTTGTGCTGGACACCTTTTGTGAGACAAAAATCCTTGATTGACAACCATAAGCGAGACAGAGCATGGCTGTCTTTTTCATGAGAGTCGGGGGGGGG
>CM042746.1:40123507-40125557 GCA_022496165.2 Catalaphyllia jardinei | reverse complement strand
TCAATGACGTAACGGGGGTAACCTACGTAAATGTTCTTAGATAAGAGAGTAAAGATAACTTTATTTATGACAATAAAATAGCTTAACTCAAAGGGATATGTTTGCTATGCAATCGTTCACACGTCAAACACGAGTTTGCCAACATGAAAAAGTAGGCGAAAATAGAGGCAAGTTCTTTTTGTTACCAACTATTTGCCAACGCGTTTGCCGACTGTTTGTGCCTTTCAGACAAACCAACTTGAGTTTGTCAACACGAGTTTGCCAACTTTGGTTTGCGGTGTGAAAGCCGCTTTAGAATGACATATGACAGCCTGATATTTCGCTCTGTCACGAGCGTGCGATTTGTCACCAAGATTTCTCTCTCATTCCACGGTGAATTTCGTCGTTCCGAAGGGCTACTATTGTCGCCTAGACATAATAACAGCCAGAAATCCATAATCCACGCAATGAAATCTTAAACCAAATTCACGAACACAAGTGTTGCCTTACCAAGCCAGCGTTGTCGCTCTTCCAGAATGAGAGATTGGATGAAAACCATCTGGGCCCTGTTCAAGGTAAGAGGAAGCCGCCGCCCAGAATGAGTGAAAAAAAGACAGCGTATTCTGTGCGCGCGCTTCTTCGCTTGTGACGTGGGCTGATTGTACGACTCTTCCATAGTAGCCATACGGGCTCAAACGGTCATAGATCCATACTACAATTCCTACGATGACTGAGGAACCAATAATAGCAATCCATAAGGTTTTCTCAAAAGGATCTAAGAATCCCCAAGTATTGACTTTACTGCCCATATCTGTTTTCTTCATGATGATTCTGAATCCCAAGCTGTAGTAAGGCTGCGTAAAGTCCACGGCTTTTTCTCGCTCGGGGCTAATTGTCAATGTAGAGACGGCTAAATTGGCTTTCTGTTAAGAAAACATGTATATTAATAATTTACTTGTTGACTGCTTAAATTAATTAATTAATTGATTGGGTGGCTGGCTGGCTGAGGGATCAGATGGATGGATGGATTATATAACTTGACTGCATCGATTCATCGATTCATCGATGGATGGACGGACGGACGGATTGATTGATTGACTGACTAACCGACTGATTGACTGACTAGCTGGCTGACAGACTGACTGACTGACTGACTAATGGATCGATAGATTAATTGATATACAACTTGACTGATATATGGACTGATTTACTGATTGACTGACTGACTGACTGGCTGGCTGACTTATTGATTGATTGATTGATTGATTGATTGATTGATTGATTGATTGATTGATCAGATTGCATTCAGCTTCACCTTTCGTGTTAGCTCTCCAATTATCCCGTCCCATGTACCATCAGGTTGCTTGTCTCCAAACGTCTCCCTCAGCTCCAATTCATATTCAAACTGCAGTTTCTTCCGCAGTTCATTAAGCAAATCAATGCAGAATCCCTCGTAATGAAGACCAGAATCCGTGTCTGTGGAGTTATCTTTCTTCATTACAAACGGTGGACTCTGGATTCAAAAGGCAAACGGTTTTAAGTTTTGATATAAGCTCAACTTTGTTCACAAGTCTGTTTACTAAGCACTCGCCACTTCTGAACCATTCTTTAGAAGTTGCGCCCAATCCCTTTATGAGTGTAATATTATGAAGGACACCAAATGGAACAAACGAAACAACCAATTAAGGTATCAGTGTACCCCAAATGACAACCTCGCGTGGCCGCTGCTTCACGGTCACAGGTTTCATAAAACCCCCAATAAAGTAGATATTTTCTGAAACCTTAATAATTACAGATTACTACTTGTTATTATTCAACAAATTGTAACGCTATCCAAATATGGTCATGATGTTCTCGATATCTGTCATCCGTAGGTAACAGATATCCGGCGATATACGTAGCTTCGTACGTGGGAAGAAAAAGTGAAGTGAGAAAATGTCGACAGAGAGATTTAAAAATGTTACGCTGTTTTGTTATCAATTTGTTGAATAATAAAACAATTATCCTGCTCAATCTCGCGGAATATCGTCTGAATATCGTCGGCTTAGTATCAGACGATATTCTGCGCGAT
>CM042746.1:40113507-40118507 GCA_022496165.2 Catalaphyllia jardinei | reverse complement strand
GGAGCGCAGGCTCGCTAACCTCGTGAAACTGTCAAGTACTTCATGTAAGCGGATTTGTAAGCAGTCTCGTGTACCTCACTCTGGGATTAAAAATGGACGATCTCTCGTACGTACTTGTTAGACTGTGTTCATAATATCCTCGACGTTTTAAATAGAGTTGAAGGCGTACATAATGGCCATGGAGACTTTCAGCTTCTTATTTGTAAAGTAGATTTTCTGCAGAGGATGTTGGTAAATATAGATATCGATGATTTCATAACAGAAACAATCGGAAGAGCTCACAGTTTGCTGGTGGAGATTGAATGAACTGAGAATTCTTACGGAGGTTATAGCGCTAGCGTGCAACAGGATGGTAGACGTGGAAGACCCCCGTATTCGATAAGCAAAGAACAGCTCTCATATTTAATTGAACAGAGTCTAAATTGGAAGAGGTTGCTACTATGCTTGGAGTAAGTTGCAGAACAGTTAAGAGAAGAATGATGTCATATGGACTCAGTGTAGCAGGTAGATGTATATACCATTATTTATGATAAACCATGGCAGTTCATCTTTAGATATATCTTTACTTACATATCAAACACTCAGAGAAATACAAGAGTAACCAAAGCCGGGGACTTAAATGGTATATGGTCAGCAAACAAAATGTGAAGAATTTTATAAGCTTACATGAAAATATGAGAGCTGTTGTTTGCTTATCGAGTACGAGGGTCTTCCACGTCTACCATCTTGTTGCACGCTAGCGCAATAACCTCCGTAAGAATTCTCAGTTCATTCAATCTCCACCAGCAAACTGTGAGCTCTTCCGATTATTTCTGTTATGAAATCATCGATATCTAGATTTACCAACATCCTCTGCAGAAAATCTACTTTACAAATAAGAAGCTGAAAGTCTCCATGGCCATTATGTACGCCTTCAACTCTATTTAAAATGTCGAGGATATTATGAACACAGTCTAACAAGTAGGAGAGATCGTCCATTTTTAATCCCAGAGTGAGGTACACGAGACTGCTTATAAATGCGCTTACATAAAGTACTTGACCGTTTCACAAGGTTAGCGAGCCTGCGCTCCTTCGTTAATTTCTGGATTGCGGTTGGATGATACAAAGTTGAATGTTGAATAGCAGGAGCTTGGAACGTAAAAGCGAAAGGTGGTAGTTGGATGACAAAGTACAACATGTTGAATATCAATTGCCTGAACTACAAAATTGAATTGCGAATTAGTTTGTTCAGGACACGATGTTTTCATTACATTTGGGTTGGAGTTGAATATTGAAAAGAAGCAAATTGCATGTTGAATTACGTAAAGTACATTGTTAAACACTTGAAACTTGGAAGTTTAATTGTAAAAAAAACAATATTGAATAGGAAAAAGGTTCACGGCGAATGAAAACTTGAATGTCCAATCGAAAAATAAGAAAGAATACTGAAAGTACAATGTCAAATCACACTTTTGAATTTTGGCCCCGATGGTACGCCATAGGATATTGCTTTCTCCTGGTTTCAATTATCTCTTAGAGTGCACTCGTAAAAAGATATATGAAGTCGCTGTCATTCCTTTTAGGTGTCAAATAAGTTCGAGCCGTGCCCAGACTGGTCTTGCTTTATACCCTGGATGCTAGAGGTCTTCTCGCTCGCCAGCGGCGAGGAATGTTCGTCAGAGCAGGTAGAGAGCTTAAGCACCAGACGTTCTTGACAACACGAACGGCAGAGAAGCCGCGTAAGACTGCATCGAGGCCTTCGTTCTTGGCGCGAAATAGGAAGGTTAAGCATTCGACGTTTTTGAGTCACGGACTTCTACCCATGTTGACATGTCTTCGCTTGAAGATGCTAGTGATATGACCTTAATAGGCCAATCGCTCAAAAATACTTTAAATTCGAAAAAGACTAGTGTTCTGTAAAGCAATAAGTTCTGTTTCTCTACCCCACTCTCTTGACAGAATCAATAATTCGTCTTTCAAATTTATTAGGCGACTTGAAATTTACCACTTTATAGTTGTGTAAACAATGCGAATAAACGAGCGAGCATGAAGTTTTCAGTGCATGATGTGGATGCCTAGAGAACCATTTCTCTTTTTCTAAATTCGTTAACCACAGCGAAATTTGTTATTCGTATGTTTGTAGTCGGTTGCTGAAAACCTAGCAGGCATGCATACGATATACAATGTGCAGTTACAAAATACAACCGATGCAGAAAGACAATCACCTATCTCATTTTGCTATTTGTTATTATATCTAAATGTCGTTTAAGTGTCTTATTTCTAAATTATCGTTCAAAGTAACTTGTGATAAGCTTAAGCCCGGTTAAAAAAAATATTAGTTCTGCATTTGATGATCCAAATGGACATGAAATCAAGTGACTTCACTCACCCAGAGGTGGCGGGAAGATTGTCTGCCACTGTCGAATCCCGTTTAATCTATCGATTAAGCAAAAAATAGTTTACGCGCTATGGAAACGTTTTTTAACACCTAATGAAAAGCAGAAGATATTTTTATGGTTTTGAGTCAATAATAGACCCTTTGCAGGATCCAGTCACATGGTACGGAATAAATTACACTGGGACGCAAAGGACGCAGTGGGACTTTCAAAACAAAGAAAAGTCGGGCTGGACTGGTACGAGTTCCTTTGTTTTGGAAGTCCCACTGCATCATTTGCGTCCCAGTGTAATTTATTCCGTACCATGTGACTGGATCCTGCAAAGGGCCTATTTATCTCCAAGAAACAAAATAACAGCATATTTGGAGGTTGGACACAGACTGAAAGGCATCATGGTTGGTCGTATTAGCGAATCACGAACGCTCTTTTATCGTGGTCATGAAATCAACATGGCGGGCTTCTGAGAAGAAGTGAGTATCAATATTGATCATTTTTACCAACTTTTTTTTAAATTTGCGATTTCAAACCCACAGGACAAGTTCGAGTTGGTACTGGGCTAGTTGCTGGAAACTTTTTGACTCTAACCTTAATTTCTAAGACAAGTTAGGACTCGACTTCGGTGCTTCACTGTCGGCCTTAAGCTTCGTTAAACTTCGTGAAATTTGAGTTTGTGTTACATTTTATCGATTTCTCTCCAAACTCAAACTTGTCAGACTTCAAAATTAATATCCATTCCAAAGTAAGTTAATTTCCTAATAGAAAATGATCAGGCGTCCCTAAGCACCCCTCTGGTAAGTGAATTATACGATGCTGAAGTTGTTGAATTTTTGCCACTATTTGCCTTTCCCGGGAAATTGTGCCTGCAGTCCCGGCGTAATCTCCTACCGAGTCCTGGTTTAAAAAAAGCAAATTTAACTACTTTTCTTTATTTTACCTGGTAAAATCATATAATCAATTATTTCTTGTTCCGAACCACTGGAGCTTTCAACCAAGAATAGTTGTAGTTTGTTTTTAAGACGTCGCACCTCTTTCCGTTTTCCTGCTAGACACCTGTATACATGTATTCGTCTGAAGTTTGAGACTTTTGACGGTAAATAAAGCACGATCGCCAAACACTAAGGGCAACCTAGTTTGTTTTCTTGGTGTTTGTATCCTTTTAACTCGCTTTATTTTCCTTGCAGTTGTTAGGTTGCATTGATGTTTTTATTTTTTATGTCTGTTGCCTGGTAGACTGTATTTTTACAGGTTAACGTTATTCAGGGTTCAACAGTTACCTCTTTATTATGAGGGAAAATTAAAAACAAATTATCCAGTTGCTGAAGCAATTCCTTTGTTGTTTCTGTGATATTTATTTAATAGTTCTTGCCCACATAGGATGTTTCTTTGAAATTCTTGTTTTCAACAGGGATCAGAGTATACACAATTGATTAAGAACTGATTTCCAGTTGGATATTAATTCATAACCGGTGTTGTAACCAGGAGCTGTGGAATGGCTATGAAAAAAGACAGCCCCTATTCATATGCTGTCTCTACAATGTAGCTTTGAGTATGCTTGATGAGCTTCCCTTTATGAGAAGGAAACAACTTCCAATACCAAATTACTTTCACGTTTTGGAAAACTTTTCTCCAAAGTACTGGCATATCAGGTTGTTTAATGTAATATCTATGATGCATTTCTTGACTGCCAGTTTCAGGCTGTAAGATAAATGTTGATAACATATTTCAAATAAAGATTGCTCTGGATTGTTGTTTCTATAATGTGAAGCTATTTGTTTGTTACCATCTGTTTTGCGCCTGTGTATGTGTTAAGTAGCTACATGTACTGCACCTCATATTGGTAGAAGGCCAGGTTCAAAATCATTACTTGTCTGTTTGCCCAAAATTACTGAATGGTGATAGATGTTTTCCTTAAGTCCAGCCAAATCAAGACCACAGATAAGCACTTAATAATAGCCATCTCAAGTTTTTTTCACACTGTAGAAATCTTAAAACTATATATCATTATGGTGACTATTCTGTCCTGAGTCCATTAACTTTATAGCAAGAAGCAAAGACAATGGGAATCCTGTCCACAGTCAGTAATGGTCAAACATTGGATTACAATAGTTTCCTTTCGAAAGGTTATAATTTCTTAGGCACAACTAGACACAAAAATCAATTTAGAGTCCTGAAATACAGGTAAAACTATATATCATTATGGTGACTATTCTGTTCTGAGCCCATTAACTTTATAGCAAGAAGCAAAGACAATGGGAATCCAGTCCACAGTCAGTAATGGTCAAACATTGGATTACAATAGTTTCCTTTCGAAAGGTTATAATTTCTTAGGCACAACTAGACACAAAAATCAATTTAGAGTCCTGAAATACAGGTAAAGTGATGGACCTAATGTCTTTTTTCTATATATATATTTGGCCTTGAATATGAGCATGCTGGTCACTGATTGCTTAGAATTTATCAGCCAAATTTTATTTCATGTTCTATTCTCTCCAAGGACAGATCAAGGTTTTTATTTAGAAGATAAGTGACCACTTTAAAACATTTGTGTGGTATGGCAGCCTAGTCTCAAGTTGTTTTTAACATTAAAGACAATATTTTCAAATCTGGGCTGTTTGACTGCCAGAG
>CM042746.1:40083962-40106701 GCA_022496165.2 Catalaphyllia jardinei | reverse complement strand
CCGAAACAGCTGTCCATGGCTGCTAATATTCTGAGCTCAATTTTTCAGTGCTTTTTTCTTTGTAGTGATAGAGTTAATTCCCTCTACCACTGTCTCCTTGATGCGCTTTCTGTGGCTATAACTTTTCCTTTCTTCACTCTGCTTGTAAATTTTATCGACATTGGTCAATTGTGCTTCACTTAGATATCCAGGTCTCTCTTGAATCAACCTCGGTGGTCAGGTCCTTTCAAATGGAACATACTGGAATATTTTCGCTGTCTGGAAAATATACCTTATGTGTCGTTTGCTGCTTCTTTGGAGAAGACAGTCTCCTTTTAATTATCTGGTCTCTGTTTGGTTCTGTCATATTCGACAAGATCTATGCCAAGCGGCATAATGACCTTCAAATGTCCGAGCAATTCCATTCTTTCGTTCAAAGGTTCCCAACTCAACCCATTTCTTCCTTTATATGTTGAAGCTCGCCATTCTCTCTTTCTAACATGCAACAGTGTGTGCTGTACGCATTTGCATCCAAATTCATAGAAACAAATTAGAATGAGATGCAGCTCCTACCATCTGAACCAAGAGGAAGTGTTGGAGAAATGCAGAGAAAGGTCAGCAAGAGAAAATACAGACTTATGCAGCAATTCAAGGCCTAAATTCAAGTTATATTTTTAGTGGGGAAAATTACCTCTACTTGAATAATGTAAGAAGGAAAAATAACAGTTCTAATCATATGTGCATTCAGTAATAACTTAAAAACGTAAGGAAAAAACGTCACTTAATTCTCCAAAAAAACGTGAACAACAACCTCGAGGGGGGTACTAATTAGGGAAAACATTAGTCATTGCTAACTGGTGGGATTGAGAAAATTGAGCTTGGCACTATGTCAGGAATTGATCAGTATGGGGATACAAATTTTGGTGAGCCTTGTATCAAAAATGGCACAATACAAGCGCTGTACCACCGGACTAGGGAGAAACACCTTACCTCAGATATGGCTCCATCGGTTAAGATCCAAACCCACTTTGTTATCATATCTAGTCGCTCCGCTTGCTGCAGCACTTGTGGAACATAAATAGCAGAACAGCTTAACAGTATGACGCGTGCACCCTTCTCTCTCAGGCTCAAGAGTTCTTTTGTAGCGTTAATCTTAGAGCTACTGAGGTTAACCGGAAAATGTTCCATGCCAAGGATCTCCCACTGTTCCTCTGTAGCGAGTTCTTTGAATTCCATGAGAGCATTCATGTCTAACATATGGGCGAGTAAAGAAAGAGCATGAGTGGGACGAATTGTGCTACTGTAAGCCAATTTTGGTGACATTGCATACAAAGATCAAGCCCGCAAACAGGCTACCCGAGACGAGGCGGAAAAAAGATTCGGCGAGCGAAGAGAGCTGGGCCTGTTAACAGACAGCATATATCCACCTAGGAACATGAAGCCCAGCAGAAAACAAAACTTTAATACGAGATCGATCAATAGCAATACATTCAGTTTATTTGATTTCAGTGCATCCAACTACTATTTACCTTTTTATACTTTTCTCCGCAGTTGAAAGACATGATCTTACATACACTTGCAATGTTCTCTCCTTTCTTCCCGCCACATAGAGGGGCTGAACACGGGCGCCTATATTAGGGGCGGGAAGAAAGGAGAGTTCAGGGACTGGACTAACTCACAACGAGACCAGCCCTCAGTTGGCTCGATAGCTTAGCTGGTAGAGTACTGCACCGGTATGACAAAGCTCATGGGTTCGAATCGCATTCCGGCCGGAATTTTTTTTCAAGCTATAATCTGTGAGCTGCTTAAGAATGGCTGACTCTTAAGATCGAGAAACACCGGTCAACGACCCGTTTGGCAAATCGCTCATACTTTGCCCAAAGATACCCTTAGGTGACCTAATTCTAAAAATCATATTTAAAAATTCCAGCGAATTTTTATATTTTAGAAATCCGCGAAAATTTGAAAACGCGGTCAAAGTGCGGTTTTTCGTTTGATAAAATGGCCGAAATAAGGCGAGAGGACGAAGCGCTGCTAAAGTTGACTTCACACAAATGTGGAACAACCATCCTCATTTATAATTAGTTTTAAACAAATCTCAGATATGTTAATATGGTGATTTCCCGAATCATTTTAAAAGCACCTTTGACGCGTGTTCAAAATGGCGGCAAAATATAGCTCATTTTTAACAGAATAAAAGTACGTCTGGTACCTCACTTTTCGATTATTTTACTTTACAGCCTTAAACTCTTAGCATTAAACATTTACCTTGCCAAGTTTCATGCTCGAACTCGCAACGCTTCCTTCCGAGAAATTTGAAAATCTATGCAAGCTACTCAGCTCAAATGACACTTGATTTATTCGCGAACTGAAGGTTAACAAGTTTAATTAATTGACTCGATTAAAATCTAAAATTAATCTAAATCCCGTACATTTATAGCTTAGGCCTTTGGAAGATCCTCTTGCAGTTTCTTGCCTGTGATCACCAGCGTCATCTACTGCAAAGATTCGAATTTCAAGCTCGGTATTCCTCTGGGTAGTATCATCAGCCGAAATTCGCGAGCGCTTATGCAAATCAATTGACAGGTTTGCCACAAACATTTCAAACGCAAATTCCCTTAATCATAGACCCCTTGACATTTCGAATTTTGTGTAACACAATTATGGATAAAAACTAAATACTGTGTAAGCTCAAAGCAGTTCACAAAATTGGTTTGAAGTACCTGAAATTACTTGCCGAATAAGAACTCTTGAGAACTATACATCGTTTTGTCCCTTTCTACTTTCTACGGTTTCTCGTGTTGGTCGGTATGTGGAATGCTTGGCGATGTACTTTGACAATACACTTCTAGCTAAAATCTAGAAAGAGTAAAGAGTGTGCTAGAGCGTAGATAAACCTTTCCAACAAATACCCTCCTCGAGAGATAATCGTGTACAAAAAAAATATAATAAAATTGTGCGACTGCAAACAAATTCACGATCATTCATTGCGAGCTACAGTTATCGCCCTTAGACTAACTAAAGACATACCCAAATGCCGTAGATCCACCTTACTGCTAAACCAGAATATATCAGAACAATTCCTGAACCATTTAAAGGCAGTAGTTACGATATACATACAGGATCCCGGGCTCTGTGCATTTCCCGCGCAATCGTTTTGGCGTTAAGGTTTCGGCCTGTGTTTTGACCTATGCGGAATTTTGCCATAAGAAACGGTTGCTGTTTATCACTGACAAAGCTTTTTGGTGACCCTATTTTGGTTTTGCGTAACGCGCCAATGCTTGCTCCGAGCAGGGTTTGTAGCACATTTTGGCTAACTCCATAAGGGAATGTCTCCCTACCGACGGAGTACATTTTAATTCAGAACCTCATCATAGTAGAAAGCCTATAAAATACACGAATGCAGCTGCCTTGCTGACAATAATACACCCCTGCTGCATGACCGCTACCCACGGAAAAATCAGCAGGGGCTTCCTCGGTCACACCTTTTGAAAATGGCACTGATGTTGAGGTTGCAGTGTTCCTACGTTTTTAGAAAATAACCTTAAGTCTCCTTCAGAGAACACAGAAATAAAGAGAAACCGATGCCTGACTGAATTGCAAAAGAAACCCTTGACTACTAATACGTTTATAAAGCTAAATAATATCATTGTAACTGCAGTTCATTAGAATAACACAGGGGCCTATTAGGATAAAGCGTGAAGACAATCTGCAATCCCTCCACTAGTGGCGCACCATCGCTCTTCTGTTAACCTTTGCGAGTGAACTAACTTGACTCGTGATTTTCGGCCACACCCTTCCAGGTGTGTGTCTTCCCAGTAGGTGTCGAAAGAAACCTTGAATTCTATCAAATACGGTTAGCATTACATCCAGGTCTCGGTTGCCCAAACGCTGGATAACGCCATCCACCGGATATAACGCTATCCAGCCAGTGGATAAATGCTAACAAAACAAACCCCGCTATCCACTGGATAGTGACTTATCCTGTGGATAGCGTTCTCCAACTTTCGAACAACCCAGGCCAGGCCTCCGACTGTAGCTACAACTAAGAGCTATTCAAGAACAAGACATAATTGCTCCAGGATAAGGCAACTGTAAAAAGCGCATTTCAATTTACTAATACTACTTTAACCCTTTAATTCTTTGATATAAATTGCAAAAGGAACATTTGCGCAAGAGAAGCGAAAGCGTGACTGGGGTGGTCGTACAGTTGTGTGACACTTTTACTAAGTCTCGAATATCAGTCACGCAGCACGGACCAGCACGAGTGCCGTTATTATCAAAACAGACTCATGTAGCCCCTGATTCTCATAGCAGAAAGCTTGGGCTCTTTGAGGCAATGTTGAGCGGTATTTAAGGGAACAGATGGCGTTAAGGTATGTTTCGTTAACATTTTCGGATTAAATTCGTCGTATTAATATTTTCTTTATTTGCTGCGGTCGGAACGCGTCACTTATATATGCGGAATTTCTAAGTTGACCCATTATTGTGTCTTAACGAAGTCAAAGCGTTTGATGAATCGAAATCATTAAGGTTCCATTAAATCTCTTGCGTTTAAGTTTTATTGACAACAACCATTCACAGCGTAGGGAATTAAAGGAATACCACGCGATGATAACTGGACATGATGGCGGACAGGAAATTAACCAAAGTAAAGCTTGCTCAGTGTTTCGAAAACGTCTTAAAACAGTTTTTATATAGTGGACATTATGTTTCTATGTACGTTGGCAATAAATTGACGGGATTTTAATTAATGATAGCTTTTTATTTTCGCTATTAAAACTAATTTGTTCAAAGTATATTGAGTTATATGCGCACAACACATTGGCATAGATTTTTGTTTTTCTCAAAAGGAAATACCGCGAGTTCGAGCATGAAACTTGGCATGGTATATGCTCAATAATGTTACCGTAAGGCTGTGAAGTAAAATAATCGAAAAGTGAGGTACCAGATGCATTTTTATGCTGTTAAAAATGACCTATATTTTGCCGCCATTTTAAACACGCTCCGTAGGTGTTTTTAAATGGTTTGGAAAACCACTGTATCAACATCTCTGAGACTAGGTTTACACTAGAAGAAATTGTTCCGGATTCGTGATGAATCCGGAACGTTTTAGTACCGGATTGGTTTTGCCGTTTACACACAGGAGGACGAATCCGAAAACAAAACATCCCGGTTTGGTCACGTCTCCGGAGATTTTGAATCCGGAATCTAAAGTGGGAACTTTGAATCCGAAAACTTTTGCATCCGGAAAGTTTTGCTGTGTAAACGCTTTTCTCTCGAATCCGGATATCTTTCCGCCAGCGATATTATGAGCTTGCGGTATAACTAAAATGGCGGATGCAGCAATCCAAAGTAATCCAAAGTCGTAGTCGTATTGATGGCCATTGATAGCGGTCGCTGTTAGCCTCCTTGTTCTGTCACTGGTCCAGGCAGTCTTTTGATTTGCAATGGCTAGTGCTATGTTCCTCAGAAACCAAAAAAGGGACGCAATCAATGCTGACGTCCTCCTCACTTTGTCGAAAATGACGATGGCACGATCGCTGGATGATTCTGGATAAGACCAACACAAATGCCTGGTGGGACAACATGATGGGCGACAATAGCGTGATCAGCGAGTGGAAAGAAAACTTCAGACTGCCTCAACGTACCCCTAGGCTTTTTTCTGGTGACATTTAGTTTCTCGTCGTCGAGGCAACAAACAACTTGTTGACAATTTTATCGTGAATTGTTCCCGTAGTTGTCGTCCTGTGTAAACGGTCAGGAATCCGAATATCCTTTTAGTGTAAACGCCTACTAATCCGAATACTCTAAAATTGACGAATCCGGAAACATTTACGAATCCGGAAAAATCTGCTCTAGTGTAAACCTAGTCTGAGATAAGTTCAACACGGAGAATGAATTACAGTGGTTGTTCCACATTTGTGTTAAGTCTGGAGAAAATTGAGTTTATTTTAAGACTACAGCAGCACTTCGTCCTCGCACCTTATTTCGGTCACTTTATTACACGAAAAACCGCACTTCGACCGCGCTTACAAATTTTCGCGAATTTCTAAAAAATAAAAACTCGCTAGAATCTTTAAATATGATTTTTAGAATAAGGTCACCTAAGGGTATCTTTGGGCAAAATATGAGCGATTTGCCAAATGGGTCGTTGACTGGTGTTTCTCGATCCTAAGAGTCAGCCGTTCTTAAGTTCTGTATTAAACTGCGATGATCAATTATGTCTTCATATCTTTCCCCACAGTTCAAAGTACTCAAATATATGAGTTACTTAAATAAAACGTTTTCCAGACTAAAATAAGTCCACTAAAATGCCTTTTACGTAATTATCACAATTTTACTGCTGTAAGCCAAGCAGTGTCTTACCATAAACCGTAGCTGATGTTAAGATTCCCATCCTCTCCCATTTGAAATGTTTAATCACACCCTTCATGGCTTGGTTCATGTTCAAATCAGAAGGAGACATGCGCAGTAAGTATTTATAGCGTTTCGTATTGAAAAAGAACTCTGGGTCTGTGGCAGAGGCGCTGATCTGAGGAATGTGGAACTTGGAACATAGCGAATGCATGGCTTTTACAGCCGTTGAAGTCCTGGGACCGATGATTGCTATCACACCCTCGGAGATGAGTTGATTGGCTAGATGAAACAAGCAATATACGTTATAACGCAGCCAGCAAAATTGCGAGATTTAAAGGCCCGTTTATATGAAGGTCATTTGTCCCTAGGTTCCGACTTACTCCCTGCTGAGCTGAGATACTCTCAAAGAATTCCTTAAAAAAAGGTCAAATAAAGAAATCACAAAGTTGACTTTGGGACCACTACAGGGTGAACCTGAATGGTGAGTCACTGACTTTGAAGGTAGAGTAGCGCTAGGTGGTGAGCGAATTACGTATATAATTTTTGACCCGCAAGACAGGGACAAGTCGGGACATACACATAATAAAAAAGTAGAAAATGCGCGAAAGCGAAAGACCAATTTTTCACCCGCTATTGCCTGGAAGTACTGAGGTACTTGGGCGAACTAAGCACAAGAAACACATGGAAAAGCTCGCACGAACTGCTATCCTGGGCAAGACTAAGTTGATTTATATTTGGTTGGGAAGCCTTCGCAAGCAAGACGCCCCCTCTTCCAATGCCCTAATGCAAGTGTATAAAAAAGCAAAGCAGGAACAGTTATCTAGGGGAGTTAAAGCTACACTCACGCTGTGATCGCCAATTTAAAGCTAAGTTTAATTCTTTCGTTCCATTGAAATATCACTGAAATAGCGGTCACATTCAAGATTCCCCGTGAACTGAATTTAAGCAAAAGATGTCGTTTTCTTACCACCAGCCACGCAGGGACTTCCTATTCTAATTAAATTCAATCATCGTTAAAATTTAAAATATTCAAATTACCGTAAGCTCCCGCACGCATTCAAATAGATTCGGAGATAAATGCTTCAGTCTTCCTTGTACTTAAATAATTAAAACACATTAATTCGTACTGATATTTCATTACGAAATTAGACATATCTAGGTTTTTTTTTTAAATCCCTGTGTAAAATTCTTAAAAGTTCAAGTCTTGAAGGTTGAAGGGGCTGCCCCAGACTTGCAGCTAGTGAGGATGTTTTCAATCAATGTCGCGTTCGCGTTATGAATGATGCCCGGCTTTCAACTCAGTGTGAACGGCTTGCAATCAACGCCTGCTACATCTGAATCAACAAAAATTGATGTCGATGAATTCTTATTTCACTAAAGGAGAACATATCAGGGAAATCTAGTAAGACGTGTAAGAATATACATAGATGCGAGCCGATAAACTCGCGTCAAATTTAGCCTATTTCTGATACAGCTGCATAACAAATGAAGGCATCTGCAAACTTGAAGGTGGAAACCTAGTAGTGTTATACCTACCACTGTAAATATTCTCAAACGAATTGTCCAGCCCAGCATACTTCACCGAATAATTCAGAGTTATGTTGGAAAGAAAGCCCTGCTTGTTAATGGAGCTAATGGCGAACTTGAAAATTTTCTCATCGAGGTCTGTGCTATTCTTGGAGAAAATAGCGCCTGGAAAGGAAATACACTTCGTGTTAATTAGCTCCTCGCTGACAAAGTCCCTCAAATGCTGTCTTCAGACAGTTAAATTTCAAAACAATTAGTTCGAAACGTTGTTAATTATGCTCATTCCCTTACCCAATGTCAAGACTTGTCGTCCTTTTGCAGGAACTAGAAACAACGCGGTGAAGACAAGTAGCACGAAGCCCGCTGAGGAAGACATGATGTTCACCCAGCTTGGATAGTGCTCGGAATGAGATCCTCTGTAACTCAGCAGTGTTTATCAATAATTTCTCTGGCGTTCAGTTGATTCGTCTGTTTTAATTCGTGTTTATTTAAATTCTCTTTCATATCGTATGCAAATTTCTCTCCCTGTCCCAAGTGGCAAGATAAATCAATCAACAGTTGGCGTCAGCGTAAAAATAGAACTTAAAAAAAATTGTCCGTGATTAATTAACCAAAAAGCATTGTTTGACAGCCCTTCTCCATCACGCAAATGGTGCTCTTCAGAGGTTTTAATCTTTTAGCACAATACATTGAAAATTTGGAGTATCGGTCTCAATGCGTCCTGTGTCCAAAGGACTTATTATTTTCTTTTGACATCGGTATTCACCTGTCCTTCAAGGCAAATAAGCATCATTTACCAAAAAAATAGACCACCACAGCATTTGAAAATTAGACACACTCAGTTTGCATAGATTCATTTTTACTATAACTATGCAACCTGCCACTGTACAGCTTTTATTGTTAACGACTGCGGGCAATTTAAAATGAAAAGATCATTTGCTAGGCCTTGTTTTGATAAGAAACGGTGGAAAGTCGTTTTCGAATATACCACTCGATACACACAGATACTAAGTGACGGTAAACTTTGCTTGAAGTATTCACATAAATTATACACTTAGTGAGCTACATTTGAACACAAATAATTAATTCTACGTCAAGACTTCGGACCGCAAAGAGCTCCTTTCGAGTCATAACAGATTTTTAGTTTTCTTTTGGTTTGACGGTTGGCTTTGGTCCGTAAAGTTAGTTTCCGCCACCATTTAAAATTCACAAGCTATCCCCTTTGTTTTATTTTAATTAATTATAATTATTGGCAGTCTGCTGACATGCTGAGTGTTACCAAATTTAATTGATTTCACTATTTTCACATACCGTAATTGCAAACAAGTTGAATGAATCGAAAGAATCTATTTTTCAAGAAGAGACAATTAGAACCTGGTCAATTTGACTTAGCTAAGTATTCACTTAGACGCGAACGAAAAACAAAACCATTCATTGCCCATAAGAAAGTGGCTCCATTTCTTTAATTTGGTAGTGTTAAATATCGACTGAGACGTAGTCGAATGTCACTCCAAATAAACAAATATATACTAAAATGGATCAAAGGGTGGGGTAATATTTTTATATCTCCATCAGGTTTAGTTAATGTGAATTTTTTACTTTCCTTGCATGCCTGGACAAAAAACCTGCTAAAAATGGCAGATTTAATAATCAGGCTTTTGGGCGCTTGATGTTGCTTCGCGCGATCGAAGGTAGGCTGTTTTTCTTTTTTTTTTCAGTTCATTTATTTTTCATTAAAAATTTCAAAAGTAGATCTTAACTTAAGGCGTATTGGTGAACCAGTATCTGTTAACGAGTAGCATGAGGCCCCGTTTACACCATGCACGCCAGAGAAGTTTGAAAACGCAGCTTTAAATATATGATCTACAGCCAACGTAGCCTGCGTAGCAAGCGTTTCTATGCGGTTCAGGATCTAGGAGCAAAGAATTACAGGCTACAGCCAACGGCTTTGTGTTTTAGCCGTGGGGACGAAAAGACTTTTTGAAAACGCTCTTCAAACCTGGGTAATTTATAAATACCAGCTTTGTGTTTTAGTGTAAATGGAAAACATTTTGAAAACGGAGCTTAAGACAATAACCTCGCGTTACAGTAATCATGTCATTGATTTCCATGACCTAGTTTCCTGAGCACAAATCCAATGACCGGCCGTGATATTAATGGTTGGGTTTTCACATTTCTCCGCCGTAGTGTGAACGGAAAATATATGTTTTCAGATTGAAAACGCCGTTGTCTGTTCTCTCCGCGTGGGGTGGAAGAGCCAAAGTGTACCACATCTGCTTTGAGAGCAAACCTTTATATACACTGAGCAAAAAGCTCTTACTAATGGCATGAAAAGAAACATCGTCACCGTGTCCTGAACTAGCTTAACCGTGCAACTTTTAATAATCCATGCTATTCATCTGACGGACGCTTCCCCTGATTGCAATGACCAGTTATTAGTAGTTGAGAAAAGTTACAAGAGAGGTTGCATGAAACTTTCCTTCGTTGATTGTGAAATGCTTAGACAGTGAGTACTGGTGACGCAAAAACTCTTCGAAATTGATTGCCTTGATAATAGTCAGTTTTAAGGTCATTCCACTGAAATAAAACCTACACTGAGATTTTTCTCAAACTTTGCCAACTGATTGTTTATATTATAGGAACTTAAATTTGGAAATAAAAATGGAGGGTCCCCATGTTCCTTTAGGAGCAACAGCACCTCATGGTTTATTCCATAGAAATCCTTATAACAGCACCATGATTATGGTAACGATTTCTTGCTAAATTCACGCTTCCGACGATTGTTTTTTGCTCAACACTGAGAATTGGCCCATATTTATTTTACATAGAGAAATTTACTAGTCAATTCAAAACAACAGAAAAAAAAAATGATAGGTCACCGCAGTAATTTTCGAAAAAATGACGATTTACTTCTTTGGCGAGGTCTAGCCGTAAAGAAAAAACCGCCATTTTCTAACGTAAACACGCTGATCGCGCGTAAAATCATGCGCAGTGGGGATCAGTGCGCAATGCAATACTGGGGAATTAGTATGGGTAATCAAATGGTATACGCGTGAAATAAGGAAATAATTTCACGCGCGTTTGTCAAATTATTAGAATTTTGACAAAACGCAAGTGAAGTTATTTCCTTATTTCACGAGTATACCATTTGATTACCTTTTAATATCCTGGGTGGCAAATTACGCTTACAATCGTTGGTTTTTAACTTGTTTATTGTAGTGAGAAATTTTGCGCCAAACGTTGCCATGGCAATTTTGTAATTTCACATGTGAAATTACAAATCAACGCTGAAATTTCGTGCCAAAATTAAAGAGTAGTTTGTCACCCATGATATTACCTTAATAATTTCGCTCGCGCGCGCTTGGTGTAAACGCGTCACGTAACTGAATATTTCCCGGCTAAAACTGGAAATATTTAAGTGACATTCCAAAAATTAAGAAATTCAGAGTAGGTCTTTACACAAATATCCGGTTAATTTTTGAGATATTTAGAAGTTTCCGAGATATTAAGAAAATTGAGAATTTTGGGATAGTTAGAAAAATTTATATTTTTTTTGGATGTTTTCCGGCTTTTGCTCGCTATTTTCTCCAGAGAATACTCAGTTCTCCCACTGTACTTCAGTTCAGCGGTTTCCCCCTTGACACCTTGGTAAGTACTTGGTGTATCCCTTATCATAGTGTATTTAGAACGTAGCATAGTATATTTATCCCTATTATAGTGTATTAGATACTTAACAATTATTCCATGAGCGCGCGTTGGATATGAGATGATAGATAGCCGACGAGGCGCATAGCGCCGAGTTGGCTATAACAATCTCATATCCAACAAGCGCGAGTGGAATAATTGTTTTATTAAAAACGCCCCCAAAATATAGAAAACAAGACTACAATAAAAACAAAAAGGCCCCAAAAAGCACGCATACGCACACCATTTTTGTCGATCATGGTATAATGGCTCATATACCATGATGGCTTAGCCAATGAAACCTCTCGAATTGCATTATCCAATGATCCAGTTTTTAATAAACTTTAATATCTGGAAGGGATACATGAAGTACTTAGGGACACCTTGCATCCATGTTGTTTTGAAAAATGCTTTATTTCCGGAATACTAGTGTAGACAATCTCTGACATACTTTTTAGCTCCCGCTGGAGAAATTACTCGCGCGATTACTCTTTTAATCATAAAAATTACAATTTCCTCGATTGTAATCGGTTTAAAAATGCCCTATTTTCCACTAATTCGCTTACCAAGTGGTTATCGGACAGGTTGTTATTGGACGGTGTGTTATCGGACAGTTCAATAAGCCAATCACATTCAAAGTTGTAGTTTGAATCAACCAATCACATTTAAAGTTATAATTACGTGCTACGTGCGCGCGCGCGTGTTTTTGTCGGTAGCCTTAGCATGTTTCCCAATTTTCAAAACTGCGCTCTTTGAGAAAAAGATTTGAAGGATAACAAACACAGTAACCTCCATTCGGGGCGAAAATATGCTCGGATATCTGTCCTTGGACATTATCTGTTCCCCAAAACTCAGTTTTCCTCGAGCTAGCCGTCTCGGAAAACTCTTCACTTCTTGTAACAGATGATGTCCGCGGACAAATTTCCTAGCAGATTTTCGCGCCAAAAGGAGGCCATTGGTTACATGTTTTTGCGCTAAATTGGGGACTTGTTTACACAGTTACCTTGATTGTAACCCTTTGACGCCCAAGTGGCCATATATAGCCACTTAATGGTCGTGCTCTTTGTACCACTTGTGACGTCAGCGATTTGAATATCACTGGACATTCTTGATAAGCAGATGGTAGAGCTACAATAGATCTATTTGCCCAACAGTCGTTTTTGAATATCAAGGGCATTCTGACAAAGCAAATTTGAAAACGTTATCAGTTTTGGTGCAAAAATGGTGGTAAAATGGCCCCTTATACCTATAATTGATCAAGGTCCTATTTCCAGGCTTTGCCCATAATTAACATCAAACTTTTTAAGGTAGCCAGTAAGAATATGACACGCAGAAAGTAGCGAGAGTAAGCGAGCCGGGAAAAACGAAAGGAACGGGCCAAGAAAGAAATTTTAAACCGCAATCAAATGGCAAAAAATATTGACTAATGCGCATACACCAATTCATAATATTCTACATTTTTGTGCCTAATCTTGAGGAAAAAATGCTTTTTAAGCAATATTAAGGCCAAAAAACTGATATAACGGTTAGAAACGGATTTTTTTTGATAGCCTGGTACCGTAAGGGTTAAGAAACACTCACTGTGACACACAACGACGGAGTTGATTTGTCGAAATTCATCTGACACCAGCATGATCACAAAGTAGCCAAGAAAAAAGCATTTTAAAAACCGTTTCTACTTGTCCGCAAATTTATAGCAGTTACCTTTTTCCCAGCAGATCTGTGACAACAGGCTCTTCCTAGGAAATTCCCTCGTAATAATTGGACGGCCAGCAAACGCATGGTCACGTAACACCCGAATTTACACACCAAGCAGTAGGGAGTGTGATTTTTGGGCAATGTTCTCTTCAGTGGGTAGGGGAACGATGTGGGCCACCGGGTAGGGTTCTGTGGCCGTATTTGTACCCTCAATATTGTGTGAAATTGGGATGTGATCATCGCAGTTGGAATCGCACTTTAAGCAAATGCAAACTTTAACCCGAAAAAATATTGAGGGCTTCAACGGGATTCGAAACCATAGCATCACTTTTACACCTGGGTGGAGAGTGGCACTGCGAGAGTAAAGTGTTTGGCCCAAACACCGCAAAATGTCCGTTAACCATTACTGCACATCGAAAAAACTTCAAACTAAAATGCCTCACGAGTAAACCACAGTAAAATTAAAAAAAAAAACTGACAAAACGTTTCTCAATAGTTTAATGAAGCAACAGTACCAAGTATAAGCAAGAAATCATTTCAAGACACATGTACTCCATCATAACGTCTGGGGCTCTGCCGCTGAAACATACAAGACACTTGCGCGACAAATCCCGCCAGCTAAGCAGCAGTGCACACTTAATTGACAAGCTCTCCAATAACATCCGAAACCTAAAATTTAAAATCTTATCTTGCCTGCCCTTAATAATGATTACAACGACAGAACTACTTAAACTGCTGTTTCCTTGCAGGCTTCCGAAGGGAGTCGCCATGAAGATCGACAATGGATTGAGAGCAACAAAAAACAAAAAACCTTTGATTAAGCGGAGTTAGCCGTTGTTGGAAGGCGCAAAGTTTATAATAATCTTTCTCTTCCTTTCCTGTTCCCATCTTATATAACTTGCAAAACAAATAAGCAGATTGGGAAAGCGTATGAATGCATGTGGTGATAAGAAGTTATACTTCAAGCGATATATGAGATTCTCTCAAAATTCACTGGCCTTTTTTCAAGTGCAATTTGAAAGAATTTTCAAAAAATAAGGGTAATGCAGATCATTATTAGCTCGAGCTTTGATGAAAAAGAAAAATCACTTACTTGACAAAAATAAATGATATTAAAAAGAAAGTTATGAATGTGCCTGCATAATTTGTACTGCAGCGCAAAAAAAAAATTGACAAACCCAGTCACAACGAAGTATTTTTTCTGTCGTATAATATTGTGTTATGAAAATGCAGATGAAATGCTCGGACCCACTGCTATGTAAACCTGCTAAGTTACATATTAACTTCTAATCTGCATCACAATAATTTAATAATTTTTTGAAATTAAATTGTTCTACTTTGATTGAGCTCTTTATTTTGAAATAAATAACATTATAAATTAAACCGTTTCAAGCTTGAAGTGTTTTTCAATGCAAAATTCTGTCAGTTCCCAGGAGTCAAAATCAAAACATAAATTTAATAGTCATCTACAGTGCAGGCAAATTGCGTTTCAATATGTTTGGCCATCATGCTGTACGGAAATATTTAATTAACACTAAACTATGATTTTGCACAAGAGGTCTGTCAATTGATATATATGTTGTACTGCACTGGCACTGTATTAATTATGTGAAGGATCTACACAAGAAGTTAATGACCAAAAAGGAATTAATATCTCAATATTTGTATTACTAATATACTACATCCAATTATCAGCTGATAATGTACTAAGGGCCTGTTAAATGGAGAAAAGTTGACCCTGCTTGGAAGAATAACCTTCCTCCCCACCCTTCTCCCAAGCTATCTTTCGCCAAGCACTTATATGAGCCAGTTGTTACGCTTTCAAGTTTCATGCATGCTCAATAGTAATGATGCCATGTAATGTTTCCCAGTCAGGCAAATCAAACCATTACAGCGAAAAAAGTTGGCTTGCCCAAAGCTGTCCCCCCTGCTTTCAAAACATGTGACTCTCCATCCATCGCAAGGGTCTCGGACAGGGCTCCAAAAAAAAATGCCATCTGGTCATTCTGGACAAGAAGATTTTCCTGCCGGGCAAGTAACTTCTCAGTCTTAGTTGTCCAACAGGGGAGGGCTTAGGAAAGTCTTCTGCCAAGGGGAAGCAAAATGTATGAGCTGCTTGTCCAAAGGACAAGCTGGAATTCAAGTTTTTTTTTTCGAGCCCTGCCCTGAGTCAACATTGTGATTTGTCATATAAACAGTTCAATACTACAGCTTATACATGTATCAAGAAATGGCCAAAATAATCTTGCCTGCGGTTCCTCTGTATGGAGGGTGACCCTTCTATTCGGGACAACTTTTCTCCATGTAAACAGGCCCCAAAACAAATAAAGCTATTTTTTTCAGTAATACATGTAGAAGAAAAAAATTCATGAAATAATGAATAAATATTAATTAACATAATATTACTATAATTACAAATAATAAATTATACTTCAAGCCTTAAACAACCACTTTAAAAATATTCCTAATATTTATTTATTATATACATACATATTTTTTGTCTCTGAACAAATGAATATTAAATAAAATATTATAAATAATAATTAATTAAAAATAATTTTTAGTCTATAATAGAATTTGCAATATACCTAATATAAGAAAAGTTATTTCTATTATCGATGACAAAACATTTTAAACTAGATAAAATAATTCTAATTTAATGATTTTAAATGAGATTCTTTTTAAGTGCATTTCGTCAATGTGTAAAATTAAATCATTTACTTTTCAAGATAATCCCATACTGTCAGATCTAAGAAAAATTGTGAGGAGCTCAAAGGTTCCTAACTACAAAATTATGGAGGTCCAGCACTAACAACTAACTTTTTCCAGTGGCCTAAAGTTAGCTGCCTGTGACACCCCCAGGTGCTTCACAGCCTTGTTCTCTCAAGGAAATTTTCACCTGTTAGTATATACAGTCAAGCTAATAATAATATAATATTATTTCACCTTGAAATAAATCTGATAAAAGACTGTTTCATTCAGTCAATGATATGAATGTTCATATCATTGACGGATGAAGTCCGGTTGAAAAAAAACGGACAAAATATTTCATAAGTTTTAACTTTTAGCTCCGACTTTGTAAAACTTTTTTAACTTTTAAAGATTTCCAGTTCTGAGCCCACTGATGTTTACTTAAGTGTGAGATGTTTTGACTAATATCTAACAGACTAAAAATTAAAAAATTAACAAGACTAGTTAGGAAAACATTGCTGGATGGCGAGCTTTGCCATCAAACATCCTCAAATATATATATATATTTTTAAAAACTGTCCAACTATTAAACTGTTCTAATCTTGCACTAAAATCTTTCTTGTCAGTACCCTCAAAATTTGAAATCTTACTAATATCATCGTGTTCTTTCCATTTCTGGTACATACCATTTTGCATCATTACCATTATTTTTAAGACTGAGGAGGCCATGTGATACAGTCAAGCAGAGGGCCTACTGCTGCTTGGCATAACATTGAAAAAATGCCACACAATACATTGTGTATTGTAACAATGTTTAGTGGCTTTGCATAAATTATTTGTTACGTCCACAGTCATGCTTTAGATGCTAGGTGACATTGGAGTAAGTCGTCCACATTGTGCACTTGTATTCTACTGTGTTCAATGCAGCTTTGGGAACTTTATATGAATTGGGTTGCTGAGTTGTTTGGACCATGACCACAACCAGCCTAACTGAGCAGTTTTCAATTGAGTATCATCAAACCCAGTGGCGGATCCAGACCTTGAGCTTGGGGGGGTGTCCTTTCTTCATTTTTTACCCAAAATAAGGGTGGCAGGCCCCTCCCCTAGATCTGCCACTGAAACCAAAACCAATTGAAACTAGTTACTCACCAGCTGACTACACAGCAAATCTGATATTCTTACTAGTTAAACCAAAACCAATAAAAGTACTTGCCTGATTAGTTTTGACACTCATTTGGAAACTGCTCTTATCTATTTAATTGCATTTAGACTAGTTATAGCCTGCGAACAGGCTCCCGGTCAGGTTTAGGGCGAGATAGCCGAGTGTAGTCTATGGCGAGCGGGATGAGCCGAGAGCGGTCTGGTGAGGAGGGAGTGTGCAGGGGAGCATTTAGACATTCCATTGATGCCGCTGTTCCATGATACCAGCTCCTGGTATCAAGATTTGATTGGTTGAATCGATGACTGTTGACAGCTATGAGATAAATAGTTGACAGATCTTGACAACTGCTTGTAAATTAGCATAATTCTTGCCGAGACAGCCGATAATGGCTTCTGCGTGCAATGCACAGTTTACTGACGACGAATTTTGAAGCAGCTTTGAGCAGTTCTTTGCAAAATTTTTGCCATATCTCTCTGGTTTGAAACGTGAGCAGAAGCTATGCCAGGAAACTGTGGCGCAGAAGTGCGATGTTTTCGCAATTCTACCGACTGGTTTCGGGAAGAGCTTAATTTTTCAATTGCTGCTGCGTCTACTGAAAGACTTGTGGAAAATAGACCATGCTTGCGTTTTAGTTGTGACGACTTAAGTTTCCATAATGAAAGACCAGGTTGAAGAGTAGATACATTTAGGCCTGAGAGCATTTACCATCGGCGTGTAAAATGGGGTTGACAGGACTCACAACGGCCATTACGATAAGTGCCTTAACTTCTTTCATCTCTGATAAGCCAAAATCAATAAATCGGGAAGAAAATCATTATAAATACGGTCACGTTGAATCCTTTCACTATTCTGATGGAATAATCAGGGGATCGGTACATGCTAGGATGAAGGACAAGTCTTACAAAGCTACAGTAGGTGATCAACACCTAACACTCGTAAATTTAATGTCTGTGGTTGACAAACATTGAAATATATTGTAAATTCAGAGTTATGTCTATCTCTGATTAATACAGATTTCTCTCCATGGAAGTGAAATAAAGTCTGCTGAGTGTGAATGCCCCCGTGGAAACTATAAATGCAGCCATGCCGTAGCACTCATCGTCTACGGCATCCATAATCTGAGTCGTACGGATGTAGAATGCGAATCGAAAAAGCAAAAGGCTTCAGAGCAAGTGAAACCTGTGGAAGAGTTATATCCATGCTAAAAGGAGTATAATATTGTCTTACGAGTTTGTAAGCAGTCTTCATATAGTAGTTTGTACAGTGCATGAACAAATGCGAGTATTACATGTATATTACTGATTGTTGCAGTGCTACAGTGAAAGAGCTCAGCCAAGTGCAGATTTGTGTAATTCTGTGGTAACTTCATCAGAGCTATGAAAATTTGATCTTCCAACTGAATCCTTTCAACCTTCCAGCCATAAAAATAATTTATTTCATCTGAGAACAGTCTGACAACAATTAAAAATAATGCTTGTTTGGAAGACCGGTTTCCACACATATTACCTCATCTCTCAAAGGCATTACCGAATACATTTCTCTTGGATAATGCTCCTTTAACTTCATTTCCTTCAATTCGTCTCTCACGTTTTCCAATTGGGCTTGAAGAAGGACAATTTGTGCATCGCACTTTGGTTCTTGACTGGCTTCAGCATTTGAAGTAGAGGCAGAGCAGGGCTCGTTGTACTGACTAATTATATTAGAAACCATCATTAAGCCCTTGTCATCCTCTAAAGTTGTTTTTTGTTTTAGCTCGTTTTGGTGTACGTGTATCGTTATTTGGAACGAGATTATCAACATTTCTTTTGAATATCTCAGGACCATTCACTTTTAGCCCATCATGAAAATGGCAGCTGCAAACTCAAGAACTGCTTCCCGGACTTCTGTCTTCTTGTCTAAAACCAAGTCATTTCAAATGAATATAAATAGTTACCGGTAATAGCCATAAACAACTGATGTATCTTAGGAACAATACGAAGAATTCAGGAGTCAAAGTTCATCCTTGTTTGTCACGCCACAACCTAGTGTGAAGAGAATGCCAAAATATGCTTACCTTAAGAGCTTTTTCCACCAATTCAACTCACTAGGGTCCTTCAGAAACCTAAAAAATTTATGTTTCCCTTTCTGATTGATGATTACAGTCCGGGGCAAACATTGAACCATTTTTCCTTTTCCTAAGTTACGTTATTCGGAAAGAAACGCCATATTGCTCTTTTGTTTAGAACCAATGAAAGTGCATCCATGGTAACATGACGTCAGCACTTCGGTACTCTATTTGCCATGTGTTAGTGCATTTGGCAGGGGTCACACTTATGCTTTTGGTGTTTACATTGAACATAAAATCTGTCATCGCGTGCTTGCGACAAGTGCGACCCTTATGTCGCGACCAGATATAACTATGTCCGAAGGACCTAAAGATCAAAAAGGCCAATGTCCTGCCTCAAAGCAGGTCATATCTTGTCTAATGGCCTTAAAATAACAAGATTTTGTTTTTCTTCTGTCGCAACGTCAATCACATGTGAAATACTGGCGAAAACTAGATTTCGCAGTTCTGCAAAGACAACACATGTGCACAGCTCGGTTTTCTCTACAAATGTTTTATCTGGTCCTTATGGCAAATTTCAACCCACACCAATTTACAAATTTGCACTATTCACCTGATTATTTTCAGTATAGGGATGGCTTGTTGTCACCCTTTGGCTCGCAGATTTTTTCTCAAGACTCGCTGCCTTCGACCTTGCCAGCCAATCAAGCCATCAACAGTCCCTTCAGCTGCCTCGGGAACAGCAGAAAAGTCCAACCAAAGGGAGAGATGGAGTTTCACGCTTGAAATAATAAGAGTTGACAAGTCTGGTTTCAAATATCATTTATGTTGCGCACACGTGACCTCCTTGACTTCTGTGGTGTAAACAACGCGACATATTTGTGGGAAAACTTATGACGCGACATAAAAAATAAGGCCACAGTGCGACCCCTGCCTCTGGCTAATTTCTATTGCAAGATATGTTTTTAAATCTATAAGTATTTGCTTTTGAGGGACAAAATATGACATTGACTGTGAATGGCATGTGTTGCTAGTTTGCATTCTAAATTTTGATGCCAGTCTTGGCCATGATTAGTATTATTTGCAAGTATAGTAGATAGATTCTTGTCAAGGGTATCATGTTTGCTCTCCTACATTTTTCTTCAGAGACGCCGTAGCTTTACTTTGAGAATTAAGCTATACGTTTGTCCAGAGAAATTCTCAATATGTTTTTCTTGCATTATCTGATCAAGCTTATGTTTCTGGAGCTCGATGTATGGGTTTAATTCTCCTGGTTTGACAGTTCTAGTCACACAGGATTTGAATTTAACTCTTTACATGCAAGTCTGTTGACTGTGTTGCGTGCATGCGGTAGATTGTTATAAAAAGCCAATTCATCAGCGCGGGGAAACCCATCAATTTTGACAGGTTTAATTACTCCTTGACAGATATGTAACAGGCTAATCACCAAGGGGCGGAATGGTACATTGAAAACAATGTCTACAGGCTCCCCCGCGTCCCACTCACTTCGCTCATGGAGTCACAACGCTCCAACTCGCTCGCCAAATTTTTTTTCTGACCTCGCTGGGAGCCTGTTCGCAGGCTAGACTAGTTACAACAATGGTAAATTAGTGTTTTGCCTGGCATTGACATTTATCAGTACTATCACAATAAGAAGAAATTACCACATGAGACTATCTACAATGTATAAATGATTGACTAATCCTCAACATACCAAGCTGTAATTCATTCAAACTGCAGGGGTGGATAAACAAATTGGGGAAAAGTGCTTTTATGATACATATTTTTACTATTACTTGAATTTGGCCAATTACTTTTGAATTCTACCAGAAGAAAGTGCTGTCTGTGTGCATGTGTTTATAAACAAGGTTATTGCAAATAATTCCAGTATGGTCATTACATTTTCATATTAAGCTACAATTTGTATTTTACATGTATGTTACGATTCTTCAACCTGTACCTCTGCAAGAGATATTGCACTTAGGTCAAACTTTTCTCCTGTGATCCTCTCATACATGCTCATGATGTCCTCGCAGACTGTCTCAAAATGTGTAGTGGCATCATACGACTTGGAAATGAATATCTGCACGAAAATAAGCTAAATGTTAACAATTACTAAACTGGAAAATTCTCCTTTAATAGACTTGTGAGCTGAGACTCTTACTAACTACCGGTAGTCTTCAAACAACTGCATTGCTAAATGGAGGTTGGGAGCCTAGGACATCTGACTAGGAACTTCCACTATTGGAAACCAGCTCCTAAACAGAGACATCTCCTATGGCTAACATGAGCCAAGGCTGTCATTAAGGACTGTAACCCGTAGCACGTGTTATGGCTGAATATAATTGACTCTCCCTTGATGCTAAGGGTGAAATTGCTTGTTGTTGATAGAATTCACACATAAACTAACAAATTTGCAATGAGTGCAGAGAATAAGGCTACAGGTGACTAAAAACTTATATTCAGCCCTGTGAGCCTGCATGTGGAAGGAGGGCCAGGCACCTGTCACAATGAATCAAGAGTGAAAAGAGGGAGGGGAGGGAGGAAGAACACTTGAAGATTGATGTGCTCCGTGTAAATGTCTATCGCTTTGAAGGCTTCCAAGACATTTCAGCATAAGAACACATGGAATCCTGCTAATGGAAAACAATGGACCCAATCCTTGTACATGTACACACCCTCAAGGATACAAAAAATAATTATCTCAGAGATCATCAATTTCTAATTACCATGATCTTGATCTTAAAAAAATGTTGCTTAGAGTATCAATTGTCAAATCAACCCCAAAAAGTGCATAAATATTTTAAAATTTCCCTCAGGGAAATGCTAAAAATTGGCCAGTATAAGTCTGGTAAGCACACTGCACAAAGACTGTCCTCTGTATCCAAGCATCCCTACACATATTCCAATAAGTGCTTCCATTATAAAAAATGCCCTTTTTTCTCAAACAGTATTAATTCTACAGCAGTGTCAGAGTATTGTACTTACAATTGGAGGTTAATACCATATATTAAAGTTCTATTTTGAACATTCTGTTGTTTCTCAAAAATTAAGTAATGACCCCATCACAAATAAGCGCCCCTGTCTGTGCCCTCCCTTGGGGCACCAAAAAAGCATATACATGTAAGTGCCCTGGGCACTAAATCCAATCACCATGGTGTACAGTGTAGATATACTGTATACTAACCTTGCTGTCTTTGCCATCATCCTGTGGTTCAAACTGTTCACTGACCCAAACAAACTTTTTGTCAATCTTACCAAGCAGCTGTAACCCAGGCCCAAGCTCTGCCTCAGGATCATCTGTCTCCACTGTAGTGCTGACAATAGCCACGTATCTGCCTTTAACAGTGACGGCATTGGCGTGGGACATACAGCACACATAGATATCTTGAAATGGAAACAACCAAATCAACCAATGTCATAAAATGTCATCAAAATATGCATGTTACACTGTATATATGTAGTTTAGGAACATACATGCAGCTAGTTGCTCCCTACAATTTCACTCTCAAGGGGTAAAAAACTACACCTCATTTGAAATACAATGTCATGAAGAAGTGACCAGACCCCACAGAAGAAATTCCTAGGGGTAAG
>CM042746.1:40068699-40080537 GCA_022496165.2 Catalaphyllia jardinei | reverse complement strand
CTTATTGTTTATATTCTAAGTCTCGTGAAAATTCCATTTGGTCGAGTCATAATTCTCGGAATTATCGGAAGGATAACACCCTCGGTTAATGGTTAACTTGCGAAAGTCAGTCAAGTATTAACTTGTAGTCGAGTTACCTAAGCAGTGGAATCTTTGATCAGTATATTGGTGGTTATGATCGACTGTTATTTTTCTGTTATATATTTTTTAGTAATATATTCAGATATTGTATTGATGCATGCACTTCACAAGGTAATTAAAAAGTCATTATAAATTGAAAATTACATTAAATTGTGCTTGTCATTGTGTAGGATGAATTGGTTTTGCAAACTTGTCATCATTTGTCATGATTATAATCATTCGCAATGAACCTACAGTTATTTATAACTGGTTTGTGTTGGGATGGCCCTTAATTCAACTCCTTTGCATTCAACTTGGTGGGATTCTTGACCACTTGATATTTATTTCCTTATTTACAGATGTTTTTCTGTTTATAAATTTTTAAAAGGCCACAAGTAGTGGGCAAAGTGGTTTGATTTGAACTTCTTTATAGGAAAAAATTCCCTAGGTTATCCAACCAGGTATAGGCAGAGTCAACCTCACCATCTGGTCATTTTGCCTGGCCCTTCATGAAACCCCAGCTTAACTGCAGAATACCCTGCCACTTATTTGCATCTCATTGAATAAGAATAGCATCTATTGTGTTCTGCTTCGTTCTTCAAAGAACGCCGACCAACAAAAACAATAGTGGTACAGAGTGGCAGGGTATTCAGCAGTTACTCCGAAACCCCTACACAGTGTAAACTACCATTCCTCTACCTATCTTCTTTGTGACCATGTGTTGTATAAGGCCTCTACAGAGTGCCTACATTCTTTTCTATTGCTATGAAATAAATATAAACAACTGGGACACCAGTGACTGGGTATACCTTCAATTTGTTTCTTTTATTATGTAGCATTGTCAAGAAGCGAGGAAAGGTTGTTGCCCTTGAGAAAGAGATCCAAGGTAATGAGTTCTGCCACACCTTATGCCGTCAAAGTATAATGAAATTTACAGATTAAAATCAAGCCTGGATATTTTTATACTCACTGATTCTGATAAATACAAGTCCACTTAGGACCTATTTCTTGATCTTTGTGTAAGTACATGCTGATAAGAAATTTCTGATAAGCAAGCTTCTAAAAGGATGCCTAATCGAGGGAAACATTGGGAGTACCCAATATCACAATACCACAAGAAAAATTGGGAAATACAAGAATAACATGTTAAAAATGGAGGAACTACCAATACTGCATTTAGATCCCTTTAAAATCGCGGCCACTCTTAAATTTGCATCGAGCTAGTGTGTTTATTTATCAGGCATGTATGCACCGTGTCGCTCTGTTTTGGTAATTGGTAGTTTGACGGTCACTTTAATTAAAATGGACTAAATGGCTTCCTGGCAAACCTATGAGTAGGTGACAATTCGCCTCAGCATGTGCAAAAACAAGCTAAACCTTGCAATGCTCAGCTAGTATGAGTTTTCAAAACTGAATGTGGGACTATTCTGAGGTTAATCTGTCAAGGGTTGTAATTAAAAACTATTGCACATGCTATATATAATAATTTATCCTCTCTCTTTACTTCACAAAGTGTTTTTCACCATTCTGCACAGTGCATCAAAACTTATTTTGCTTCTGATAATGTTGGTGCCCCCTTCCCATACAGTCAATAATGACCTTGTTAACATCTTGAGTAGCCTCAAACCATTCTGAGAAAACATGAGAAGACCTCAAATTACTGGTTTACAGATCGATAAGTTGGTTTTAGGTAACTTAATGGAAGCAGTTCATTTTCATAACATGCAAAAACAATCACATTGTAGATTGACTGTTACAAATTGTGTAATAGCTGTAATTTATGATGTCAAAGTCTTTTCAACCTCTATAGCTTGTTTATTGACCTTTATAGCTTACTGAGTGCAAATGGTACCACAGTAATCTGAAAGACCTTTCACCAAATGCCTTCAGCAAAAAGGATGAAAAACCACATGCCAGCAGGCTAGATGATACCGCAATACCGCACACTAAGATTTAGATTACCAAAATACCGCATAAAAGAAGCTCAATACCACAATACCATAAACCCCAGTGTACCCCTCCTGTACTTTTTGAAGAGATTCTTCTAAAGTCAGCATCCACTTTTACAGGCTTTGGCTGCAGTATTTATTTAGAGGTTTTCAGTGCATAATAATTTTTATAATAAGTATTTTTAGTCAGTGAATATGCTTGTAATCCTTAGTTCCAGGAAAGATCTACATGCATGTTTGTATTTTGATGCCAGAATCCTAATTTTATCCCTTTTTTTAATTTACTATTAATAGATTTAATTAAAATACCATAATGATGTTTTTTTGTTTTTCAAGGTCAAAGTGAATTTGACATAGATGAGGAACTTCCTATTCACTGTGGTATTGCACATACACGTTGGGCGACACACGGTGAACCCAGTGGAGTTAACAGTCATCCTCAAAGATCAGACAAGTTAAATGGTAAGTCAGCTGCTCTTTTGCAAATAAACAGACAAGTTAAATGTTATTAGTCAGCTGCTCCTTTGTTGTAAGCCACACCACTTGCCAATTGCTAAGTCAGGTGCTCTTTTGTTTGAAGCCACACCACTTGCCAATTGCTGGGAGATATCTGTGTTTGTTTGTCTTTTTCGTCACCTTATAAAGTTGAAAACAGTATTTGGACAACTTGACTAGCTGTTAGCTTTGGTTGCGATGCAAAATTCTTAGTGCCATCTTCTACCAATTATCTACTGTCCACAGTGCATAGTCAATCTCCTTACAGCTACCTCTATAATGACACCTCTGTTTATTAACCCTTTTACCCCCTAAGGCGAATGGCAGTTTTTCCCAAATCGGCAAATAAAGACACTCAGCCTGTACACAATGTACCATTTGATAGCCACTGATTAGCTTATTTAAGAATTGACATCAGCGGCTACTGTATGAAGGAGTTAGTCATTTGAGATAAATTGCTTTAAATCACAAAAATGAACGACTTCAAAAATGTATCAGCCTTCTACTATATTAGCTGGTATCCCCTAAACTATAGCTTATTTAGAAGCTCTTAGTACATAGCTTCATGTGAAACAAGTCTTGCATGCCATTTGCATCCCAAAAAAGAACTAAAACCTTCTGAAGTGGAAATTCCGAACCGCTTTAAAAAAGTGAAAAGCAAGGAAAATGTCTCCAAAAGTACTAAAAATTACAAAAAGAACAAAAGGCAGCGGGCATTTCAAAACAGTTGGGAACAGGGGAGGACATGGTTAGTTTTCGGCTATAACGCCAGTGATGATTTGCTCAGTTTGCAAAGTGGCGGCGCTGTGGATGTGACAATAGGGAGCTTAAGATACAGACGTTTTCAGGGCGACGGCGACGTGACAACCTGGGTAGACTGGGTCAGAGGTTGCTGTTTTCGTGCCACAGTTTAAGTTGTTAAGATTTCGATGACTGGCAGCCTCTGCGACTTCGTCGAGTTATTTGTTGCACTTAAAAATAACAAGGCTTTTTTATCGTAGCATGGCTACGTTTGAAGAGTTCCGCCTTCTCCTCGTCCTTTCCAACCACGCTAATCTTATTAGCAATAAAGATTTCTTGCTTTTGTACGAAATGTTTATGTCGAACTGACTCCAATTTCCATATGACGAGTAAAGTCACTTTGGCTTGGATATTACACATGAGTGTAGCTGAGTGCAGGGCAGAATTCAGGTTTGACAAAAAAAGACCTTCCAGTCCTTGTTGAAGCCTTTTAGACTCCACCATAATGCGCAAACTTACTTCAACAATTTGGACTTCACTGAAGTACATGTTCCTTCGGTCATTTTGAGCTAAAGAGAAAACAAAAGGTCTCTTGAGTTGGCCGAGACCTCGTGGGATGATTTATGCGAATATAATGCAATCACTTGAATACAAATGACAAAATTGGGAGTACATCATAAAAACAAACAAGATCAACTCACGTTTTCACCCTGACGGCAAACCCACTGATCTCACATCGCCAACGTGAGGGTGGCGGCGAGTTTGCATGCGCAGTCAATCTCGCCCCAATCTTAATCAGTCTTCACGTCGCTGTCGCCCCGAAAACGTCTGTATCTTAAGCTCCCTAATAAGTCAAAAGAACAGTTTAACTCCGGAAATTGCCAGTTTGAGTTAACGGTCCATAAAGCGGTGTTAGGAATTGCATAATCACAAATCAGCATTTGAAAGCTATTGTAGCTGCAAAGAACCGTTCATCAGTGAAACACCAGTTGTGAAATTATTTTCGTTAATGCTCCCTTAAAAGTCACAGGGCATTATTTTATTCATCAAGTTTTTCATTTTAAAATAGAAGAAATCAAGGGCTACTTCATTTTGGGATGGGCCACTAAGAATTCAAGGAAACTTGCCTGGCTGGTCACCAAGCACTGGTCAGAGTTAATTTTTAGCCCTGAGGGAGTCACAGTTTTATGACTTCAATGAGCAGATCTTCAAAACTCAACTTTTGTAGCAAAAATTCATAGACTGAAAGATATCAAATATTCATAAAGTTATGACATTGTGTGCCAATTAGCACTCAGGGAGTAAAGGGTTAATGGCAAGTAACTGAGTCCCAGCAAAGCCTGAATTTCATATATTTAATTTAATATTTTTCTCTATAATGCAATCACCTCCATCAAAAGAATACTCAGATCTTCCTTTTTGGTGTTTGTAAGACTCAGGTTGGTCTGAAGGTCTCTAAGATTCTAATTAATAATTGTGATTATAATTATGTTTTTCTGTTGTGACCTAATAGAATTTGTGGTTGTTCACAATGGAATTATTACAAACTACAAAGATATAAAGAAATTTCTGGTAAGAACTATGTGCAAGTACAGTTGTGTTAGTTAAGTAATGGTAGTTATTTTAGTTACAGAATGATGACTACATGAAAGCTAGAAATTTCTAGTAATCAGGGAGGTGTGGGTTTGAGTCCCGCTCAGGGCAAAACCAATTTTTCGGATGGGTGTGTCGAAGAAAAAATGCATGTTAGATGTTTGTTTCTTTAATATAGTCAGTATACCATTCATTTGCCTCGAAATTTGTAGCTTTCGTGTGTTCTAAACCCTGTCTGGGGCTATAGACGCAAGGATACACTCCCAAGTGAAGAAAAGTTGGGCCCTAGAGATCCCCCACACTGCTAAGTCAGCTTGTTAATCTGCTGCGCTGCCAGCGTGGTAGCCTTGATGGTGTAGTGGCTAAGCATGCCCGACTAGTAATCAGGGAGGTGTGGGTTCAAGTCCCGCTCAGGGCGAAAAAAATTTTTTGGATGGGTGTGTCGAAAGGTAAAAATGCATGGTAAGTGTTTGTTTCTTTTATATAGAGTGATGGTTATTTACTGGTAAACAAATAGAATTCTCTGATCTAATTTCTGCACTTTAAAATACTCAGAATTCTTTGTCTTGAGCAGTGTTTGAGCCAGCTCAACTGCCTCAGGAGATGATTTGTCCCTCTGCTGTCTTTGCAACGGGACAAATGTGCAATAGCAGAGGACAGAGCTTATTTTATTATTAATAACATTAACACTGTCTTTGCCCTATCCAATAAATTGTCTTTCTGCTGCCCAAGGAAGAATAAAACCCTTCTTAAAACAATGTTGTGGCTTCTTTAACCCTACAAAAAATGTACGTTCTAGCAGGTCAATGCAAATTTAGTTTTATTTTTACAGTTTTTAAATTTACATTTAACCACTTGTGCAGTGTCTGATCTAGGATTTCACTTTTGGGAGACATTCTGTCCCAGTCAACCATTTCCAAGTGGATATTCCAGTTTTTTTGTGGACACACTATTTTTTGCTTGTGAGAATTAAAAAGGAAATCAAGTCAGCATAAATGAGTACAAAAAAGATAAACAGGGCAAAACACAACTTTATTCGTTAACATGTAGCGAATAAAATGCATGTTGAGTTAATGGTAGAGTTGACATGTAGTTCACGTATAATTTTTAAAAAAACATTTTAAAAAACAGAAACAAGAGACTAATCATGTTCACTTGTTATATCACAACCACTTGAAAGTTTTTCCTTGCTGCTTTTCTTTCAGTTCGACAAAAGGTTCTTGTCCATCAGTATCGCTCAACTTATCTTCATCAACGTTGTCTGTTCTGCTGGTTTCCATTTGTTGGTGTCTGTGTTCTTCTCTTTTGTTTTCTCAACCAAAGAATGATAATATTCTTTTCTGTTTTGACATTAAAATAATATAACAGAACGACAAAGAAAACAACCGAAATAACATGTCGCATTTCATCAATCAAGCATGAAAAGTAAGGGTTCGCAATGAGCACATGCATTTTAATAAATTGACCCCCCATAAGGATAATTCTACTTGTTCCCAGGAATATCAACTCGGTCTCTGGCAGCCATTTTTATTTGTCTGTGTTATAAACATTTGTAAAATGCACGCTGTTTTTTATTGTCAATTCTATGAAATAGTGTTTTCCAAAAACTTAGGAAATGAAGGGAAATTACAATTCAGTAGCTGCAGATGTTTGCTGTGCCAAAATGATGACCGATGAGGTAAATATCTGGTGGACATCTTCTATCGAACTGCGCCAATCCAGCAATGGCGTGCTCTAGATCAGACATTGCTTGTGTTCATTCAACTATTTTGTCTGGAAATTGCAAGGTTTCAAATTCAGGAGTCAAGCATCGTTTTCCTCATCTCAGTTTTTTCTTCTGCTTCATGGATGATTTTATCCATTTCACATTGAAAATAACATTTACTCGAGAATTTCCTCTTGGTCATTGTTTTAAAGAAATATTATTATTAAATGTTTACATAAAGCAAAGAAGATCGCTTTGGTCCACAAATGAAACGAGCCGTCAACATGTGCAAATCCCGTGGAAGCCTGTCATGTGTGAATGATGCAAGTCTCATTCTACTTCCAAATATGGTTTAAAGTGATCATCAGTTGATTATTGAACTTTGGAGCTTTTAAGTTTACAAGATGGTAGAGTGTACATAATCTAGTAGAATGACATGATTTCATAACAATATTGCAGAGTTAGTTGGGGAAACACTTTGGCATCTGCTACGTTCAAGTACTTCGAAAATAAGGGCAGGGGTTTCAATAAAATTTGAAGTAGGCAGCTGGTAAGAGAAGAATAACTGACTGTTTTAACAAGGGGCCGTCAGAGCTCTAAACCTAGCTGGGGCTGAGGCCATGCTCCCCCAGAAAATTTTGGAATCTGGAAGCTCTGAAATCCCATTTCCAGCATTCTGGGCACCAAATTGAGTGCAAAAGATAAAGGAACACTTCTTATCAACAGCAATATTTTTCTTTATTTTTACAACACTAATAAGCCGAAAATGGCAGTTGGTATGCATAATTTGGCACTAAGAAAACATCCAGTTGTGTTCTTAATTTTCATCCATTTGTCTCTTTTCTTTTCCTGTGAATACATTTAACAGTTCTCGGGAAAAGAAAAACGTACTCTAGGATTGTTTGCTGACCTGCCAGACAGGTGGCAGAAACCATGATAAGATCAGTAAGTTGCAGCTTACAACTGAGACTTTAATCAAATCAGAGATAAAACGCTGAAATGGATATTTGGATATTATTATTCTTTTTAACTGACAAGCGAGCATGATTTTCATACAAGAAAATGTAGCTTTCACTCAAGTTTCATCAGGACTGGAACAATCAGCTTCCCAACACGATAAACAAATAACTGTAGTTAAATTACGTTCATCTGGTACATTTGCACCCAAGCTAATGTTATGTAAACCTCTTGCGTTTATCGGCAAAACTTTAAAGAAGTATGTCAGGAATTCACTAAAATACCGCACTCTCATGCAAACACATTTAAATTACGTTTTCTTTCAGATTAAACGGCTTATTTCCAATGTCTGTGCATTTGTAGTTTCACGCATTCTTGTTAACTACTCCAGCCGGTTGACAATCATTTTTATTCGTTGATCGAGCACACTAAAAAATATTCTGAAAGATATCAAGCTAAACTTACAAGTTATGTACTTAATATGTAAATGTTAGAAAGTTCCAGAAGCGTCTGCATATATTACGGTTTTTCGGGACAATGCAGACTAATTAACAAACACTCAAACATGGGGTCCTGACTGAGTTGTGCAAGCTTGTCATGCGACCTCCAAATCAGTTGAGTGCCGTAACCAACGAGTCGCGACTATTTCTGACCACAATGGATAGTGAATACGCAATTGGGTCAGATCTTTTGATAATTATTTTGAAATTGAGGTAAAAATACATAGAAGTCCAACACAATAATTTTACTATTAATTTTATTTCCCTACTTAACTTCAAACAGTCTTTCTTAAATTACTTAATAAATTTAGGGGAAAAAGTAGCCGAGTTCTCTGAGCAAAGTAGCTGACGTTTTTCGTTGGCCGTCGGTGCTTATTGAAAGCACTATAAGGGCATACCAAAGCCATGGATGGAACTGCGTAATGTGACAACATTCAATGCTGATGGCTTCTACGTATGCGGTTTGGAATGTCGTTCAAGGAGCGAACTGTGAGACAATAGTGTCTTTAAAAAGTAATTTTATTATAAGGTGCTGATAAACAATTTTTACATGAAAATGTGAAATGATAGCTGACAAAAAATTAAATGCATTAATTATTTTTATGCCTGAATTTTTGAAAACAGGGTTAGCAAAGATAAGGACTCATTCTACTACTACTTGGCAATTAAAAACAATAAAATTAATCCAAAGGCTGATTAAAAACCTGTATCTAATGCTGGGCAGTAAGTTAATGGTCCCTGGAAGCATTCCAATGAGTCGAAGTTTAAAATGGTGCAAATTTTAGAACATTTATTCAGTAACCTGACTTCCGGCAAAGCGGTGTCATTTCAGTTTAGAAATTTTTCAGTCGGGTTTGCTGCAGTGGTAACTATGTCTACATCAACTTCTACACAAATCCCTAACCAGAAAGCAAGCAAAAAACGACATCAGCTGTGAACAACACAGTAAACAAGCTAATATTAGACAGGAGTTAATGTTTGCCAATCCGGATGTCATAACTTCGGGTATATTTATAATTATTTACAAGAAACCGGCTCCACAAATACTTCTTATCATGGGGGGCATTTATGGCCAGCCATCAAATTTTTAAGGGTTGAGTCATCACTCAAGGGGCAGAATGTCACAAGTGCGTGCTCTGGCTCAAACACATGTCTTGAGTTTTGAATTTTTAAACTTTTTGTTTAATGCAATGGCATTGTACTGTACATGCTGTACAGTTTGTGGCGTTTTCCACTGATCCTTCATTTGTTTTCTTATCATTGTTTTCATTACCATTTACAGCGTGGTTATAATGTGTGGGCAACCAGCTTGCTGGTGTTCCTTAATACTGACTAACAACAAATCCATAGAGCTCTGGTCTTTACTGGCTTCTAATTGCAATAATTACTAGTACAGTGCTTTTCTGTTGAGTTTTGAAAGTAATAATGACAGGCAATTAATAATGATACTTTGGCTCTGGTTTTGCTATGGTTTGAGACTGGCTGAGTAGTCTAAGTAAGGTGTGAAGCCTTGGAGCTGACTGACTCCTACGCCTGTAGCTGCTGGAGCTTATCCTAGTTTTTGCATGAAGCTGCTCTAGAGAGAAGTATTTCTACTCCCCTCGACGGGATGCTAGTCCATCGTGGGTCACTGCCCTGCAATTTGTTAGGTTTCCCCAACAATTCGCCAACTGGTCTAGTTAGAGAGAGGCACTCTGCCTGGGTTCGAAACTGGACTCCTTGATCCTGGGACGAGTGCACTAGCCATGAGGTCACTGTGCTAATTGATTAGTAATAATTGATTTGGTTTTGGTTTTACGACATTCAATTGAAAAGCACTCTTACTAATAAATTATAATGATAATTACTAATTACCACCAATTGTAGTTTTTCTTCCATTCCCTCTATCCTAAAACTCTTTGTACTTGTTTAACCGACCTTGCTAATTTTAGAGTACTTTGGTATCTCGTTCGACTTCTATCCACTGTTAGTATAAATCTACTAGTGTTCTATCACGAATGACGTCCTCTGATTGGCTACGCTACTCACGTTCTATTTGGTGATAGATAGTAGCGTAACAGCGTGCGCTGGGGGCAGCTTCGTTGTGTTTTCGAAGTGTCTGTAAAGAGGATTTAGATGAAAGTTTTGAACGACTAGTAGATTTATACTAAAACAATTAGATTATTCGCTCTCGATTTCTATGCGTGATAGTTGAGTCGGGCTGTGCCCTCGTCAACTATCACGCGATAGAAATCGAGAGCGAATAATCTAATTGTTGAATACGTGTAGCTTTTGAACCTCTACTATTTCTGTGATCATTTTGTTATCGCTAAGCTCTCGGTCACTTTCTCTTTACAGGAAACCAAAGGATTTCACTTTGAGTCTGAAACAGATACAGAGGTTATTCCCAAGCTGGTGAAGTATTTCTATGACAAAACGGTAAACTTTGTCTTCTTTGATCATCTCGTAGCAAATTAACATAAAATAATTGCTTTTAATCAACATTATTTCTTTCATTTGTTTATTTAATATGTTGTTATCTTCTTTGATTATCTTGTAGCAAATGAACATAAAATTCAATTGAATCAATATTATTTCTTTCATTTGTTTATTTATGTTGTTTTCAGTAACGTTAATTTTGTCCTGTTTTCATTTTGTTTCCATAGAAAAAAGAAGGACAAGACTTGGAGTTCAGAGAACTTGTGGAGATGACAATACAACAGCTGGTGAGCTCAAAATTGTGATTGTTCAGTATTTGTCTCTGGTCATTGCCAACTGGCAACAAAGTTTTAAGTGACACTGGATCAAGCTGTCTGCACGCAAGCCTGCATGGCTCTGTTTTGATGGTTAATCTTTGGATGAGGCATGATGGCTTCATGGTTAATGAGCTGGAGTCTAGCGCAAACCTGTCTGGGTTCGAGCCCTGGCCAGGGATATTGAACTTGATGTTACAATTGCTAGGGTCACCAATGGGACCAATTTTTTCCCACTGGCAACTAACTTTCGTGACTTTTCACTGACAGAAATACTTTTGCTGGTGACTAAAGCTGAAAACTTATTTATAAGAACTAGCTGAACTTAAGGATTTTGCCTGAAGACTGAGCCCGTGAGACATTTTTGCTTCCACAATTCCTCAGTCTCTCTACAGTAGGAGAGTAGTAAACTGTCTCAGTGAACTTTAAGATCATCCTGAGAGGAAATACTGAGAGAGGGGAGGGTCACTTTCGGGGTTATGGCTAGCACCATATTCACATTCTCTCCAGAAGATGTAGTGACACAGTATTGTGTTTTGCTTTTAATTAACTAAGTAAATGCACCTTTTTGTTGTGAAAGCATTTAATGTATTTGTGCCAGTAAATGTTTAGATGAAAGCATCAATTGTGTATTTAAGTTGGGAATTTGACAGAAAAAGTAAGTGGCAACAACATTCAACAAATATGCAGTTGCCAGAGTGCCTGAAATGACAGTTCAGTTTCATTTTACAGGAAGGAGCATTTGCACTTGCTTTCAAAAGCACAAAGTTTCCAGGAGAAATGGTGGCCACCAGGTTTGTTGCTGTGTACATTGTATAGCAGTATTATCGCAGAGCTAAAAAGAACTTACGATCAACTCCAGGTTGCCCTTGGAACGAGTGGCTTTCAAATTTTGCTTTCCCTGGGAAGTCTTAGTTTGCTTTTTATTGGATAGTTGGCCAACAATATGCTTGAGCTCTTAGCCAAGGGGCAAATGAGAATGTCAAGTTGCTTGCCAAAAATCCACCTTTCTCAGATGACTGGATGGCAGTTTTTGTGAGCCCTAT
>CM042746.1:40049161-40062084 GCA_022496165.2 Catalaphyllia jardinei | reverse complement strand
AACAACTTATTAACCTCAAACGTTTGGTCTTTACAAGAGAAACCTCAACCTTGCTGTACTGACTAAGCCATAGGGAGGTTTGAGGTTTTCTCATTAAGACTTCACTTGCAGTTAATAAGTAGTTATTAAAGTTTTCCAGTAAGTTTAAATTTTGATTACAATGATTCAACTGTATTAATTGGACACTCATTACCCTTTCTAGTATGTCCTCTAAATAGAGGTAAAGGGGGTAAGTTTGAAAAGAAACTGAGGTACTTTGTCACTGGGGTGTATCACAAGATAATTTGGTTTTATCAACCACACACAACCCACAATTCCTTGATTTGTTCTGATGAAGGGCTAAGGCTTGAAATGTCAGCTTTCGAATCTCTTTCCAATGGCCACTTCACATCATCAACCCCGTTGATAAAACCAAATTATCACTTAATAGAGGTGTCTGCTACATGCATATAAATAGGGCTGAACTTCATTTTACCTAAAATGTTGGGCAAAAAGTGATAGGAATCACACCTGGTTTTAGTTGTGAAAATTATTAGTCAAAAGAATTTTATGCAAAACATCCAGTCAAGAGTACCAGAAATATTTCTTAAAACAAGAAGTGGCACCAGGGCATTGTGTGATATAACTTACAACCAGTGTAGTACTGTGTGTAAGTAGACTTTGAATTAGTGTTTCTACATCCTCTGTTGTGTTCTGGTTGCAGGCTTATACCAGCCAGTTCCTTGCTCTAACAATGTTTGCCCTGATGATGTCTGAAGACAGAATCTCTATGCAACAAAGAAGAAAGGAAATTATTGAAGGGATGAGGCAATTGCCAGGTGAGTTAATAATATAGAATTGCAAGATTAACACTTCAATGATCTTTCTGTTGTTTGAGAAACTATGGCCTGGAAACTCCTTTTATTTGAAAAAGAAAGTTTTATTCTTGATATCCTATCGGGTTGTTTTACAAGGTTTGTCAGTGCTCTTAAATCAATTTAAAACCCTGACCTTGACTTACAAGTAAAATTTATTTCTCAGTATCCTTCTTTAGAAAACTCCTCGAAAATTTTCATTTTTCTACCCAACCCTGGAAAAGTCCTAGACTGTAAGCAGTGCAGCTGAACCTCCGATAAGCAACTACAAAAAATGTCAAGGTGGTCGCTTACAAGAGCTTAATAGACCATATTGGGTCAAAATTGTACCTCATTAGCATAAGGTGACTGAAGATTCTTATCCATGTTTTAAATGCTTTATTTATGTGAAAAGTCGATTTTGAGAGAAAAAATTGGTACTTCCCATTGATAAATTTCCGCCTCTTGTGCTATCCAGGAATATGATACTGTTATAACACCTCATTATCCAATTTTCGTTCAATGATCTGTCTTACCAGAAGTTAAAAGCAAAAGAGAATTTCAAATTTTTACCTCTTAAAGTGGTTGCAGTTGCTTAGGAAAGGTGGTTGCATATAAGAGGTTTAATATTTAATGATTTGACTTGAAAAATGTAGGAATTTGGAAAACTTGTTTCTGAGGAGAGGTGGTCGCAACCGGAGGTTCAGCTGTATATCTTTTTCACACAGTATGGTTTCCAAATCTTGTGTCGATAACATTCTGAGTTATGTATTTGAAACCTTTTGTTTGCTATGTAATGATCTTTGTTTATATTAGATCTTATAAAGAAAGTTCTGAACCTGGATGAAGAGATTCAGTCTCTGGCACAGGAATTGTATCAACAGAAGAGTCTCCTCGTCATGGGCAGAGGATTCCAGTTTGCTACATGCCTGGAGGGAGCTCTGGTAAAATTATTTTTTCTGCCCAAAATACCCATTGGTTAGGTTTAAACGGACTCAAACAAGTCTTTAAGTGTGATGCATCAAATAGTGGACAAATCTCGTAGTGAATATTTTCTTTGTTTGTGTTCACATGCGACTTAACAGCAATTTTCAAGGTTTTGTTCACAACTCTGCTAATAAAGGAACCGGCTTGAACATCTAGTGACCATAAAGTGAACTAAAGTTGCCAAATCCAAAAAGTTATTAATTTATCAAGCATGTTACTGACGCCCTTTTTTATGCTTGTCTTAAACTGCGTTAATTTGTGTCCACAGAAAATCAAAGAGTTGACATACATGCATTCTGAGGGCATCCTGGCTGGAGAGCTTAAACATGGGCCACTAGCACTTGTTGACAAAAACATGCCTGTTATTATGTTGGTATCAAGAGATGCTGTCTTCCAGGTTTGTTGCTCTGCTATACAGGGCTCGAAAAGAACTGTCCTCTTGTCTGGGATAAGTATGATTTCCTCCTGGGCAAGAACTCAGGCAAGCTGTCCACCAACTAAATTTTTGATACCGATTTTGAAATGAGTACATTTTGCTGCATGGAAAGTGTTTAGATGGATCTTGACAAAAAATTATAGCATTGACAAATCATAGCATTGTTTTGTTGATTGTGTGGCACATGTTCACAGTTCAGAAATGGTTACCTAGCATGTGATCAAAATCTACCCTGATCAAAGTTCTTTCCATGACTAAAAGTAACAGTTACTATGATCAGCGTGAAAATAAAATTGCAGCTGCTGTAATTTGCCAGGTTTTTGTTTTTTGTTTGACTGTAAAAGAACTAACTTGGCATAATATTATTGTATCACTGATAGCTGTAGAAGCTGTACATGAAAAGAAGCTGTATATTTCTACAGCAAAAACGAATCCCTCGCCAGCAACTAAAAATCTCAGTCTGTGTTGAACTTGTGCGGCACTTACTAGTTTTCTAACAGAAATATAAGCTTACTTAGCGCACTGCCACAGACTATTAAAACAAAATTGATTAGCAGTCATCAAAATGTTTGACTGAAAATAGTTTTTGATTCAAATTACACAGATGTTTTCACTTAACTGAAAACTATTAATTTTATCAACTACCAAAAAGGAAAAAATGTGCACAGCACTTTCTGGCATTACAAAATCAACATGGTGCCTGTTTCAGAACTGAAGAGGAGAAAAGAAAAATTGTTTTTTATTCTACTCATTTTTAATTGTATGCACTTCCCTTCAAAATGATTTTTTGGAGTAAGGCAAGATGCAGTTCAACTTGCAAGGAGTCACACACAACCCAGTTCCATGGATACTGTATTTTTGACCCCCAAAAGATGCCGCTTAAATTGCCATTTTAGATTGGCTCTTTTTATGATTTCTTTGAGAGCAATCCTAAAATATACCTTGATGGCTAAAAATAGTGGTGCTTAATCCTGAACACTTCAAAGGGATTCACACTCCAAGAGGAGGTACGATAAATCTCCTGAGCGTTTCATTAAGGGGACCCCTTGGGAATCTGTTGACATAAAAGTGCCACAAGCAATTAAAAGCATTTAATTTTCAATACCTAATATTTAAATAATATATTAGCAAGTGATTTTTGTTTGTTTCTTGCAGTGTTTTCTAAGACAAAATTAACAAAACATTTTCTGTGTGTTTCTCAGTTGTGCCTGCTTTTCTGCAGACTAGTTTTGCCTGCTAACTAAATGATGTTTGTCTGCTTACGTTTGTCTTTCAGAAATGTATGAACGCGTTGCAACAGGTTACTGCACGTCAGGTAATGGTAACAATTTTTTTTTCACCAGAATGTAAGGCTTTAAACACTAAACAAGTGCTATAACATAGCTTTCCTAATGTCAAATCCTTATTGCTGTAAAATGTTGTATTCATCCATTCCATTTTGGTCAACTTATTAAGTGTGTCACTTTTGGTAGTTTTTTTATAGCCTCCCAAAGAGTTTTTGTGGAACATGGTCAATGATCATTAATAATTGTCAGAAGGAACAAGGAAGGATGGTTTTAGGATAAGCATGAGTGAGCAAGGGATATCTATGACACTTAGGGCACCTTCTAGCTAAAAATGTTAGGCTCAGCCAATGGAAATTATTAGTGATGAATAAGGGAAATTTAATGTAAATGTTTTTCTGGTATCAAGGAAGCATGGTGTATCAGAGTCATTCCCCTCCTGGGTGGCCCTGACAGTGAGCAGGTAAACCACCATGAAGAGATTTTTATCTCTGACTTTGTTTAAAGGTGAATTTGCACAATATCTCATTTTCTTAGAATATTAATGGTTTGACTTAATAGCTTTTCCGATGCAGAGATGTTCGATTTTGGGAGTCCTTGGGTTCAGTTGTTCCAGCTATTGAATTTTTTGGTGATTTTTTTTTCATTTGTAGGGCCGTCCCATACTTATTTGTAATGAAGGTGACGATGAAGTGAAAGGACATGCATTCCGAACTCTTGAAGTGCCTAAGACTGTGGACTGTCTCCAAGGAATCTTATCAGTTATCCCTCTTCAGTTGTTGTCTTTTCACATCGCTGTTCTCCGAGGATATGACGTGAGTATTTACGTCTTTGTTGTTTCTCTTTTCTTGGTTTCTGCCCTGTGATCTGTAGTCATTTAAAATAATATTTATTTAACTTCCTTGGGAATTTGCACAGGAGAATGTTGAAGTCACTTATCACCAACCCAATTAATATTGTCAAAGTTCAAAGCATTTTTAAAACAGTGAGCAGATGAAAATTTTTACATTGTACAAGTTCGCCTATTTAAGGCTTTTGCAGTTTTGAGAAATTTTCATACATTACTCATAGTTTAAATCCCTAAATAAATATTGTCCTCACATTCATAAAATTACCTTGGCTAGTACTGCTAGACACTAAACCACAGATACCAAGAAATTTAGGGCTGCTGCTTATATTTAAGAAATAGAAAACATGTACCGTGTTTGTATCGAGTTATACAAACACGAGTGGAAGTTTGGGAGAACGAGAAATGCTGTGTGAACACGAGCCGCATGCAAGTGTTTCCACAGCTTTTTCGAGTTCTCCCAAACTTTCACGAGTGTTTGTATAACTCGATACAAACGCGGAGTACATGTTTTCTATTTCTTTTAGAAAACACCACGACGAGAAAAAGGAAAACAACTTGTAAACTTTGATTATCAAAATGTAAATTCTCTTTGCTCGTGCCATCACTACGTCAACAGCGTGCGCTTAGTTCTGTCTCCATCGAGTTATACAAACAGGCTTTTTAACCAATCAGCGCGCGTGCTTCCTTAGGACTGTTTTCTAATAGAATTTAGCAAATACTTGTCTACAAAAATTCTGTTACATGAAAGTATGTCCCTAAGTCTGTCCTTTGTACCCTCCTTCACATTTTACCAATCTAGTCCCAAATTCATATACAGTACCTATGAGTTTTGGGAGAAGTAATAATCGCTCAAGAAGTTAATTAAAATGAATCGCAGTTAAAATCATCAGTAGATGTACAAGATTTCATTGGTCAAAGTATTGCTAATAAAAAATTTAGTAGTAAGCTGTTGTGTCCCCCAAGGGACAGTTTGGTAATTTATGGCACATGTACAGAATGAAAAGCTCATTTCCTAGCACCTAGTACGTGATGGCAGCTCTGTTAGTTTTCCTCCAATATTTCTATAATTCTAACTATTGTTCAGTTTGTTTTTAAAAAAAAACTAGACAGTTTTAATTGATGGGATGTTCTGGAATGTATTTATCTGACCAGTGTTGTAATTTTGCAGGTTGATTGCCCAAGAAACCTGGCCAAGTCAGTGACTGTGGAATAAATTTCTCAGTACTTAATATTATTTTAGAATATCAGCACTTCTCATTTAATATATTGTTAAAAACAGTTGGTTACCATTCATTTTTGTGAGGTTTGATATAGAACTTCATAATAATCGTATTTTACAGTACACATAAATTTGGTATTAAGCTCAAAATAAATAACTTAGCATAACTCTAACTGGAAGAAAACAGATGAATAATTTATTTATTGTTAATCACTAAATTGCCATCCATTTAATTGTATTCATCCAGACATGATTTTTTGGCTTAATTTGGAGATTTTATTAGATATTTATTAGTATCCAACTCCATGTGATCTGACGTGAATACTGTAATCATGCAGTGGTAATTATTTTAAAGACGTTTTTTTTTTTCCCAGGCCACAACTGATCTGTGGTTTGTGATACAATGTACACGTGGTGTATCATAAACAACATAAAATTCACTCTTAATAATGTAAGGAAATGATAATTTTATTTGAACAACAATCTACTGTAGACTGTCCAGTTAGAGTTTGGAAATAATTTGATCTAGTTCCCTAAATGGAATTTTCAGGAATGGCTTCATAATAATTATGAGAAAAATTGGGTGTAGAAAAATGGTCAGAATAGATTTTATTAGCAGATGGGTATGACGTCCAGTGTACTCTTTGTACCAACTCTTGATAGGCAGCCATTTAAGCGTTGGTCACCAGTGTCTTATTAGAATTGTCAATAATTTGACAGCTACAAACTAAGTTACATACCCGCCATTAACTTGACAAAACGGGTGCAGAAATTATCAGTCACAGTATTGCAATAATGAATACTGTATGGATATGTCAACAATTGTCGCCAATAGTCCTTGGTACTTTTTATCACTTTTATCATTTTATCACTTTTATCTGTTTTAACACTTTTATCATTTTATCACTTTTACCATTTTATCACTTTTATCATTTTATTACTTTTATCATTTTATCACTTTTTCATTTTATCACTATCATTTTATCACTTTTATCATTTTATCACTTTTATCATTTTATCACTTTATCATTTTATCACTTTTCAAATTTAAGTCTTTTGAAATGAGAAGTCTATTTGTTTTTCCACACTTACCCACCCCTGCTCACCGTGCCTCCTCCCCTCCCCACCCAAAAAGGAATTTTAATCAATTTCAAATGTATTTGTAGTTAGTTTGGATACAGGTGGTGAAGCAGGGGGGGGGGGAGTGATTATCAAGATCATTGAACAGCAAGAGTGCAAAGTGTATACACCGATCTAACTTCATGCTTTTGCTTTTTATGTTGGATAAGACTTTGACAATGCAGGTCAAGATAATCAATAAATACTCCTTAGCTTAGTGATAAGTTTTATTTTGCTAAGCATCAGAACAGCAATTACCAACAATACTACTTTGACAAGATATCAAAGTAACTATATTAAGAGTATCAATATCAGTAACATAAAGTATTGGATCATTTACTTAAATTATAGAAAAACAATAATTCCTTGTTTCTCTGATTTATAGTCGAGTATCTTATTAGTTTTAGGAAAATGATTTTGTGGACACTTTCTATGGAGATTAATATGAATTTAAAATATTTTGACTATTAATATCAGATAGTTTCTGACAGTGGGATATTAATTTTATATGATTGAACCTGATTTATTGGAATTTCTGAATTATGGTGGTGAAAATTTTGGTGTTAAAAAATTGGATTTGTGAAAAGTGCATATAAATCCTTGCTTGGGTTCCTGGATTGTGCTGTAAAATTAAAGCAAATCCTTGTCAACTAATAGTGTCTCCCTCTTGCCTCATTAACTAGAGTATGACTTTGTTAAGAAAGCCTCTTGTGAGATAAAAATTGCCTTCAGACATTTATTAAACACCTTGTGAAACTTACTAATCAGAGAATTTTGTATTAATTCTTTGTGTGTGATGTTGAAGATGTCTGAGTTCGAAAAACTGTTGGGTAGTGGGAGCTGTGATCAACTCATACATTATTTTTGCAAAGAGTTTAGTCTTGAAGTCCATGCCGAGTCAAGTACTATTTCCATACTTCAGCCTCAAATTGCTCTTTCTAGTTTAGTGGCTTGATTAAGTTGATTTTAAAAGTCAAATAATCTTCTTGAGGAATCTGAAGTTCATACCTGTACTTTTTGCTTGGTACTGGCACAAAATGCTGTTTTTATACAGTGCCCAGCAAGAATCATTTTCGAGTGCCATGCTTTGTTATCATGTGTGAACATGAACACCTAATAGATACAAAATTAAACCTGTAATCTGTGTGGGTGTTTATCTTTTTTGTACTCTTAAGCTTTTCCTTTTAGCCCTCTGCCATTTTATTCAGAGATCTTCCCACAGTTATCTCTCACAGTATTCAAATTTGAATATATTATGATAATCAGATTTCTTTAGATGACCCATTTTGAAATTTGACCATAATAGCTATAGGGTGTTTTTGGAATATGATTACAGTGTAACTATTGATTAATGATAGTAATTTTTGATTAGTATTGGTGGAAATTTAAAGAATTTCTCAAAGTTTGTACTGGTGTAATAGTGACTGAAGGTTTGAAATTTAAAGTAAAGACTAAGGCAAATTATTGTATGCCTGATTGCGGTGATGACGTTTGGTAATGTCAGTTAAACAAATAGAGTCCATGTTGCTGTGTGTCTGTTAAGTAATAATATGATGTTGAATGTTTATAACAGTGGATGCACATAGCTAAAAGTGGCTAGTTTTCAAACATACCAATTAAACTGAAAGAAACAAAATATTGCAAATAAACATAACAGACTTAAAATCCCACCAAGTAGGAGGGAGACCAGTTGGCTATTACAAGCATGACTGAGGAGGTGAACTGGGATCTACCAAGAAACAACTCCAACTTGGTGGTCAGAGCAGAACTTGAACCCACCAGATTTGAAGTCTGGTGCCCTATAAACAACGCCACGCTACCATCATGCATTGCTGCCTCCACGGATATGTCAAAATAACTGGTAAGAAGAAAGAATTGGCACCAGTCCTTGCAAAAAGTGTCCCCATGCCTTGGTTAATGTGAACATGCAGTGGCAGATCTAGGGGAGGGGCCCAGGGGACCCCCCCCCCCTTTATTTTGGGTAAAAAAAAGAAGAAATGACTGAAGGGCCAGCAGGGCAAGTAATTCAAGACCGGGTTCCCCCTCCCCTCCCCTCCCCCCCCCCCCCCCCTTAGCTCAAGGGCTGGATATGCCACTAACATGAACACCAAATTGGTACAAAATTCATAAACTGTTTTTGTACTCTTTATTTGGAAGTCTTGTCACAAGCAAATTAAGGTCCTAGTTATCGCTTATTGGATGGGATTGTATTCTGTATTTAAGAAATAGAAAACATGTACCGTGTTTGTATCGAGTTACACAAACACGAGTGGAAGTTTGGGAGAACGAGAAATGCTGTGGGAACACGAGCCGCAGGCGAGTGTTTCCACAACTTTTTCGAGTTCTCCCAAACTTTCACGAGTGTTTGTATAACTCGATACAAAGACGGAGTACATGTTTTCTATTTCTTTTAGAAAACACCACGACGAGAAAAAGGAGAGCAACTTGTTAACTTTGATTATCAAAATGTAAGTTCTCTTTGCTCGCGCCATCACTATGTCAACAGCACGCGCTAATTCTATGTCTCCATCGAGTTATACAAACAGGATTTTTAACTAATCAGCGCGCGTGCTTTCTTAGGACTGTTTTCTAAAGTGAAACAGTTTTTGACACTACCATGGTCAAAACCCCACTATTTTTTTAGAATTCTTTGGTTTTCTTTTCTCAAGCAGAATTGTAAAACTATTACTTCTACATTTACGGCATCATTTTGGGTCCATTTTCCATCAATCTTTGAGGTAGCAGATCCAAAAGAATTTACAATACCATTAACTGCTGGCGAGTGTTAGCGAGACAGCATATATTATTCTTGTCATTAGAGGGAAAAATCCAAAATTTTGTCCGATGTAAGACTCGAAGCTTGCGCAGTAGAGCGTTATCCGGGATAGTTGAAACGACAATCATGCGTAAATCACATGGCTGACATCCACATCCGGGATCCACACGTCGCCATAAAACTCTTTATTTGCTTTTGTAATCGTTCATCATGCAAGGTCACGAACGGAAAGAGATCAATTTGTGTATATAAAATATTTAAGACAGTACGCGCATTCTCATTGGTCGATAGGTGTGTTTAGATGAGACTATGCAAACACGGTTGTCACGTCACGCTTTTTGTGTTTCCCCGGCACCATTTAAAACCATTTCAAAGCCGGTAGTCTAGCTAACTTCCAAGTACAAATAGGCTTAACTGCAGAATACCCTGCCACTTATTTGCATCTCATTGAATAAGAATAGCATCTATTGTGTTCTGCTTCGTTCTTCAAAGAACGCCGACCAACGAAAACAATAGTGGTACAGAGTGGCAGGGTATTCAGCAGTTACAATAAAATTAAACGCGAACTATATGCTACAGACTGCGAATGCAAAATCTGTTCAAATCAAATTTTACACGGCCGATCGGTTGCCGTATTTTGGCTGTCATATGTTCAAAGAATGACCATAAAACTTGGAAGAATGTACCAGACAGCTCACCAGAATGATGGATTTAATGCCCTTCGACCCAACTGCATAAACGCAACCCTGTCTGCTTGTGCTGTGATTCCAAACCAGCAAAACTTCACAAGGCACGATGAGCCATTCAACTTCTCAACTATCTTCTCGGGCTGCCAAATCGGGCAAGTTCGCGTTACTTTCAAGAGCGATCAAGCACAGTGATTTCATCTTGAAATTCTTATCTTACAGAGTCGTAAATATGTTAAATATTTCCTCTGTTTTCACCGAACTTTAGGCATTTCAATTCGTCCAAAGATTTAGAAGGGTTCAAAGCTGATATCGCTTTCATTCACACAGCCCTCGCTTGCTCGCCAGCGAATTTGGCAAAAATTTTGACTTTTGTAACGCGAACTTTCATTGGTTCGTGCGTTATCAGATGCGCATTTTGATTGGATAGTAGGAAAGATGATTGTCTAAAGCGTGTATTGAGAAAATCTTTTTACATCAAGAAGTTAATAAACAAAATTTCCCTTCGTTTTGAGAAATATTTTATATAAACACGAGGGGATTTAAAACATGTTATTAAAAAGCATTTTTGTGATGGGGTATTTTTAAAACGTGAAAACCCACAGAGTATCGAAACCAAACGGTGTCAAGGGTCTATGAACTCACTCCATTATCACAGGCATTTCAATGTCGAAGTACTAGGCAAAAATTCTATAGGTATATACATGTACAATGCACTCAAACTATGTAATAAAAATGTTAAAACTTTTTTCAGATACACTTTTTCTGGCTAAGCAACAAGCAAATTTCCAAGATGACACCTCCTTTGAAAGTCTTTTCATTGAAACTCATAAAAAATATTTTGCACGTAATTAAATTATATCTATTTTCCCATTGTGTAAGCCCTACAAACATTTATATATGTAAATTTGTCTGCACACTTCACAAATACGCTTACTTCCTTACAGATAAAATCTAAATGTATTTTTTATATATACACGGAAGAACACAGTCAGTCACACGGCATTCATAGTACGTAGCTTTGTGCGTAGTTAGTTTCGCCCCTGCAAAGTAAGGATGTCTTTAATATCTCCAGTAAGTCGCCGGGAAAGGCAGAAACCAATGAGCTGTAGCACCGGTAAACAAGCTGCAATTGACGCCATTAAAATCAGATTACCCCGAAACCAATCTTCCACTCCCTTCAAACATCCCTGAGTGTACACAACGTTCTCCGCTTCGCCCTCTGAAATCGCCAGAACGCCAAAACCGCACTGAGAGTTCACTTCGTCCGTAACGCAACATGAATAGGGAACCCCGCACCTCTCGATGGCTGGAGACGAGCAATTGTAATACGGATTCCTTTCCCAGTCGGAGTACTTTTCAGAACCACAACACTTCAGCTCCTTCTGCACGGTGTCCATAACAAGTTGCAAATCGGGATCGTCCAAGTAATTCTCGATCATCTTCGTAAACGCTTTGTCCATCTCTGTTTTGACTTTTTCCGAATAGACGTAGCCGAGAATGGCGGCAGTGATCTCCAGCAACAACATAAAACCGAGCATAAATGAGTAAAATCGAAGCAAGCATATATTCTCCCTCAGTGCACCCAGACAGCCAGCGAAGGATATCACAAACATCACCATACCAATTCCCAGCAGGATTGCCGCAGGATCTGTAGTGAGACGGCTGATTTGACCGTAGATTTCTTGTTTTTCGATCATGGCGTACACAGCGATGGCCAGGATCACACAACTTGCGAACCAGAATAAAATGTTCATGGAAAACATGAGGTATTTCACGCAGTACGTCGACTTTTCAGGATACGATTCTTGGCGATTGTCATGAGATCGCATCGGGTGAACCCTGGTGGAACGACGCATATTGCCGCTGTGTCCTAAATATCGAAGATATCTGGCCTCACGAGACTCACAGATACAAAGAACGAAAAATCTACTTAAAAACTACTGTGTTTGTTTTTGCTGAGGACCGAACTTTGAAATCGGGACAGTAATAGCAGACAGCAATGAGTGCAGTAATCCATGAACAGCTATGAACGTCATCGGGTTGTCGTGAAGTAATGATTGGACATCGATCTGTTTGTGAGTCTCTCTCCGTGTGGTACACGCGCAAATACACGCGCGGTATTTCGCGAAGATTGCGTGACGAGACCAAAGAATGTCCCCTCTGCATTTATAACTGAGCTACTACGCGCGCTCTCATTGGTCGATAGCTGTGCTAACTATGGATGAGAGTATGTAAACACGGTTGTGACGTTTTAAATTCGCGCGTACTTTTGAGAATTATTTTATAAAAGCAATAGAGCACTTTTTCCGTGTTTACATAGCCTCATCTAAACACTCGGGGGCTAGCTGGGAGAATACTCGAAAGTTATGTAAACCATTGACTACGTCTTGGGTATGCATAACTGTCTCGAATTCTCCCAGCCCTCCTCGTGTTTAGATGACGCTATATAACCACGGAAAAGTGCTCTATTGCTTATATATATAGGAGACTAGCAAACACGCTGACGGATGCAAATTTTTTATGTGCCCCTCTCTGAAAGATAAAATGCAAATACGGCATTTATATAGCGCGTTATCCTCACGCTCAAAGCGCTTTACAACACTTTGTGGGGGGCGTAGCCAGACTCGCCAGACTGCTTATTTAGGCGCAAATTGCAGCCATACAGTTCACAATCATGATCAACGAGGTGACAGCCGAGTGTCCGACCCTTGGGATTCTTTGACAATGTTGT
>CM042746.1:40022201-40039161 GCA_022496165.2 Catalaphyllia jardinei | reverse complement strand
ACAGAAGAAAAAGTTATAATTCGAATAGATTTTAACCCTGGGCTAGCGTTAACCAATTTCCGACAATCCTGCCATGTTTTCAACAAGTAACCTGGCATGAGCCCGCGATCCAATCGAAAACCAGTACTTGGTCAGCGGTCATCTTCCCAAAAACACGTGACCTCGAGGAGTTGAAGACTTGAGCCCGCGATATAGTCACGTGATACTGGTCAGCAGATACATGGTTTTGACAGGTACCAATTGATCGTAACCGACATCGTAACCTGGATGTCCAATGCCAGGAAAGAAGTACACGGTAAACCAAGGCTGCATGTCTCTGTCAACCTGTTATTTGGAGGATGGCCGCCATGTTGCGCGACTCCACCGCCGCCGTCGTCGTCATCGTGCATACGCGCCCACGAGCAATGCCGCTAGGCATGATAAACATGAGAAAATTAACTCATGGGTTTCCTTTTCTTTCCTATTGGTGGCCCTTCGGGCCGCCGGAGCACCGCTACGAGTGATGTTATGTACGCGTGCTACTTCTTGATTAAGGAAAGATAAATTAAATCCGCGTTTGTTGAGGTAAGATTTTAGTTCGTTAGAACGTTGTTTGAAAGTCTCGTCAGAGACCATATCAGACCATAGCTTAAATAAGGCGCAATGATAGATCGATAGATATTTATAAGAGTGTGTTTTGGAACAAAATGCCATAGTTTAGAAATCAAACCTGTGGTTCGGCTAATTTTATTTGTTATATGATCAATATGATGTTTCCAAGATAAATCATTATCAGTTAGGATCCCAAGATATTTTACGAACTCCTTACATTCTAAAGCAACAATTTTATTTTGCTCGGTATCAAATAGATAAGCTTTCTTTGAGCAAGAAAAAATATGACGAAAATTGTTTTTTATATTCGGGGTCAATTTTTTTGGGGGGCCGTTAGCCAATCATACAGTTTGCAGAGTTTCTGGTTTACAATCAACTCCAATGACCTATGAGATTTTTGTCATATTCGTGTGGTCAGATTAGGAAAAGTAGTGGGCCCAAGACGGAGCCTTGCAGTATGCCATAAGTCTTCATTTCTAGCAGATCTTCGGCCTTGTAGATAAGACGAAAACCATTTATTGATAACACCATGGAAGCCATAGTGATACAGCTTTTGTAGTAGAATTTTATGGTCTACAGTGTCAAAAGTTTTCTTTACATCAATAAAAACTCCACACGAGTATAAACGTTTGTCCATGCACGTTTGTCTATATGATACTCATATTAAATACTATCCAGAATTGCATGCTGAGCTGAAAACGTTTTACGAAAGCCATATTGAGCTGGAGCTGATGATGAGATGATAATGATTGCTATTTAATTCTGACACGGCATTCATGTAAAGCAGGCTTTAATTTGTTTACTTTTTTAATAGTTAGTAGCATTTTTAAATTATTGAAGATTAATCTGTATAGGTAGGTGTTTGTAATAAGTTGTAGTTTTTATATTACATTGTCAATGCCTGATGTATTTTACCGTGTTTAAATAAATAAAGATGATGATGATGATGATGAGAAAGCAGATCATTTTGTTCCATAAAAAAATTCCATTCTCTTTAACTGGAAACAAGAATCTTTCAAAGATTCTGTTAAAATTAGCGAGAAATAGAAATTGGCCTATAATTATTTGGATCAGAATTGTCATCTGTTTTGAGAGGGAACCACGTCTTACAGTTTTTCCACTGCCAACGAACAAAGACGTATACGACATCGTATCACCTGCTCTTCTTCCAATCTCGTCTATATGATGCATATCACCCGCCCCCAGTGGGGGGGGGGGGGGGTACTCCTTATATGGGCTATATAGGTTTGTGCGGCCCCAAAGGGTATGATTTTTCAGCCGTTTTGGTCATAAATAGGGTATCGATTTTAGCCAATTTTGGCCATTTTGGTCATAAATGGGGTATGGTTTTTGCACTCTAGCCTTGATATGTGCATGTTTCTAAGAAGAAGTCATCGAAAAGAAAATCAGCAAAAGCCCTTTACGGTCTGGAAGGAACTAAGGAACTAATTATAACGCAGCTCTGAAAGAGGGTTTTGATTTAAGGGTCAGGTCATAAATAGGGTAGGGAATATCGCAGATTTTGGTCATAAATAGGGTAAGGAATTTGGGTAGCGGGCCGCACACCCCCACCCAATTTTTTCTGGGAGTACTCCCCCGGGCATATAACAGACGTTTTCCCTGACTTTTCTCTTTCCTTGATTTTTCTCCGCTGTGAGAGAGCTGCGAAGCGGTGAACACGAGTCCCGAAGCGGAAGCGTGACAATCTTGTGTAATAGCTTTAAAACGTTCAGTCTTCCTATCATGTAATTGTCGTTTAGTTAGAAGAAAAATCAAAAGAAAGCTCTGGGACCAGGGTATATATATGATACAGTGTAACAAATGCAACGGTCAATACATAGGCGAAGACTAAAGCCTGGTTCACACTTGTGCGATAAGCATAACACAAGCGACATAAGCACAAGCATAAGCACAAGAACAAAGGAACCTGTTCCTTTTTTCTTGTGCTTATGCTTATGCTTATGCCGCTTGTGTTATGCTTATCGCACAAGTGTGAACCAGGCTTTTAAAGTCAGCGCAGACCGCGCGCAATAGAAAAAAGCCACATCATAAATATTCTTGTTCTTCGGCCATTTCAACTTTAGCAGGAAAAGAAAACACACGGCGGTTGCAAACATTACCAATAGACAACGCATGGTCAAATAAAAATTTTCTGGTTTACTTGACGTTTCGTATGCAACAACATACATCTTCAGAAGTGAACGGTTATAACTGTTACAAACATTTAAAAATACAAAAATAAAGAGGGGAACTGGTGACAAGATAAAAACAATGACAAAATTGATACTACCGATAGTTGATACTTCCGGTAGAAATTAATAAAGAAATAGCTTCTCGCTACCAACATTTTCATTAGGTGAGGGTTTTAACTCACTGATCAAAAGAGTTTCCTTAATTTTACATTGTAAGTCGGACTTTCCAGTAGCGATGATTTCAAAATGGTCCCATTTGATGTTGTGACCGGTAGAGATTACATGGTCAGCCAAAGCGGAAGCGTGACAATCTTGTGTAATAGCTTTAAAATGTTCAGTCTTCCTATCATGTAATCGTCGTTTAGTTTTTCCGACGTAGAAAGAGTCGCAGTCCCAACAAGCAGCCTTGTACACTACTTTAGAAAAAGCCAGTCACACAACGACACAATAATCAACCAACCGCCGTTTCAGATCACTTTACCCTTCCTGTCCATTCTATGGAAAACATAGAGATCATTCGTCTCGAACTCATCAACTCAAATAGCGACGCTATTCGCAAGGCAAGAGAAGCATTTCTGATCTCTAAGGGCAAGACCCTCGAACCTTCTGGGTTAAACAGGCGTGACGAAATTAAATCTATTTACTTTTTTTATGTATCGGATTTGTATCTCGTTTCATTCTTCCCCTTTTTTGTCAACCAATCATGTCACATTTCCTTAGGTATCATTTAAAATTTTGTAACCGTTTTATAATAATAAGCTACAGTCCCCAAGTATCCCTCCTCGGGGGGGGGGGGGGGGGGGGGGCGGGTGCTACAGTGTAGTCCCTGAAGAAGGTTAGTCCTGTCTAGCCGAAATATTTAGCCGTCCGGTCGGTCAGCCTTTCAATTGATTTTATCGCTAAGTATCCTCATTGGTAAAAAGCCACCAAAACGAACACAATTCTGTCAAATATGATATACTAAATATCCCCGCCAAATTTAAAGTACTAATTAAAAACAATACGTGCGTTGTCTTGCTTTAAATCCTAGACATAAGTGTCTTTTTTTATTGGGAGTTCCCAGGGGATTTCTAATGTCCGGGTTTTCCTAATTACGACAAAATGATAGATGGTATGAAACAAAAACATTAACACCAGCTGGGATAAACGTTTTGTTTGTTTGTTTGTTTGTCTTTTTGTCAGATGTTTTTTTTTGTTCCCTTGAGTGACTTTGACATACTGTGATAAAGACGACTTCCAGTCCAGTTCCCCAATAATATTTATATGCAGTGCAAACAGGGTTCAACCCAGTTTGCACCGAAAAGCTTGGCTACCGTTTGGAAAACGTTTCCATTACAGCAAAAAAGATATTTATCTCAATTTTGGTAAATATATACATAATTTGAATGGGGTCTAGTGCTTTAAAACCAAGGGTTAAATGCATTTTTTTTGTTACTTTCTCTTTTTTCTTTAGTAAAACGTGACAATCTAAAACCATTTGAAAGCACTGGACGTGACAGAATGAGTGGTCACGTGAAAGTGAAAGAGAGCGAGTCATATTTCCAGCAGACGTCCGATGCCGATGTGAGGTAGGGCTGTTGCTGTTTTTCTGCCATTTTTCTGCGTTTCACAGCGGAAAATGGCAATTTTTTTCAACAAGGATGTCTGTGAACTTCTTGAAAACAGGAAAGTCATCGTTATTGGTGATTCTATCCAGCGTTCTGTTTACAAAGACCTCGTTTGCCTCTGGACTCAGGAAGACAGCCGCTATTTATATCAAAAAGAACTGCGCGCGAAGGGCGAACTGACCTTTCTCGGCGACAAATTGCTCAGCGGGGGAAAGCTTGAAGGAAAAATGGTGAATGGCGTGGGCTACCGAGAGGTGCGAGAATTCTCAGACGGCAGAGCTTACTTTAAGTATTACTTTGTAACTCGGTCGTACAGTGAACACATGGCGTCCATTCTCAATGAGTTGAAAACATGTCAGCCGGACGTAATTGTCATGAATTCGACCTTTTGGGATCTACACCACTATGGGGACAACGACTTGCAGCAGTATAAAGAGAACTTAGACCGGCTACTCAATGATATCACGGACAAGTTTTCTTCAAGTTTGCTGTTCATTTGGAACGCTGCCTTGCCCCTCGCCGAGAGATGCAAGGGCGGTTTTCTTCGGAAGGGATTTCTCACAATTCCAGTAGAAAAGATTAAAACAGCAAATAAATTCGCTTGGCTAGCCATCACTGCACAGAAGAAAATCTACTTGGATCTATTCACCGAGCTGAAAAACAAGGAAAATTTCACACAGGCAGAGGATGGCATCCATTGGGGAATGCGTGCACATCGAAAGATCTCAAACCTAATTTTGACTGAGGTTTGTACAGCATGGAACAGGAAGCTACCTGACCCTCCACCGATGCCAAACCAAGCTAGCTATTACCCGGATAATGGTGATGACGATAACTGGAATTCAGTTCCTCCAGCTTTGTATGACGATGGTGATGAGATGGAATACATGAATTACGTTCCATACTGGAGTCCCTTCTATGATAGATATCAAACCCCACCACCCGTTCTCTATGAAAGCCCTAATCCTTATCTCAATGGCCTGGGTAATTTGGGTTTGGGTTATGGCATGCCATTTGTTTCACAAAGGGCAAGGGAATATCAACCCTTTCCTGCACCCATGCCTTATCCATTCCCAAGGAGATATCCTCCAATTCAAGAGATGCAGTTCAATTTCGGCACACCTCCAGCTCAGTTCTATCACGGAAAATATATGTTCAAACCTGCATTTTACTCTGACCCACTTCCTTCTAGAAAGTATAGTCCTCATGTTACCAACCAATTTGGATCACATTTATTCAAAAGCCAGGGCTTGCTGGCAACTCCCCAAGGTCCTCCATCTTTTGCTTTTTTCAACGAAGGCAGCTCCAGTTACAGAGATCGCTTTAAGAAACTAAGTAACCCAAGTGTTAAGTGGCGCAGATATAAGACTAGTTCAACCACAAGTGTGGCTACTCCTTTGAACACGGCTCAAAATTCAAGACAAAGTCAGACACCCCAAAATTCACTCGTGAATGGAGCTGATTCTGCTCCTGCTGTTAATAGTTCTGAGTTGTCAGATATTAACAACAATGAAAAGGAAAAGAATCCTCTTGTAGAATCTTGTTCAAAAGCAAACAGTGCTAATGTAGCTGTAGAAATGGGGGTACCTCCTGAACAAATCAAACCTAAGTCTCCCACTAGTTCGACTACTCCAGTAGGGAGCAGTGATTCGGTACCAGCTGTGAATGGAGAAGAAGCAAGTGACGAAAATGCTGGTGCAAAGATGTGCGGAATTAAAAGGAAACATGAAGATGACGAGGGTGCAAATACAGAGGAGTCAAATCCCTGTAAGATTACTCGTGAAGAAAGCACCATCTCTGATTCAAGCACATGTGGGGTTAAAAGAAAGCTTGATGATTCTGAGCCTGTGAAAGAATTAAGTGTTGTTAACGATGTACAGGAAAATGGTTCCACATCTGATGATGCAGAAAGAAGTGGACTGAAGAGAAGACGTGCAGATACCGATGATGCACTGGAAGAACCAAAGCCCTCCAAGATTCAGCAGGTAGCACAATTCTCCCAGGATGATGCAAAGACCAATCATGGAGAAAAACAGTTTGCTGTGGAGACCAATTTACTTGAAGTCACTCAAGAGAAAGGTACTTCTCAGGATGTTGTCCGATGTTCTTTGACATATGACAGTTTTATCTAAACATAATTGATACAATCTTCCATTTTGAGACAGTACACTCTTTAGGGCTTGATTAGAAGATACTAAAAAAAGATTCTTTTATTTTTGTAAGACCTTAGTGAACTTAATTATTAGATTATTTTAAATTAGCTCTGGGAAGTGGATGACGAAAACAGCCTTTATCCCCGCTGTACATGTTATAGACTTGAGGGAGTTCTGTTTTTGTGTAGAAGTGTTACTGTTCTTTTGAAATGACTCAGAGATTACCAAATGCATAGGCATTCTTGTTTGAATCAGTCACATTTCCTATTAAAGTGAAACTGAAGACTTTTGAAAAACATTAAAGAGGTAAATTTGATATTTAAAGTAATATGTTATGTTTCCTATGTATTTAGCATAGTGATATTGTATTTTTATCACATAGTTACTAGTTTGCCACAAGTTAGATTCTTTTAAGTGAAATTATTTTGCAAATGAACAACTTAAGTTGTTTAGCATTAGTGCAGACTGCAACTTCCTAAAAGATTCAGTTATGGCATGCTTGCGGTTCTAACTTGTTCACCATTGGGCATTACGTGTACATGCCACTGTATTTAACATTAAAACAGTATTATAAATAGGGCATCTTTCTATTAATAGAAGATTCAACAGGCTAACTTTTTTGTGTTTGGATTATAAAAGCAGGCAGAGAAACATCTGTAGCTCATGAGTGCTTGTAAAAAAAAGTCATTTGGTCTGGTGATTTATTGTTGCTGAAAATGATGTGCTGAAACCTCTTTCTTTATATGGTGGACCTTCAATACTGTTACACCTTCAGCAGGGATGCAACAAAGAAAAACTTAACTAGGCTGGGTCATCGACAAACCCAGCTGGGCTTCTAGGCATTTGTGTGTTAAAAAAAGTTACTCCAAGTGTAGTATTAAATTTTGTACTTTAATTTTTACTACAAATCGGCCAGCTTTAATTTAGCCAGTGAAATTACCAGGCAGAATCCTTAGCTACATCTCTGATTTACACCATGAAACAAAACTGAACCAAGATGCTATTATAAAAGCTGCAGTCAATGAATATTTTGGTAAAGAATATATTATGTAAACAAGTAAAGGGATCTAGTTTATTTAATTATGTACAGTACCTAACATCTGCAGTTTGCAACATTTATGTGAATGCTCATAAATTAATCAGATTTCAGTTATTTTTTTTATCACATTAACAAAGAACTGAGTAAGTACATGTAGTGAATTTGGAGTTAGTTACATATTTGGTAACTGCCCATTTCAGATATAGTTGAAATTTTGTTTTAGTTATTTCTGAATCTGTGTAATCAATTTGCTTTTTTGATAGCATAATTAATACATGTGTTGTTAGCTCAAAAATTGCAAAGTAAAATACCTGGTCATTACCATGTCATGACTACTGTGCAGTGAATGCCCACATTACAGCCTTAAATAAGTAGCCACTTTTTTGACCATAAGAAAGTGCTTTGAGATTTTCTTATTACAAGAACTCCTTTAATATAATTAACCTGTTTTATGACATAAATTTTATGGCCTATTTCTGGCATAATTTATTTATAGGATTCCACTGTACTTTGCTTAGTTTTTTTTTTATTTTGTGAAGTCAAGTATGCTATATCTTGAAATAATCCTCTTAGATGCTGTTACTGGAACTAGTAGTTGCCAGTTTGTTAAGCAGGAAACCAGAACTGGATAGTTCACTTGCAGGGTGCCATGGTCATGAGAAATGTTTTCTGCTTCTTGTTGACAAGTTGCAGTGCAACTACTCTAAACAAAGGCCACCCCAAAACATTTTCCTCTAATGTAACAAATAAAAATCTTGGAGGTTAACAGTTTTCCAACAAAATTAATTATCCATGTAATGAAGCTGTACTTTACCAAGGCAACACATTCCTGCTGATTTTAGATAAATATGTTTGAAAACTAAAGTTAACGTCCACGATTTTGTTTTGTTAAATTTGTTGAAAATTTTGTTGGGTGGCCTTGGTCGGAGTAGCTGCACTGTAAAATTTTATTGCTAACTTGACACAGTTCCATTTTATCACCTGTAGACTCTTCTCTTGTATTTTTGGTCATGTAATTTATTTATAAACTTGGGTTGCATTTTTCAAAGCCTGATTAAGCTAACCCAGGATTAGTAAGAATTTTGATTTTAGTGTTGTTTCATTTTGGCGAGGTTATCTGTCTATCTTGTCTGTCCTCTAGTGTCGAGTTTGAATAATCTCAAAACATAGCTGTGAAAAACATTTTTATACTGGAAAAATAAATACGTTGGTAAACTTTTAATCCTGGGTTAAGGTTAGCAGGCTTGCGATTAACCCGGCCCTGTAAATTCTCCAACACTTGAAATAAGCCATATTGTCTATTATTATTTTGTACGCTGGTCTAACATGTACTTGTACAATGGTCATTAAACTGATAAATTAGCTAACGAAACTAGGGCATACTACCTACAAGTACAGGGTGCGTGGAAGAAATACCTATTGGCTGTATGGCTAGGCATAAGATTAAAGATTTTGAGGGTGATATCATCTTCATACAACGTAGCATAGCACAAGTTTGGGGAGTACAAGGTGATAGGAATTGGCAAGCTTTCTGCCAACCCATCTCACTGTGCACTCCATCCTTACCCTGTGCTACATGCTCTATGAAGTTGCATGAAGGCAAATCAGCTGTCACCCTGAGTTACTATGATGAGTGATCATATTCATCTACAAAGAACACATTTGTTTCAATCTGTGGAACAGTGTATGAAAAAATGTTCAGGAACTTTGCTTCCATCAGCCTTATCTCAAAGCTTTCTTGAAGTTACTAAGGGATTTCTTGTCATTCTTCCATGCACATACCTTCAACATTTATGACGTTAACTATAATTTGTTCACTCTCTGCATGTTTGTAAATTGTAGGGTTTTAGACTGCAAAGTATTCTTTAGAGTTCCTTCTGAAACCCAGACTATGTGCCCCTGTTTTCAATGGCTGACTGGTGACTTGGTCATGTCTTGTTGGCAATTCATGCGTAGAAAACTTGGGTTTGTAGTTTATTTTAAGTGACGAATATTGAAAAAGGGGTTGAAGATGACCACACTGTCAGTTAGTAGACTTGCTTAAAATGTTAACCATGATTCTGCAGATGGTTTTAAACTTGCAAATTATAAATTTAATGGTTTTTTTGAGATTTAGTAGGACTCTATGCAGAAGTAATGGGGATGCTTGGCATTAAATTCAGGGTTTGGAACTCATCCAAAGCTGTTCAATCTCAATCTTTTGATTTTTTGGAACCTTTCAGAGTATGTTTTCAAAAGAAAGCCACAAATACATAACTTTCATATTGTACAAGGGTCCCCCAGAGTTAACTTAATTTTGAAATGTTTGAGGTGATAATCTTAATTTTTTGACACCATCTACTACCTGTATCTATTTCATTGTCTAACATGTCATTGCTAAATGTAACATTGAGAAGTTTGGACTGTAACAGAGTAATTATTTACTAAATATTAGAGGAGTATTTTAACTTTATATTTACATTGTTCTATTTACAATAAAGGATGTTACTGTTCCGTTATGCAGGGAAAGAGATCTGCTGTATATCCTATCTAGACTCTGCTGTATTGTATTTTAGAGGCTTTTTAGCCGTCTAGTATCCCTTTACCCCACAAGAGTGCCAATTGGCACCTGGGTGAATATTTGATGGTTTTCAATGAATTTTGGCCACAAGGATCTGCTCATTGAAGTCATAAAATTGTGACCCCCCAAATACATGGTTGACCACCCCTACAAGTTGTTAGTTCTTTTTTTGAGATGCAAGTCGAATGCAAGATTTATTTCACATAAAGCTATGCACTAAGAGCTGCTAAATAAGCTATAGTTTAGGGGTATACTTGTAGCTACTATAGTAGAAGGTTGATACACTTTTTAAGTCGTTCGTTTTTGTATTTCAAAGCAATTCCTCTCAAAATGTCTACCACCTTAATAGCTGCTGATGCCAGTTCTTAAATAAGCTTATCAGTGGCTTTCTAATGGTGGTATATTGTACACAGGCAGTGTCTTTATTTACCGATTTGGGAAAAACTGCTGTTTGCCTTGGGGGGTAAAGGGTTATACAGGGTTCGTACAGTCCTGGAAAACCTGGAAAGTCCTGGAATTTTATTCTGACATTTTCCAGGACTGGAAAGTCCTGAAAAAAAACTGTAAGGCTGTAAGGAAAGTTAACATTGAGATCTTGGAATGTGAATTTTAGAGCCCTTGAAAAGTCAATCTGAGTCCTGGAAAGTCCTGAATATTTGTTTCTGAAAAAGGTACAAACCCTGACTAGAGCCACCTCCTATTGCTGGGATTTAACCTACCTTCTGGATGCTTTACCAATCACAGGGAGGGGTACTCAGCAAAATTTTCTATGGGGGCGGGGGAGGCTCTGCCGCGAGGTCTTAAAGTGCACATGACCCGAAAAATAAGTCATTTAAAAAATACACTCATTTAAAAGGCTTTTCAAAGTAGAGTAAAATGACGGTTTTCTTTTTGTGATATCTTTTATTGTTCCAGAGATATTGTTTATTGTTCCAGAGATTTCAAGTTTTCCTTGATCACTGATGATGTCATCAGTTCTAGTACAGTGGTGTGACACAAAATTAAGAATATCTCCGCCAGTTATGAAGCAATGCTATTGAGACTTGGCAGGGATGTTGCACCCTACAAAATATACCAGATAGTTTGCATTTTGATGTTGCTATGGCAACGTGCTCAGTTCCAGTCCCTGCCTCTTCAAAATCAAATATTGCCATTTGTAGCTGCATGGGGCTTAATATACAGCTAAAAATGTGTTAAAAAGGCGACGCAATGAAGGTGGGACTGGCATACGTCTTAGATAAGACCAGGTATTTTGCCTTGTTGAGCCGCAAACGGTAATATTTAATTTTGAAGAGGCAGGAGACTGGAACCGAGTATGTTGCCATAGCAACATCAAAATGTGTACCATCCCTGCCAAGTTTCAATAGCATTGCTTTATTATTGGCGGAGATAGTCTTAATTTTGTGTCATACCAATGTACTTGCACAACCGGTGACTTCATCGGTGACCAAATTTTATTATGCAAAACGTGAATATATCTGAAAAAAAAAAGGATTTCACAAAAAGAAAAACGCCATTTTACTCTACTATGAAAAGTCTTTTAAATGAGTGTATCTTTTAAATGACTTATTTTACGGGTCGTACGCACTTTAACCCTTTCTATATTATCAACCATTTTTCAACAGGAAGCTTAACTTTCCTTGATACCGTCCATGAAAAATGTTATCCCTTGCACATATTCCTGCAGTGCCTTTTGAGTCCACCCTAAAAATGTCCTGCAAAAATCTTTCCACCCAATAGGCTCCTTGGGGCTAAGCTATCATGTGACCTTTTCATAACATTATGGGCTGTAACTTAAGGTGATTCCTCAGAAATAAAAGTTACCGATGAATTTTTTTGAAACTTACTTTAAATGTTCTCTACCAAGAACTGTTTTGAAAAATAAAGTAAAATTGATAGGTCACCATTCTCGTTGAGGAGGTGTGATGAGCCAATCTTACCCCACATGCCTGTACTCGTGCTAATCACGCAAGTTATTTATTGGTCCAAGTTACATTGTGCGGTAGCTCAAAACAAAGTTTATAAAAGTAATACTTGGGAAAAAATTTGACAGGTAGAAAGTGTCGAGCATATATAGAACATTATTATTCAACAAATTGTAACACTATCCAAATATGGCATTGATGCTCTCGATATCTGTCATCCGTAGGTAACAGATATCCGGCGATATACGTAGCTTCGTACGTGGGAAGAAAAAGTGAAGTGAGAAAATGTCGACAGAGAGATTTAAAAATGTTACGCTGTTTTGTTATCAATTTGTTGAATAATGCTCAATCTGGCGGATTATCGTCTGTATCAGACGATATTCCGCGCGATTTCGCAGGATAATTGTTAAATATCATAAAATTTGTGGAAACATCACATAATTTAAAAGTGTACGTAGAGTCGTTATTTCCGCAGTCATAATGGTTTTGTGCACTCTTTCACCTCTATCTTTTTTTCCTTCCGATAAAATTTTTTAGTGTTTTTAAATTAAGGAAGATAGTAGGTACACTATTATTATGCAATAAAAAATATAGGTCACCATGCCCGTTTAAAAGAAAACGAACATTTTTTTCGCTATCGAACATAGACCCTTTGCATAAATGGCGCCTAAATTTGAATAACAATACTTGTTACATCCTTAGCCTCACATCCATGTTTCAAGACAAAAGAATTTTCACATGAATGTGAGGCTAAGGATGTATTTGTATTGCTATTCAAATTTAGGCGCCATTTATGCAAAGGATCTATAGCTTGAAGGTAATTTCTTTCGTTGTGTACGTGTACGCGCTCATCTGCACGCGCTAATGACGTGAAAATCGTGCGCAGTAGGGATGCGCAATGCAATACTGAGGAATCACCTTTAAAGATCAAAGAATGCCATAAACTGGAAAAGAGCGTGTTGAGAATATCAAAATGGTCAAGCTTGAGCCCCCTGGCATTAAAGAATGAGATTTTATGACGGTTGGACTTTTTTTTAGAAAAATTAGGATTTTGTAACAAAAAAGTTGTTGGAGGGCAAGACCTTGTTAGGGGTATCGAATGGTCTTTGCGAGCATTTGCGAGCATGCGAGGAGTGCGATTATTTTGGGGAGCACGAGCAGTGATCAATTTTCTAATGCGAGCAGCGAGCACTTCGTAAATTTTCCGCCAGCTGGAATCTCTCTTTATTAAAACGTTGTTTTGCGTGAGGCTGACACTTTCAAAACAGGACAACAGGCACAAAGCTAGGCAACATGATGAGGCCTCTTTTTTTAACGCGATTCAAACATTCCCTTGGCTTCACAAGAGTCAGTGAGTGGATGCTAAACGGGATCTGAACCTTTCTAAGGCGATGTTGGCAAGCAAGTTGGGTCCCTCTCAAGTGGGTTAAAGATAGCCCGCCCTTAAAGGCGAATTGTTTCAAGTAGGGTTACCCTGCTACCTGGGATTGAACTCAGGTCGGTCAGTTTCAATAAACGTCAACAAAACGAGAAAGCATTTTTCCAGAAACATTCATGGCGCGTAAATGTTTCCCCAATGTTTCCCAGTTCCACATTGTTTCCAGGGCCAGTTTTTGTTTTCAAGATGCAAATTACGCTTACGCTACACGGAATTTTAACGAAAACTCGAGCTTGCGAGCACTTGCAAAAATTTTGCGAGCACGAGTAGGCGAGCACTCATCTAATTTTTGCAAGCAATTCGAGCGCTTTCAAATTGAATGGCACCATTCGATACCCCTCTTGTTCTCCAGCAACAATTTCCATAGATATCCTCTAAATTTACCAAAAATTCAAACTGCCGTATAAGCTTATTCTTTAATGCCATGTGCCTTAAACGTAACCATTTAGGTATTTTTGATGTGTTGTTTCCATTTCTGGCATTCCTTCAGTTGTAAAACCGATAATATTGTTTTTTTTAAGCACAAGATTTAGTCACGTGACCACATGCAAAGGACCCAGGAAGGTCCACCAGAAAATTTATACCTCAGATAATTCCCAAATCGTAAATTACCATCCAAAAGAGTCCTCGCACCTCGTTATCACTGATATACCTGCAAGAGTTTATTGTGAATAGCCTGCGGACAGGTTCCCGGCGAGGATGAAAAACAATTCGGCAACAGAAGAAAAAGCGAAGCAATCGGGGCTTCATTATAATTGTGGACGGCCCTTTACCTGAGTGAATGACAATTTTTTTCTTCAATTTGTGAGACGTCGTCTTTTTATGTTCTTCCAGCCAGAAAAAAATACCCCTTTTGGGGAAGCCTCCCTGCCCCGTATAGTCGATACATTAGGGAACTTAAGCACTGACGACGGCGACACCAGGGAAGACTACTAAAAAATGGATTTAAAATTTACTCTCAAATTTCGTTAAGTAACCAAACCCGTTCAGAGCGCAAATCTGTCTAAAAACCTTTTCAAACTAAATAGGTAATGCCAGCGATCAATTCCATGAGGAAATCCCAAATATTTCCTGTCGTGGCCTAGGTTCTCCAAAAATGTGAAAAACTTGGTCATGTCACGTTATTGTTTGGCAGAGAACGGCAAAGAATAACGGTCATTAATGCAAGTGCGGCCGTAACACTACTTGAACAGAGATTTGAAAAACATTTCAGGCTCTGAGCGGGATTCGAACCCACGACCTCTGCGATGCCGGTACAGTGCTCTCCCAACTGAGCTATCAAAGCCACATGAGAGCGGTCGTATATGGGTTAGCCCTTTATATGTGGACGTCTAGACTTGGCCCAAGTACAGTAAAGATGAAAGTAATTTGTCCCATAGTAGCAATAGCCCTTTTCACGGTTAGTTTTTGTCATTTGCATTACAATGTAATCCAACGCGGAGGCGAGGCAATTTCGGGCTAAAAGTACAAAATATCCCGAAATTGCCTCCCATACATGCTAGATTTCATTGTAATGCAAATAAAAAGGGCTATTGAGTGATAACGGCCCTTAATGCAAGTGCGGCCTTAACACTACTTGAACAGAGACCTGAAAAAATTTCAGGCTTTGAGCGGGATTCGAACCCACGACCTCTGGGCATGAGATGCCGGTGCAGTGCTCTCTCAACTGAGCTATCAAAGCCACATAAGAGCGGTCGTATATGGGTTAGCCCTTTATATGGGGACGTTTAGACTTTGCCCAAGTACAGCAAAGATGAAAGTAATTTGTCCCATAGTAGCAATTGAATGATAACGGTCATTAATGCAAGTGCGGCCGTAACACTACTTGAACAGAGACCCGAAAGAAATGTACAAAGATTTATAACGCACGTGCACAGCTATTGTTCTACTCGTTAAATCTTTTGTTTGGCGACGTTCCCGTTGCTGTCGCGGTTGACTCCAGGAACTTTTGCCAAAAATGCGGTTTTGGGAAATTTTGGTGGTTTTGAGGCTGGATCTCGGCCAAATTAGCTTTAATCTGGTCGAAAATTCATTTGCAGACACGCAGCTAGCCCTTCTTGCCACTATAATCGCGTTTTACGACATTTTGGCTCGGGCATTCACAGAAATCAAAATTTGAGATATGGCTTTAGGCTTTTCGATTTTTGAGTTTTTCCTTTTTCTCCTTTTCTTTTCTTATTGCTGCAGTAATTGGCCTATAACTAACCTTGCTTGCGGTTAAGAGATGACGTCAGAAGTGGAAGAAAGGCCAAGGTTACGGGTGGCACAGGAGTCACTGAGTTAAGTTCCCTATTATTATTGGGAGTACCCGGGGTGGGGTGGGGGGGGGGGGGGTGGAGGAGGGGCTACCGATTAACCCACGATGTCAGACGGGAGCAGGGTACAAATTTCAAGTGACAGGGAATCAATCCGAGATTCCTCTTCTGAGCTGAGTGACGCAATCGTTCACTACATTTGCAAATCTATCAACTAAACAATTCTCTCTTATCACTGTGGCCTTCGTTTAGCTAATTTTTACGAATGAAATGTATATTACTAATTTAAAAAAATAACATCTATGCAGTACGTGAATGATTTGGCAGACTCTAGCCTAGTCCCTGAATTCTCCTTTCTCCCCGCCCCCAATAGCGGCTGAACCTGGGCGGAGTCTTTTTTCTCCCGCCTGGGTTCAGTTCCTATAGGAGACAGGAAGAAAGGAGAGTTCAGGGTCTACACCAGGCAGACCCGTTCCCAGAGCGTTCGTTCCTTCTTAAAGGAAACCAGGAAACGCTAATGTTATCGAGAGATACAGTCAAACCTCTCTACAATCGCCACCCAGGCGACAGAGGAAAGATAGCCTGCGAGCAGGCTCACTTGTTTGGGTAAGGTATCACTGTCAAAAGTGGTAAAGGCAACCGAGAACCGGCGAAGGGAGAAGAAAGAGGCGAGGAAACGCCCCATTCTTCTCGCCAGCTGTCGGTTTCGGCTCCATTTGCCCGTGACACCCTGTCCAAACGAGTGAGCCTGCTCGCAGGCTAGAGGAAAGTAGCAGAAGTTTTCTTGACTTTTTTAACAGAACATGGGGTTTTATATAAAGTTTTCGTCAATTGTTGATTAATTAACTGGCCGTTGTCGAAAGGTTGTTTTTGGCACCTGGGATGCCCGTTAGTGGACATCGTTGCCGACTGGAGAGATGACCATTGTAGAAAGTTTAAAACAACAGTGATGTATGGACTTTAAACCGGGGCAGAAAACAAAGTGGTCGTTGTAGTGGAGGTTCGTATTTTTTCTGTCTTAATCTCAAATCGCCGTCATGTTTCAGACAGTGTAATCCGCGGTAAAGGTAAGGTTAAGTCTGCATACGAGCCAAGAGGCCCATCAGGCCAGAGCTTATCTAGTAGTAGTAGTAGTAGTAGTAGTAGTAGTAGAAGTAGTAGTAGTAGTAGTAGTAGTAGTAGTAGTAGTAGTAGTAGTAG
>CM042746.1:40018760-40022191 GCA_022496165.2 Catalaphyllia jardinei | reverse complement strand
AGTAGTAGTAGTAGTAGTAGTAGTAGTAGTAGTAGTAGTAGTAGTAGTAGTAGTAGTAGTAGTAGTAGTAGTAGTAGTAGTAGTAGTAGTAGTAGTAGTAGTAGTAGTAAATCTTTATTTATCCACGGTACAAAATTCGTCAGCTTTAAAAATACCTAATACTAATATAAAAATATTTAAATAAAAAAGCTGCTTTCCACGAATGCCGTGCCTTACAGTTCTTTGAGTAATCGTTTAAATTGCCCAAGGGACTCTACTTCCCTTAAGTTACAAGGAAGACTGTTCCAGAGAATGGCGCCACTATAGCTGAAGCTGTTTTTGTAATAGTTTGTGCGCGGTAATGGAACATTGAGTTTATTTTCAGAGTCCCTTAGGTTATATGCGACTTCTCGCCTTTCAAATTTAGAACTAAGATAGTTTCGAGCCAATCTGTGCAGAGACCTGTAAACCATCGTAGCTCTTTGAAATTGTTGCTGGCAAGCTAGGTTTTCCACCCTAGACGTTTGAGAAGGTGACCAGCATCTACGTCATAGCTTGAGTACGTCAGAACACGGGCTGCTCTGTTTTGTAGCTTTTGAACCTTATTCCGTAAGGTTATCCCACAATTTCCCCAAACAATGTTGCAATAATCAAAGTGTGGCTGTATTAAAGCTTGATATATTAGTTGTAAGATCGCCTGGGGACAAGGTGCCTTATTCGTTTTATGGCCCCAATACCAGAAGCGACTTTCTTTGTTACTTTCTCGATATGGCCATTCCAATCAAGTCTGTCATCGATGGTCACTCCAAGTGATTTTACAGTAGTGACCTGGCTAACTTCAAAATCATTAATTGCAAATGTCGGGGACTCTGTGAGAGTACTTAGCCTCTGCCTAGATCCGATAAGCATAAATTCGGTTTTAGTCATATTAAGAGTAAGTTTGTTTGCTCTCAGCCAATTGTGAACATTTTCTAAATCTTGATTTAGATGCAACTGAATATTGCCTACATTATCACCTGCGTACGTAAGGTGGGTGTCATCAGCGTACATCCTCGGCTCACACGGTCGTGGGTTCGATTCCCACCGAGGTCAAAAGATTTTTTCTTTACCTCGTGTGGTTCCCTGATTCCCTTTACTAGGGCTAACGCCCAGTGGGTTATTCATGGGTTAAACTAGCACTAAAATTTACACTTCAGAGTTAATTCTCTGTTACATCATTTGTGTCCATAGTGCTACGCGGCACAACATTCATATGTACCATCACAATTTTAAAGACAGTTTGGAAGATCGTTGATGTATAACAAAAATAATAATGGACCTAAAAGCATGAAGCGAGTAGGAATTTTTCTACCACCCCCTTCCCCTTCCCCATGGATGGGATGCTAGTCCATCGCAGGGTTACCCCAAGCATTAAATTCGCGGTTAACCCGTTTATACACCTGGGTGGAGAGAGACACTGTGAGAATAAAGTGCCAAAGAACACAACACAATGTCCTCGGCCAGGGCTCGAACCAGGACCGCTCGATCCGTAGTGGAGCGCACTAACCATGAGGCCGAAACGCCTCAATCCGGTGGGAAAACTTCCATATTTAAGGCGCGGTTTTACTTGAATAGGAGTGAATTGGAAGTAGTATTAAAAGGGGATTGTTAAGATTAAAATGGGTCTGGATCACTACCAGACAGTTGACCTCCTTAAAAAAGAGCCCCAGATTGGCAGGGGACTGTTTGGTGTCCGACGTCTATTAATTCTTCACTTCAAATTTTAATTTTCCAAATCCATCTAATCTTTAACATTTCATGTTTTCTTCAATTTAACCTATCCTTTAAAAAAAATATCTCTTTCCCAAAAATGCCCAAAAATCACACTAACATTTACACAAAACCGCAAAACACTGGTTTATGCTCTAAATGGAGGGATTTGGCGTTGCTTAAAACGTACACGAGATATTGACACAAAGGCCATGTTAAGCGACGTGAAAACAGCCTTCAGGTAAAATCCCGCCTTAAAGACGGGTATGCTAGCTCGTCAGAAGTTTTCAAAATAAAAAGTCCTAAGATCCTGTTTTGTGGGCATGGCTCGTAATTTCTTCCCTAAGAGGTAGTCGTATTTTTTCGGCTCAATAATTTAAAAGGTAACGGGAAAACTACCGCTGGAGTATAACTCGCTTCTATGACTTCTTTTACAATTCATCGTTTAAAGCGCGCGAGACCTAATGAAGCTGAAATGTGCTGAGGTGGCTCAAAATAGTGGCGTTTAGTCCTGATCTCCATAAGGGAGACCAAAATCTGATATTTACATCATCAAACAATTAAGGAAAAGAGCATCCCCGAACATAGGAGTCTCCCCTCTCGGGGAGTGGACTAAATATCTGTTGTCGAATGAAGCCACTGAACATTATCATTTTCTTTTGGACCGTGATATATAGCTCCCGCGGCCGTAATTAAATAACTTAAAGGGTCACAACGAACTCTTTACATTTTATGCTATAAGTTCTGTTTGTTGAGACGTAAAAGATGCTTTCATTTTGGAGCGAGCAGCCTGGGTTTTGCACATCCTCAAGAACCTGGGCTTCGCAGTGACATGCTCTAGTACTAGTGCTCAGGTTCCAAATTAGGGGTATCGAATGGTCTTGCGAGCACTTGCGAGCATGAGAGCAGTGCGCTTATTTATGAGACGTGGATCAATTTATTTGCCACGCGAGAAGCGAGCACATTAAAATGATAGTTGCCGAGCGGCGAAAACGTTGTTTGGCGCTAAATAAACTGAGTGACATCTCTAAAACAGGACAACAGCTTTCAAGAGACTATGAGGTGAGAGAACCCATCCCCCATACATGGGCCTCTTCCCATGATAATCTTTTTAAATCTAATTTTAGCTCGTAGTCAAGCTGCGAGGCTATTTTAGGAAAGACACCTGATTGGTCAGTTGTAATAATGTAATGACGTAATGACCGCTTTGCTGTTCAGCTTGATGGTTCTGCTTTGAGAAAATGGCGTTTGTCGTAGACATCAAGTTTGTCGATGAATCTGAAAACTTTGATTTTGAAAAAAGTGGGAAAAGTTCCCGTCCACGTAGAGAAAACTGGTCCATGCTATGAAACTAAATATAGCGCGCGAAGCTTAAAATAGATTTAAAAAGATTATCATGGGGCACGGGGATGGGTTCTCTCACCTCATAGTCTCTTGCAGCTTTCTAAGGCCTTATTTACAAGCCAGTAGGGTCCTGGTACAAAGAGAGTCAAAGATAGCCCGGGTTTACAGGCAAATGTTTTAGGTGAGGTTACCTTAGTACTGGCTTTGGGCGGTCAGTTTATATAAATCGTGAACAAAATGAGGAAGCAGTTATCCAGAAACATTTATACCCTTAGTTTTGCCATAAGGGAAACATTGTTTCCTGCATCAATGTTTAATCCAAATTGCAAATTGTGCTTCTGCTACACACCAGAGAATCA
>CM042746.1:40008760-40016260 GCA_022496165.2 Catalaphyllia jardinei | reverse complement strand
AAGCTTCTTTTTTGTTGTTGTTGTATTCCTCACCATGGTCGCCATAAGGGGTCACTGTCCGTTCTTAAAACTTGTGGATCGGGAACGTGAAGTCCTCGAAAAGCTTGAAAATCGTTGACTGATTTATTAAACACGGGGATTAATTGCGGGCTAGAAACCATCGCTATGGGGGCGTTCTGGCTCGGCACAAGCACGGCGGCAATTTTTCCGTTCGCTAACTGTCCTGGAACGATTTGAAATTGAGTGGTGTTCAACAAACTAGGGGCTGCGTCAAAACTTTTCGTGTGGCTTGGAGCAGAGAGAGCAAAACTTGTTGATCCTAGAGGAGAAGCCATTGGCAAGGTGATCGATTGGGATTGCGGCAACGGGAGCTTTTCTGATGTCGGCGGCGCTGGTTTCATCACAGGCGGGCACGGCGTACAGTACGAAGCGAGATGCGAGAGAAGCCGCGCGCGGACCTCCACATCCACTCCATCAAATGACATAAGATAGCGATTCACCTCATTGACGCACTCGTTGTATCCGGCTCGATAGCGCGCCATGGTATTAGGATCGGCGGTATTATTCACACGAGCTGTGGAAAATCAAAACAAAAATATTGTATTACACGTACATTGTTCAGCCTTTGTTTTTCTTGCGTGTAAACAATCATCAACAGCAAAAGTACAGGCGTTTACAACTAAACTGTACGTAACAACCTTGGAATCATTCAGTATTGGACAAAGACACATTATTTTTAACACACTGGTGCCCTTCTGGTATTCGATAATTAATGATTCCCCGTTTTACCTACCTGCCATACTCTGATTCCTCACTGATCGTAAATAACGCACTGTCATTTCTAAAATGTCCGCTTTCTCTAATTTGGAGTAGCAAGATGTCTAAAAGAAAGGATTCAAAGATTTACTATTTTTAATTGTCTTGAAAACGTTAAACAGAACGCGAACGCAACACTTGGACCCGGCCCATTTGCGCAACCTCGCCATTTGCGTTGGTCACAAATATAGCTAAGGCTTGAAAATATCAGTTATGTTATATTTTGTAGTCAAAGGCTCTTGACCAAAGACATTTTAGTAAAAGGTGATCTACAATTCTGTTACTTTTTTAGTGCTAAGGAAACTTGTTTCTGTATCGGAGTTTTCCAAATCCACGATTTTGACTTACATCCTTTTTCATAGCTTCTAAGATAAGGTTTTTTAACTCATTTAGGCTCTGATTTATCCGTGCCCTTCGTCTTTTCTCCATTAACGGTTTCGATGACTGTAAAAAAAAGTCAGAGAACAGTACTGTTAAATTCTCTGGCCTCGGTAAAGGGGCTGACTGTTGATTAAGGTTAAAGTTGTACAAAAGCAAATTTTTCTGAAGTTTAGAAAGTTGTCAAACTTTTACCTTTCGTTTGTCGTCACTAGTTGCGTTGCCTGAAGGACTTTCGAGACCCATATTCATGAAAAAACGTTTCTGCCTACTCAAATTTTCCACCTTTCTCAGAGGTTAGTCTTTCCAACACAGCGTAATATCCACTAAATGCTTTTATGCCAGTAATTTTTCAGACCGTGGGAAAATTATCAGAGACATTTTGCTAATTCAAAAGTTTTACCAGAGGGCCAATGAGGGCGCTTGTACTATTCGTTGTAAATAAACTTTTGCTAACAGAGCGTGAGAACAGCCTACTCCGATTGGTCGAGAGCTTCTTAGGACGTGAGACAAGAGTGACTTGACTGTTGTTTAGAAGCTAATTACGTGGTACCTCTGCCATGATCCGTGAGCGCACTAAAGTTCTTATTAAAACTTCATTAACCCAAAACAGACAAACCCATTGTACTTTGTAAGCCGTGTCCGTGGGAACGGGTCTCGCTGATTGGTCGAGCCTCGCGACAGAGCTCGCGCATTACAAAGCCAACAGAGATGTTTAAACAAAACATTCTTTGACTACAATAAGTGTTTATATCTGCACGTGCCGAAGCATTGTCCCGGCATGATTCGCACTCGAATGGGTTCACTTATAAGATGACCCGACCGCGAGCTAAACAAAAGAGGCTGAAATTTTCCCACGATCAGCGCCAGTGTGAATGTTTATTCATGAACAATGTATACACAGCAATTGCCGCTTAAAAACAAGTCTAAACAGATACCCGGAGAAAAATTTACACAACGCTCTCTGTAAAGCGTACAGTACAGTGTTTGTGGAGAGAGAAGGCGATTCAGTTAAGAAATAGCGCCGTTGTAGTTTGTTTAAGAAAAATTCTAAAAAGTTAGTGATTGCGAGAAAGCTATGGATGCTTCACTGGTTCGTGCTGGTTATTAGCCACACAAAAGCTCCGACTCGCGTTGGGGAATGACAACTGTCAGAAAAGATTTCAATGCGATTTCTATGACAATCGAAACAAAACATAGAACAACTATTCAATCTCTCGCGAGGGGTAGATTGCAATTTCATTTTCGTAAGAATTAAATCTCTGGAGATTGGGTAAAATGCTTTATTAAAATTCGTTTTCGTCAATCATTAAAAAGCAATTTGTGGCATTCAGGAACGACATGTGTTTTAAACATGTCTTGCGTCAAAGCTTCTGTAAGAGAAAAAAACCTGTCAAACAACTAATTTGTTCTCTAATTGTCGAAAACTAGTTTGTTTGGAATTCGATCTTTTCACCGCATTCCCAACATTCTCAACTGCTTAGGTCATTGTAAATACAATGGTGCGAAACGAGATTATGACGTCACCATTTTGCCGGCGACCAGCCGCTGACCGAGGAGCCGAAGAACTCTGGGCTCGAGATTGCATCAAGTTTGAAAAAGATAAAGTTTGTCGGGAAGAGGTTTCTGGAGAGAGGCAGCTTTTAAATACAAACGTCGTAAAAAGGTCTCATCTGAAACACTATATACTTCAGATTTAATCTACAGTACTCTAAATCCATGATTCAATACCACAAAGAGACAAAATATGAAGATAGCCATCACATAGGCTAAATTTATTACCTTAATATAAGCATAATAAACATTAAACATCCCATTTAATGAGGAAATTCTTTGTCTTCATCGAATATAAGTTAACTCTCCCATCTCCCAGTCGACTTACACAGTAAGGAAAAGCGATTACTTGGCAATCATTTACAAATTAGAAGTAACGGAAGTTGCAAAAAAATGTTAACAACCGTATTTTTGAAAAAAAGAAAATATATACTTTTTTAAAATATTAAATAAGTATTAAAACATCATTCAAGATTTTAAATAAACACATGACCAGGATACGACGAACAAATCGCCCCTCCTTCATGCGGGGGTACACGTGAATAGGAGTAAAATTTGAAGTATTATTAAAAGGAAATTGTTAGGATTAAAATGGGTTGGAAACACTACCAGACAGTTGACCACCCCAAAGGAGAGCCCCAGGTTGTTAGGGGACTGTTTGGCATCCGTCTATTAATTCTTCACTTCAAATGTCAATTTTCCAAATCCATCAAATCTTCAATATTTCATATTTCCCTCTATTTAACCTATCCTTTGAGAAAAAATATCTCTTTCCCAAAATGTCCAAAATCACCCAAAAATTTACACAAAACCGCCAAACGGTGGTTATGGTTATAAGCATAGAGATTTAGCGTTGCTTGAAACGTGACCGAGATATTGGCAGAAAGACCGTGTTAAACGACGTCTAAACAGCCTTCATGTGTACCCCCGCCTTGATGAAAGGCTAACTGATAAACGAATGAGGTATTTTGACTTCTTTAGAATATTAACGTTTTTTATGTCAGGTATTCTAAAATATACTCGTTATCTCGCGGTTTTTGGGATGTTGTAATAAAAATTTGCTAATATATATATAGAAATCTGTGAAAGCTGCGCTTGAACTTTGAATCCAAATAAAATCTTGGATAAATAAAGTACTCTAATGTCAGAGTTAAACAGCTTAATCATATTTTTAGCAGAATGTTTGAATTGCAAAATTATTATTATAGACCACAAATTCAGAGTAATAGACCTAATTCCTTTAGTCGTTAAAAATACGAGGTTTCTTTTATGTAGCTGAAATAGCTTTAGAAATATTAGCGGAAACATTAATAAGGGAAAAAAGGTAGATCAGTCTTCAAGATGAAGGATAATTAAGAATTGCAATGTAATACATAAATGCTACTGTTATTTGGTTTTCCATCGTTGGTCAAGGTCCGGGTTTCCAGTACAGAGACCTGGTATCTAAACCTAACGGCATGACTTCCGGCGGAGAAACGCCATGCTTTGGATCTTTACCAAATACGGGAAGGAAGTTTGGTTGCGTAGCAAGAGCGGAGCCTGAATCCATCAAAAAAGGGTTAACCGTTGGCAAAAGAACTGCGACTTTGCCATTAGTTAACGGATAGGACGCTAAATGATATTGAGCAGATGGTAGAACTCCCGGGCTGTTTTGAGGAAGAAACGAGAAATTTGCTGGCGAAGACAAAGAAATAGGTGGCTTGGGCAGTATGGGCGGATTAAGAAACGAGACTTGAGGCAGCTGTCCTCTGTTGTCAGCGGCATCCACCGGCTTGGTTACCAGGCAACGAGTCGCTAAGTGTTCTAGGAGCCTACTCCTAAGTGTAGAGTCAGTGTTTCCCAGGCCAGTTAGGACTCGAGTGATCTCTGATGCGCACTGATTGAAACCCGCCCGATAGTTCGCCACAGAGGCCGGATTTGAACTTGAACTACCTGTTGAAAGCAGAAGAGAAAATTATAAATAGAGACGCTTGATAACTGATTCATAATATGCGAAGGCTTGTTGTGCAGCAGGGGACAAATTTAATATTGTAGTCATTCACATGTAGCGAAGACAATGGAATCCTCATTGCTTCACAGAAGGGGTTCGGTTACAGACATAAAATGAGCTTTGACGGCTCATAGAAATCTATTTTCTACCAGGCGTTTCATCGATGTTGTCTGACACTTGCGAGAAGAATGCTTTCCGCAGATAGATATTAACAGATGTCTTTCACGTTTCAGCCGAGAGGAATATTCATCTTCATTGTACGTCAAACAATGAAACAACGCTGCCTTTATACAGAAATAATGGTAAATGAAAATATTACGGCTTTTAATGATTGTTATCTTATACTATCTGCAAATGAACGAGGCAAGCCACACTAACCTGTAATTTGTTGATTTTTAAGATTTTTTAAGTGTTGAACTGTCATTTCTAAAATATCAGCCTTCTCCAGCTTGGAATAGCATGAATTCTGTAAAAGGGATTTCAAAGAGATATTTAACAAGAACAAAGAAATAACCTTACCAAAACCTTGAGGGAGGGTTTAATGATAATCCCGGATAAATCTATGGAAATGATGTTAAGCTGATTTGCTATGAACCAAAATTCTGCTGGAAAACTCTATTTTAAAAAGCTCGTCGCTACGTTTTGCTATAATGACATTAATGCATTTCTCGATTAAGGTTCCCTCCCCTTAATTCAAAGTTTTAAGTATTACACGTATCATGAAAAGCTTGTCAATCAACAAAAAGTGATTGTTAGGCAGGGGTACTTAATAATTAAGCAACAGTCCCAGCGAAAGCTCGCGGGAAAGTTATTCAAGAATTTTTACTTTCCGAGGCCAAATGGTTAGCAATTAGTAATACTCAAAAACTACAGTACGTCTAAAGTTCCATAACTTTCTCATGGCGCGAAAGCAGTTTTAGTCCCGACACAAAAATTAGAAGTTTTGAAAACTTGAAACTTTCCAGTAATTAATTAGAAGCATCAGATGAATTTAAAGCAGTTTGCGAAAGGACCAAAAATTCTCAAATTCCAAAGCCTTTGAGTGATACTTACATCTTTTTTCATGGCTTCCAGTATTAACGTTTTCAGTTCGTTTAAACTTTCGTTGATTCTTGCTCTTCTTCGTTTCTCCATGATCGGTTTTGACGCCTGAAGACGGAATTTCAAAAAGATTGTCGCATTTGTCAGTCAGTCACAAGAATACATCCTCAATGACAGGAACATCAATGTTCCCAACAAAAATGGCTCTAACTCACTTTTCTGCGATCTTTCGATTTTCCTTCTTCGCTCATTTTTGCTTGAAATTGGATACCTGCGATCTCTGGTGACGACGGGCAAGACAAAAGTTGTATAAACTCCCAAACTAGGACTTATCACGGGATTTTAAGAAGAATGCAGGCCTTTGTGTTCGCCTTTGTTTATGATAACTGAGGCATTGTAATTAGCGTGGGAAAAAGATCCACAATTCTCAACACACCCCAGCCGTCCAATTAAAACCCGCTATGTTGCTTGAAAACAAACACAATCAACAATCCAAACCGGAGAAAACTATGTCGGGGCGAATTAAGGTCGTGAGAGTGCCGCCATGCGATTGGTCGAGGCACCGACCAGCACGCTTGAATGCTACGACTCGCGTGCGCAAAATAACACAACAACAATATTGGGCAGGTAAACTCATTGCTGTGTAAAGTGTCTCCATAGTGTGGTCTACTAGGGTCGTGGGAACAGATCACGCTGATTGGTCAGGCGGCTCCTTAGTTTTTTATGATTTCATGGGTCATGTCCCACGAAAGCGATCTGTTAGTTCGAGCGTCGCTGGACACGTTCCTTAATATTGTGCGCAGTGTAATGTTTCTATAAATAATAAGCAAACAAGGTTACATTATTTATACATCACACGAAAGCTCTGTCAGTTGTTAATCTCTTAAACAAGAGTGAATGTCTTTTAGGTCAAGTGGAACCAACAAATGAAGAAACTGAGAAACTAAAAGAGGCGAATTGTCGCAAGAACGTTCTAAGTGCTCCATTTAGTCACCGAAATTTCTCAAGGCTGCTGTAACGCGATTTCCATTTCTGCTAACTTAGCTATTTGAATACACTTCTTGTCATTGGCCCATTCAACCGCAATACGAGTGCACTAATTATATAACTTTTATTAAACTACTCCCTCTGGTTTACATTAATTTGATGTTGAAAAAAAAAATTAATAGAACAGTCGTAGACGCCGAGAAGAACCGGGCCGACATGATCAATTTAATAATAGCTTGGATAATGCTGCGACACACGGAACAAAGAAACAAATTCTTCAACAAGAAACTCAACTTGCATTTCTAATTATCCATGGCTGTTCTAAAAAAGCCCTATGCACACCGACTGCCAACCCCTCATTCCGGCTCTCCCACTGTCAACGAAAACATGGTTTCATTGTTCCTAGTTTGGTACTCCTTCAAATCGGCTTTAGCGCGCGCGCTGAAAAGAACTTTATTTTAGAAAAGGCATGTTCATTCATGCCACCAAATCTCTGATCTGAAATAAGCCACTCCCTCTTGTTATAATCCGCTTTTCATTAGTACCCCCCGGGCATGAATAACTTCCGCCTAATCGCGTGAAAAGAATACTCATTCGTTCCTAGAATTCATCGGCTTACATGGCTTGCAAGACAGAAGTTCTTTTTCTGGGATCCACACACGTACTCGCACGCCTTGTTCCGGAGATTTATTACGCACGGGCATAACGTACACAAACGCCATCACGAACTCCAC
>CM042746.1:39990395-39995395 GCA_022496165.2 Catalaphyllia jardinei | reverse complement strand
ATTATGGCGCAATTTTTTCCTGGTTGCGTGATAATTAAGTCACCTAAGGTTAAGCGCGCGCACAAAACTGAGAAGAGAGTTCAGAGTCCGTAAAGTTCAAAACATACTTCACGCAAAATTTTCATGTTTATATTATTAGTAAGTAATCATACGGTTTTTCTCGTTCAATTTGGAATTAATTTGCACTTGTGAGTTTTTCAAAAAGCGAAATTGCACTCGCCGAAGCGGCTCGTGCAATTTCAGCTTTTTGAAAAACTCACTCGTGCAAATTAATTTCAAATTGAACTCGAAACCGTATGATTACCTATACAAATTGCACTATTTTTTTGCTCTAAGTCGCATCTTTTTATCTGTTTTGCAAATGAGATGTAAGATCAGAGTCTCCAGTTTCTCTTTTTTAACAGACGAATGGATCAATAAAATATAGGTACTGCCGGACCAATATCCTTTACTTAAATCGGGCAATTTCAAAATGGATGTAATAAAGTGGCAATTAAACTTCCTTATGTGCAATTTTGGTCTAAAGTCTTGTCAATTCAAATCGAACTCTTTCCATTTTGAAATCACGACATCGTGCATGATTTCCGACAAAATTGCACTCTACTCAGTTCAGTTACCACACTGACTATCAATCAGTCTTGATTTCAGAAATGAATTATGGTTTCAAATCAAATTTGCGCAGCGCGCTAGTTCCATTTTGAAATCACATCATCGTGAAATGTGAATGATTTCAGACAAAATTGCCCTCCACTCAGTTCAGTTACCAATATTAAACAGTCTTGATCTCAGAAATAAACTGTGGCCAGTCAATTCTTTCAACGAGTCGACCTTCTTACAATATTCAACACAAAGTCAAAGCAATACCTGTAGGCTTTGCACTTGTTGTTCTGTGCAAGTTTCACTCTCATTTCCTCTTCTTGTTCGAGCTTGAATTCCTAAAGACAGCAACAGAAGTGACCATCATTAATTCTCATTTCAACAGTGAATCCAGAGTATGTGTCCCAACACATACGGAGCAGTTGAACTTCCTTTTCAGCAGCAAGCTACCAAAACTATAAAAATTACACACTGACATAAGCTTTGCCCTGCCTACAAGAAATCTATAATTCTACCTCAGCATGTTACATCTATTAACTCTTTCCTGCCCAAGACCCACTTACAGATTTGACTGCCTACCACCAGACGATTTTACTCATCACAGGGAGTTCCCTTGGGCAGTTAAGGGTTAAAAAACATCTCCCTTAACCCTTTCCTGCCCGAGACCCACTTACAGATTTTACTCTGTCTAACGCCAGACAACTTTGCTTGTGAAAGGGAGACCCTTTGGGCATTAAAGGCTTAAATGGATGTGGTAAATTTGTCCAACTTTATTAATTTAACCTACTTTAAAATAACTCAGCAAAGCGAAGGAGAGAAGCAAGCTTACTAACTTTAATGGGGTATTAATCTACTAGGTTTTATAGAGCATGACTTCGCATTGGAAAATACCCTGAAGGAACCGCACTCTTTTAAGAGTGTGGATTTAAAAATCCTCACATACTTCCTCTACCTAACAATTACGAACTTGGTAGTTGACGAGGACGCAGCAGCGAGCTTGAGAGCTGGCTCTCAAGTCCCCTGTCCCCCACGTTATTCTTTAACGTACACACGTGCCATAGTGAAAAAAAACAGAAACCAGCGCTTGAGTGGGAAACCCAGACACTAGAGCCTGGTGAGAGCCTGTCAGGCTACCGCCCGAGTCGACTACTACATATAGAAATCAACCGAGAGCTAATAATCTAATCGTTTTAGTATAAATCAACGCCTATGGCTGATTATTTTTCCAAAAATTTTTTTTACAAAGTTCCGCGCTTTTGTACCTATCACTCAAGTGATAAGACAGGGCAAACGTTACTTTTCTTTGTCTAAATTATTACCCGTTGCTCAGATGATGAGCTTCTACCATGACTGTACTGATTCTTTTTTAAAAACAAAATGAGTATTCACAGCCAGATTACAAATTTGAGTGTGACCACACAACCATCAATCAAACAATAACCGGACACTCCTAAGCAAGTGTTTTCCTTTATAAAGAAAACAAACTGTCAAATTCAGCAGCTTTATCATTGCAGAATATGGTGCACATCAAAGGCGAAACCTACCTGAAAGTTAGCATCAATCCACAACTTGCGAGAAAAAAGAACATCTTTGCTCGCAGGTTCCATAGCATCCCATTGGATAGATGACAATCCCAGCTTTTTCCTAATCAGGTACCCTTTTTCCTTGGCCCCATATTCCTCTTTTCCAAGGGTAAATTTCCAGTGCCAATGTAACCACCAGCCGATGTAAGACAAAATTGTGTAGGGCCTGATAATTAAGTAATTATATAATTTTAATTAATACATGTAGTAACCGATTTGTAATATTAGTGTGCAGACAGTGCAAGCACTTTCTGAAGCCAGAATGACTATCAACACCCTTCACACCATATTCATTTGCTTCCAATGAAAATGATAACCCCCCATCTCTGACTGGCATACCCAGCATGCAGCAGGTATTCCCTCACTCTCATTTGGCAAAGTGGGAGGCAGGGAGGCCTCATGGTTAGCGAGCGGTCTGGGTTTGAGCTCTGGTGGGGAGCATTGCGTTGTGTTCTTGGGCAGGACACTTAACTCTCACAGTGTCTCTCTCCACCCAGGTGTATAAATGGGTACCGGCAAATTGCTGGGAAAAACTAACAAAATTGTGGGGGAGTGACCTGCGATAGACTAGCATCCCATCCAGGGGAAGTAAAAATACTTCTAACACAGGGCTTTAGAGATGCAGAGCGATCCCAAAAATTATGTTAGTGTGTAAGAAATCGATATCCTCGATCAAACTTATTAAAAGTATTTGGTTTTTCTTTAGAAATGTCAAGCGTCCCTAAAAATTATTTTGGTTTTACATTCGATGAATTCGGTGAATATTTCTGACTGCCGGGCAGTTCGTTCATTTAAGACCTTACCCGGCTGCCGGGCATTTGGACTAGGTTTACACTAGAGGAAATTGTTCCGGATTCGTGATGAATCCGGAACGTTTTAGTACCGGATTGGTTTTGCCGTTTACACACAGGAGGACGAATCCGAAATAAAAACATCCCGGTTTGGTCACGTCTCCGGAGAATTTGAATCCGGAATCTAAAGTGGGAACTTTGAATCCGAAAACTTTTGAATCCGGAAAGTTTTGCTGTGTAAACGCTTTTCTCTCGAATCCGGATATCTTTCCGCCAGCGATATAATGAGTTTGCGGTATAGCTAAAATGGCGGATGCAGGAATCCAAAGTAATCCAAAGTCGTAGTCGTATTGATGGCCATTGATAGCGGTCGCTGTTAGCTTCCTTGTTCTGTCACTGGTCCAGGCAGTCTTTTTATTTGTAATGGGTAGTGCTATATTCCTCAGAAACCAAAAAGGCGACGCAAACAATGTTCACGTCCTCCACACTTTATCGGAAATGACGATGGCACGATCGCTGGTTGATTCTGGATAAGACCAGGACAAATGCCTGGTGGGACAACATGATGGGCAACAATAGCGTGATCAGCGAGTGGAAAGAAAACTTTAGACTGCCTCAACGTACCCCTAGGCATTTTTCTGGTGACATTTTGTTTCTCGTCGTCCAGGCAACAAACAACTTGTTGACCATTTTATCGTGAATGTTCCCGGAGTTGACATCCTGTGTAAACGGTCAGGAATCCGAATATCGCTGTAGTGTAAACGCCTACTAATCTGAATACTCTAAAATTGATGAATCCGGAAACATTTACGAATCCCGAAAAATCTGCTCTAGTGTAAACCTAGTCTTAGAAACCGATGAAAAATAGTTTCAGTCGGGGAAAACGTCTTCATCTTTCAAGAACTCTGGAAGTATTTAGAACTCTGGAAGTATTTTTTTGACTTACTTATCCATTTTTTTTAATAATTTAACACTTTTCATTTCACACGGCGGCGCCAAACTTGCATGTTTTGCCGAAAAGAGATTTACCTGGGTTTTAGAATCCAAAATGCTGGCTTCGTTTTGGCGGTAGAAATATGCGACCTCTCAGTATTTGCGCACAATTTCTACAGTTTTAATACATATATCGTTGTTGAGTTACGTTTTGTGCAGAGAAACTAAAAAATCCCCGCAGAAAATTGCTAAAATTAAGAAATAAACACAGCGTTTTCGTTCCCAACGCGGCTATTTTCATCCCGAAAAGAAATTTGATCGGGGCAGATTTTGATCACGTGCTAGGCAACCACTTCTGAGTGAGTGCGCGTCACGCAATCAACAAAACGCTATAAATTGTAATTTTCGTCAAGCTTCCCTCTAAAAACTTGATTACCCTTGAGCTTAAAGCTTATCTTTTCTTCTCAAAATCGTTTTCAAAAATTTAGTCGGCGAACGGCTTGCCCAGGGGTCCTTGCCCGTCAGGCAAGGAAGGAGAGAAAGTTACTTGCCCGAAGGGAAAACCTACTTGTCCCGGACGACCGCACGGGGGTTTTTTCGAGCCCTGTAATAATCTAGCGCTTCATGCTACAGAAACTGGGTTGAGCTCCGGCAGCTATGAGCCAGCCTTAGCTCCAAGGCTTCACATTTTGGCAAAGGAAAAACCAACTGCTAGCAGCGTATGTATGACTGGCATACGTATGAACGATCATACATTGTACATTTGAACAGTGGAGAAAGATGAAAAGGCATGAATGATTCTTGCAGTTACAATGTATGTAGTCAACCAAGAGCCCATTACCCATTAGTAATGGACTCCTGACTCAACTTAGACATAGCCCTGTGACGATAACACCAAAAGAAAAAAAAAAAATTCTGAATCAGTCTTTATTTTCACAGCTGCTTTTAAAATTCCTGTAAATCACTGTAAGGATCATTCATGTCTTTTAAACACCCCTTGTTGCTATATAATAACAGTGTATTGCCCCCACCCCTTCCACGCCAGCCACATAATAATAATAATAATAATAATAATAATAATAATAATAATAATAAT
>CM042746.1:39972790-39985290 GCA_022496165.2 Catalaphyllia jardinei | reverse complement strand
TATATTAAAAATCTCTCACCTCATAAGCTGTTGCAATGATTTGAAACTTTTGCTCAGCATCTTTACCCTAGTTGAAGTTGAAAAAAGGATAATTATAATATTTATTCGTTATTTATGTGTAGCAGAAACCCTGTCCAACACAGTAAGCCCTACAAGGAAGGGGGTTTATTTATTTCAAGGCAGCACATCTGATGAAGAAGGGAGGTTAAACAAGGAGGAGGTTTTGCAGGGAGGGGAAATTTATAGCAAAAAAGTTTCAGTATGTTAAATCAACTCGTAACTTGTGTTAAACACTACTCGACAGGTAACTTATGTCAGTGCGAGTCAATAAAGATGATAAATGTATTTATTCATAATATTGTTAGAACTGCTTATAGTTGAATGGTCCCAAAAACAGAAAAAATGGTCTTAACTGAAAAAAAAATCACCGTTTTGTACTTTGATAATTAAGGTAGGTAGGTTACTTGTAAGTATGAAAAATAAACTTGAAAAATAAACTTGAATTTAATCATAACAATGATCTCAACGAAGTTGAGGCTTAAATATTGAAACAAAATCAAAACTCACCATATTTACATTGATAATAAAAGTTCTTACATATACTGGTACCTTGTATCTATCAGGATGGTACTTCTTGGCTAGTTTTCGATAAGCTTTTGCTATTTCTGCCTGAAAATAAAGGCACAAGAGCATTGATTAGGATAAATATTTTCAATAAATAAAAATTTATCTTCTGTTAGTAACATTAAGCAGTTTTTACCCCTCTGTTGCTAAGTTATTAACTACGTCAAAAAGAATGATGCCCTTCACTTCATTATCGCTGAATTTTAGAACTGTCCTACAGCAAAACCTGAAAACCTTAATAACAATGCTGCAAGAGCAGCAACACACAGATGGGAAAACTTATGCTGATCTGCCAATACTGCTTCTTGGAAGACCAAAAAATAATATAATTAACTTGCAACATAACTGGAGATCTAACATAATTATTTATGTACTGGTAGGATTTGAAGAAACTATTTAGTCTTTCAGGTGCCCTTGGGACAAGTTGCTAGAGTTCATGCTAGAGCTGACAGCCAAATTTGAAGACCTACAGTTCACTTGATCTGCTGTCTAAAATGTCCCCAACACCAAGTGGAGGGTGGTCGGATGTTTCAAATTGACTCAGATATAACTTTCAATATGCAAATCTTAAGTTCTATTAATATTATTATCCTACAAGTCACACCTGCTTATTGTATTATAAAACAGAAATAAGAAATTTTTCAAAAAAAATCTCATAATTTATGTATGCCTTTGTTAGCAGCCTTAATGAAACTTAAAAAGGTCAACTGACGGCTACTAAAAATGACACTTGCAACAATTTTCTATGCCTTATAAGTCAGGTGATTTTTTAAACACATAAGTGTTTAATATTAAGAATATTATCTCTCTCCAAGTTTCTGACGCAAAAATGTGGGAAGAACAATCTTACGAAACGACAAGCTGATATCAAGAGAGCTAAATATACACAGATGTTACGTTACACCTGGATCCAGCGAAAGAAAATTTCGCCAAAATTACCATGCGAAATTGAGTAATCTAATGCATCTATTATAATGGAGCAGTTTTCTTAAAGAGCAAGTAAAATATCTTTGGTCTGTTTACATTCCACATCATCAAGCTAGTCAACATGGAAACTTGAGATGTGCGAGATTTTCATTATTTTGAATTGACGCAAAACCGTATGCCAAAGCCAAGGGGTAGTGGTTTGTCCCGGATAAATTTACGTTTACCACCTCTGTCTGGTATAGCTTACCTTTGAAGACTCTCTGTACACTCCGAGCACTAGAAATCAAAATAGTTAATGATAGTTAATGACTTTTACTAAACCAGAAATGGTTAGTTAACCTTGATCAAAATGTACCAGAAAACTGACAAGGAAACTATTATATTTGGTAAAGTTTCTGATTTCTCAAGAACAGAAGAGACAAATACACGACCTCACCGTCATAACAGTTCTCCGTTCCACAATAAAGGCCCTCGATAAAGCCATAAGCTGATGAACTGAAGTAGATCAGAAGAAAAAGAAAAGAAATTATGCGATTGAAAATCGCCATGGTCGACGATCGAAAGGAAGAACAAGCAAAAGCAAAAAAAGTTTTTAAATGATCTAAACAAGAAGTCAGCGGTTACGCATCGACGGGTAATATCCCAGAATACCCTGTGGGAAAATCCTAATTCTCTCCCCAGGTCCTTCAGGGAATCGCCTTGTTTTACAACTTACTCCGCTTCCCGGCCGGGTTTCTACTCCACTGTGATTTCCCGAGGCTGTGAAAGAACCAAATTCAAAACAAAGGCCTTGTGATTAATACATTTTGGCAGCTTTCCTGGAGCAGCAGTTTAAAATATGGCAACGGACGCAGAGAAATCGAATTTGAGATACGCAGGAAAAGTGACTATCGTGACGGGAGGATCCAAAGGAATTGGAGAAGGAGTAGTCAGGGAATTTGGTAAGAATGTGACAAGCAAAATGTCCCAGAATGTAGGCAAAAACGGTTATAGGTTTTCTCACCCTGAAAGTATTGTATTTTACTGTAAACGTCTTTCTTGGCGTCGTAATGTACAATGTCGAAAAAGAAAAGCTAGGAAACCTAGACCTTGTTTATAAAAAGTGCTTAATCATGTGACTTCATCATCGGGTCACGGGATGCCTCATCCTTCTTTTTCAAATTTGTTGTTTGTGGAATTTTCACGTAAATTACCCATGTGCACCATTATGTCGAGTTCATTATTGTTAGTATAAAGGATGGGTTATGTGGGGAATTACGTTTATTTTATTAAGGAAAAATACATTTTGCTGAACCTCCCCGATGAAGGGTTTTTTCAGGAACAGTGAATTTAAAAAGAGATGACAACATTCTCAATAATTAAATTGTTAATATTCATTTAAGTGGCTAAAAATATGTTCAGTGCAAAAAAGAACTGCTTTCTATTTTTACCTCCCTATTATATTTACGTAACCAGAATGTTCTGTTGGTTAGTTCCTCAGTCAGAATGAAACAAATATAATTGTTTTGTGACACGGTGCAAAAAAAAAAACAAACAAACAAAAACATTCAACAAAGAACTTGGTCTGATATCATAACCATTATCCTCTGTTAACTTTGATGTAGCTTCAAAACAGGTTTTAAAAACCTTCTAATTACCTGTCATGGCTGAAATTAGGTGGGAACAGCTGTTCATAGTTTGTGTAAGATTAAGTGAAATGTCTATTACTTAAAATACACATTTTTCACCCTTATTTCTTTTTGGTTTGGAGGGTCTGCAAATTCTCAATAATTATGCTGCTTTCTACATAACAATCTCCATCTGCTTCAACTTCTGTTCTACTTTTGGGAGGACCTTGCTATTAAATTTATTACAAGTATTTGTTTATATTACAATGTCACACACATCTTGTATTGACCATGTACATCCAATCAGAAACTAAAAATTAAATTGGTGTTGGAAGCATGGCTACTGTTCTGATCAGTAATATTTAATAATTATAATTATAAATTAAATTAAGTTTCTTGTATGCGTTTAACAATCTTGGATGCTCGCTGGCCTCTACTTTTTCTGATACATGTAATATGTATCACTCACTGCTTTATAAAATCTCATATTTATTTTTTCCAGTTAAAGCTGGTTCCAAAGTTGTTTTTTGTTCAAGAGGGGGTGAGTATGGTATATGTAGAATTATTATATGTCAAAAACAAGTTTTTTGTAGCTGTCAGTAAGTAATTAGTAACTTTTCAGCAACCCAGACAGGCTAGGTTTGAACTCCCTGGCATATTTTCAAGTACCTGAGTTTCCTACCACAGAAATTATCAGAGTGACAATAAAGTGAAATAATGTTCCGACTTATACCGGGTAATATTACTTAATTTGTGTTAATTATATCATCAGTAAATCCCCTTGAAGCTGTTTGTAAACAACCATTAAGAAGCAGTTAATAGGCATTCTAAAAAGAATACTGTGGTTTTAGATGTAAGAAGAAAAATTATTTTGAAATATAATTTAGATGTAACATCATAATACCATTGAAAATCCTTCAGAACAGAAGACAAGTACTTGGGTCTGAGTAACTAAAAGGTAGAAGCTCAAATAGAATTGAAATTATTGCTTAGCAGTGAAAGAGGTTGCAAGAAAATATTTTGTTTGCTTTTGAGCCACTTGGTTATTTTAGAGAGTAATGGCTTAAAGTGTATTAAATGTTTTCATAAAATAGAACCCTGTGCACATTTTGATCAGTAAAAAAACCTATCGGTATGTTTTATCAGAGTATAAAACATAGAAAAGGCGTGTTTTATTGTTTTGTGTGTGTAAAATTTATGTCATAAAGCAAATGAAGAAGCCAAAGCCAGTGTATTACACTACATTTCTCTCGTGTTCTCAAATGCCCAGCATGTTTTATCACAGTGTTATACATGGCTTAGGCTTTATTCGTTAATTGTAACCCTGTTTAGCTTGAAGTTGTCATTAAAGACTTGGGGACGATAATTATTTATTGTCTCTACTTGACATTTTGCTGACAAGCAGCTTTTGGGATTATACTGTATGCACTTGAACTTTGTCTGGAATCTTGGTAGCATAATTTAGATCTCACCAATGAACCTTATGTAAGTTAATGTTTTCCAGAACACAACCCTAATTGTTGATTATTTTGTACCGGCAATAATATTATAGCTGACGATGGAAAAAAGCTTGAAAAAGAATTGAATGATAAAGGACCTGGGGAAGCATATTACATAAAATGTGATGTCACTATAGAAGAAGATATAAAGGTAATTAAACCCATCACCTGTAGATGAACTTGGGAGCTTGTGCCGATGAACTTGGGAGCTTGTGCCTTAATTTAGTTAAAGGGAACCTCCACTCTTACAGCAAGTTGGCTTTGAATTAGTTGAAGTAATAAATTACTAAATCTCAAATTTTAGTGGACAAGGTGAAAATAGCATTGTTCAAGAGTAACAAAAATTGTGTTAGGGTTATCGCCTATTTTCGCTTTTAAATTTCCTGTGCACCGCCATTTTGGATTTTGTGACGTCATTTGGTTGCCGCTATTGTTAGGAAGCAGAGCATCTTGTGTGTGAAACAGTTGGACAACCATATGATGTCATGTTTTCCGAGATGACGGCACGCAAGAAATTTAAAACCAAATATAGGTGATAGATAAACCCTGGTTTGCTTGACCTCACTGATTCCTCATCACTCGCCTTTCAACCAAAATTTGAATTAAGACAGTATTTCCTACAAATAAAGGTCCATTTGCTATAAGAGTGGAGTTTTCCTTTAGAGGTTGGTCAAGGTCTGGGTTGCCCTTGAGCCTTGCTATTTAGTGTAAATGTCATGAGGTTATCCCTGTCTAGATTACATGTGCCCACATTTAAAACTACTGATCACTATTTAATTAAGTAAGTGAATCATCAAGTTAACATTTTCAATTTGAAGAGTCAAGGGTCTAGATACATGGTTAGAGTGGACTTAAGAATACCCAATCAAGACCATGAAATTATAATTAAATCTTTTAAATAATGGTAACTGTTAGGTTAAGAAAAATAACTGTTCAGTGCAATGTAGTGGATTGCTTAGCATTATTGGACAGACAAGTGCATACATGTTTCAGAAAAGCTTGGAATAAGACTTTTTTTATCTTATATGCATTAAAAGGTTTTTTTTCCTGCAATGACGGAAAAACAATTTGGTAAAAAGAACTTTTTAGTTTGCAGACTAGTACCAGACAAGAAATAACTTTGAGATAAAAACATACAATTTTAAACATTTTTGTAGTTGTATGATTCAAATATACATGCAGCATCATTAAAAATATACCATATTTTATGTTTCTTTAGAATTTAGTGGACAAGACAGTAGAAAAGTATGGCTGTATTGACTGCCTGGTAAACAATGCTGGATGGCGTAAGTTGCTGATCACTCATGAATAACTGGACTCAATGGAGACAATGCATTTATTGTTTATTGACTGAAGTTACTGTGGATTAAAATGTTTTGACGTAGAAGAAGTGAAACTCACTGTCTCCCTTGGGTCCAGCCTGTTTTTGACTGTTTTCCATAACTGAAGAAAATAATTCTAATTTCCAGATTAATTTTAATCCTGCAACATTCTTCCTGTCGATAATTCATTATGCAAACACAAATTTGCACAACCCACTTCAAAATCCAGTGCTCAAGGTATTGTCCCTACTCGTCATAAATGTTACAAAGGACTCTTAAAGTGCCCATGTCACCAATTTGTTTTATTTTTCCATTCAAAAGGCCACATCAAAAAAGGAACTTCTGCGAAAAAATTTTTCGATTTGAACAAAACGCGAATTTTTTATGATTTTTTTAATCCTACTTTTGTTTGGTGCATCCCTTCCGCTGATCGACAAAGTACGGGCTCATCTTTGACGTCATATGACGTAGTTTCAGGAACGCTTGTTGCCGTGGCTCCTGTGTTTACTATAAACGAAAGGCGAACGAAAGAGGTTATCAAAGTTATTTTCATCGAATAGAAACCGATTTGGTAATGTCTTCTTTAGAGAGTGATTCTGAAACAGAAAGCGACCGATATAGCAGTGGAAACGAATATCAAATCGAAGTTGAAGCGAGTGATTGCGTTTTGGAACTCGACGAGTCGCCAACAATAGATAATTCGCTAGAACCTTATGCGGATGAACCCTTGGCGGATGAAGAGTGGCTTGCCAACTACAACAAAGAGAAAGAGGAAAAAGATCAGCTAGAAAATGAGCTGAACCAACGCTTGGAAAATGCTGTACGTGTTCAAGACTGGTAAGTAACTTCTATTATTAGTAACTTGGTCTCGCTTTGTCGTCGTGGGCGTAAGTCTTACAAGACAAGGAGTAACCACATGTGAATTTCTTCACTTTTAGGTGTACCTGTGGTAATTGTAGCCTCGAATTTGCAAAAAACATTAGCGAATGCTACTGCTGCAAAGAAATTGAAGGCTGCTGTGAGGCGCTGTCAAGTGAAATTGTTCTGGATGATCTTGAAGAGGGACAAGAGCTGAATTGTGTCACCGAACATCCGGGATTTAGGCCAGTTTGCTTGGCGAAGTGGAGCCTTCGATTAGCGAGTGGCAAATATCGAACCAAAGCGAAGCAAGCCTACAAAAAAACTGGATCTGAAGAAAGGTGCGGTGGATCTTTTCTTTTAAGTTTTCACATCTTTGTTTCCTTGTTTGAGGTCGTGAACAATGTTAGATGTCTGATTCAGATGCAACTATGGACGTACTGTTACACATCTAGTACCATGACTGGAATTGAATTTTGTCCAGGCACAATCCAAGGCAGACAAGTTCTGAATTTTTGTTGATTCCTGTGTGTATGCTTTTTGTTATTTATAATTTACTATTTTAATATAAATTAAGATAGGACCCTGTGCACGCTCTGACTGGTCCAAACAAAACCCATGAAGAGGCCAAATCTGTATCTTAGACTGTGATAAAGCACTCACATTCGAGAACATTTGGGAAACATTTTCTACATTTCCTTCATGTTCTCAAATGCCCGTCTTGTTTTATCAGTGTAATACAGGCTTAGGCTTCTCTATTTGTTAACTAGTAAGGCCGCTGACCACTTGCTGAAAGTCTCGGCACAGATGGAGAGAAAGTATTCGCAAAATATTGTAATAGAGTTAGGACCCTGCATGCACTCCGATTGGTCGAAAAACCCATGTTTTATCAGAGTATAAGACAGAAAAAGTGTGCTTTATTGTCTTGCATGCATAAAATCTGTGCCATAAAGCAATTGAAGAAGCCTAAGCTGTGTATTACACTGTGATAAAACACTCCATACATTTGAGAACACTCAAGAAATGTAGAAAACACTCGCCTGCAGCTTGTGTTTTCTACATTTCCCATGTGTTATTAAATGCCTGCATGTTTAAATCACAGTGCACTGCATGGCTTATGCTTTATTTGTGAAATAGTAGTATCATCTGAAAATGATGCTAGTCATTGATATCTTGGTGAGTCAGGATATTTTCTTTAGAAATTTTAGTCATATGTACCTATTGTTGTGCATGTTTTTTGAAGTTGATTGAAGTTCATGTATATATTCTATTTTTGAAATTCAATAGTATTTTTTGTTCTCTCCTTTTCTAGGTATCTCAGAGCAATAGCCTACAGAGAATTTACCAGGCTTGTATATGGCTACTTGGGCAAGAAAAGAATTCCTCTTCCTGCTTGTGCATACTCTGCCATTAGAAAGACATTTAAAACTGATGAGGATGAGGAGTCAGCTGGCTTCCAACTAGGAGAGTTTGACTGATAGTTATGTCAAGTTTTATTTTGAACAATTTATTTTTAGATGTGATTATATTCACTGTAGTGATGTAGTAACTGCTGTATGTTAACACATTGTGTGATTCCACAACATGTGCACACACTCTCCCACAGAAAGAACCCATGGCTACTGGAATACTGAAATGTTCATTACAGTGGTTTTCAATACACCCTAACCCCAAAACTTTCGCGTATCTATTTTCCCTGGAAATTCGAATTCAGAGTGTTAACTAGAGGAGCAGTTCATTTTTCAAAAGTACCACATAGATCATTCAAGTAATGTGATCAAACAGTAAACCCTCTTGAAAAGTCTGATTTCACCAGAAAAGTAAACAGTTTCGTCTTAGTCCGCAACCCCCAACTCCTTGGAATTTCTGAGCCCCCTTGGTGGGATGGAGATCTGCATATATTCTGGAATCTCACATTTTTACTATAAATGAGCTTTAGTCTTCTGCTTTATTTCATAATTAGAAAACAACTTATTGCTAAGGTAAATTGTTGATTCAAAAGATAGAAATTAAACCATAATAAACAACTGATTCCAATTCAAAAATTTGGTAAGCATTGAGTAATTTGTAGATTCCTTCAAAGTGCTACTGCAGGTGTACAACAAAACAAAAAAATTCTTTTTTTTTCCTTTGGATTTCTAAACTGTAACTAAACAGTAACTGAGCCCAGTTTTAAGTTCTGATTTTAAAGACACCTGTTTATCTTAACTGGAATTTTCTCACTTATGGGTCTGCCATTACTAACTTTAAAATCTTGAGAGAACTGGGTCAAGGAGAAAATGATGTCAAAGATTCACTAGTTTAAGAATGCAGTGCATGTGTACACAGCTGAATTAACATGCAACACTGGAGTTTTGGGCTGTCAGACTTTCAAGCCCGTGTTTTGTATGCACAATAAATTGCTAGTGAGTAAATGACATCATTTTCGCTGGATCCAACCCTCTCAGTTTTGAATGTAATGGCAGACCCTGAAATCCAAAACGTACACTCAAAAGAAACACCCTTTGAATAAAACTCAAAGCTCAAATCTTTGCCAGTTGGGCATTAAGTGAACACCCGTGTAAAATCTGAAGGAAAAAAGGAAAAAATTTTCCAGTACCACTTTCAAAACACTAAAAACAAAACAAGCTACTTAGCAAGGGGAAAAAATCTAAAAAACACTCTCCATTTGAAAAGCATTTGCATTTCTATTTTCTATTTCGGGGACAGTCAGTCACAGATTTGTGACCTCTCATTGGGTTCCTGCAGGCAGAACACAGTGGACGTGCTCTTGTTGGTTGCTCTGTCCTTTCAGTTGTTACTTGATCTGACACTGCAATAACAATAATAACAATACTTGTTTTCTATATTGTTTGATTTGTAAAATTGTTTCGCCTCTGTATATTTAATGTAAATGCAATTACACCTGTCACTCCTATCATTATACAGTAGGTTTAGGACTACTTCACTCAAAATGAAAGAGGTGTTATGAAATATTAAACATCTTGTGTGTGGAAGATCATAGTTATCACATCTTTTCAATAATGAGGTTGGGATATAACAAGATAGTCGTGAAGTAAAGTAAAACTCTTAAAGATGATTTCCTGTCCGTTCTGTGCCCTCTTGAGAGTTTGTTTACGACTTTTGTTTTGTTTCATGTAAGACGTCAGAAAATGAGGCATTTCGCATCTGTTTACATGGAGTAGATTTTGCCTCCGCATCTAATGTCTTTAATCGAGCCTTGGCAGATCTCACTAACTGCGAAGGGAAATGCATAAGCAGCGGTAATAAACCAGTAAAATTAACCGCACATTTATTTTCCAAGAAAGGCTTAAAAAGGAAAACGTCTTATTTGACAATGGACACTGACAACACGTGGAGGCTCGAGAAATTCCACACATAAATAAAACTCACCATTCGCCTTTCCCGCTTAGAAGGGAGTTCTTCCACTTCTGTACCAGCGTGGATCGAAGGGTACACACAAATCCCAACTTCGTCACACTTTAACGATCGTTTCATTTTTGAGTCCAAACGAAACTGAAAATCTTCCTCTTTGAAGTGTGTCGAACACAATGAAGACGTTTTTCCTGGCTCCCAATTCTTCCTCTTCGCCAGGAGGAAGTCGATCCATTTTTTCCTTCGTCTCTGTGCAACAGGGTTTTCAGAGTTCAGAAAAGGAATTCTATGCATACTAATTCCTTTTGCGGGATCTGCTATGTTGTCGCTTCGTGCAGCAACACATCTTTCGGGCATTTTTGACCTTTTTAACCAGTCACTCGATGAATTCTCGGTCAAATCTCTCTCAAGTTCACTTGCATCTTAAGTCACGTGTTCCTTAACCTACGTCACAAGTCTCATCTGACCGTGAGAGGACTAACACGAGTAGCGTGCCAAAATGGCGGTCAATTACAGCGTTTTCAAAAAATCATAAAAAATTCGCGTTTTGTTCAAATCGAAAAATTTTTTCGCAGAAGTTCCTTTTTTGATGTGGCCTTTTGAATGGAAAAATAAAACAAATTGGTGACATGGGCACTTTAAGAAATGTCAAAATCCTGTTTTGGGTGGGGCTTTACACTTTTTCCACCCCTGAAAAGGTACCATTCAATGACTGTGCAATCTTTTATTGATGAGTTTTGAATTCCTGGACAGGTGTAAAAAAAACAAAATTAAAAATCATTTCTCAAATATCTTCTATCATATTTTTTTCTGCTCAAAATCCTAAAAGGTACTGCAAAGGCTGTCATATCAAATGGTTATCGAAGTGTCAAATTATGTGTGAAGAATGATCTCCAAGTCTGAAAGTAGAATACAATGCTTGATTCAATTAGGTTGGAATGTAAAGTTGTTGTGTTTTCGATATTTAAGATTATAGTTTTAACTTCATTTAGAAAACAGTCCTAAGAAAGCACGCGCGCTGATTGGTTAAAAATCCTGTTTGTATAACTCGATGTAGACACAGAACTAGCGCGCGCTATTGACATAGTGATGGCGCAAGCAAAGAGAATTTACATTTTGTTAATCAAAGTTAACAAGTTGTTTTCTTTTTTCTTGTCGTGGTGTTTTCTAAAAGAAATAGAAAACATGTACTCCGTGTTTGTATCGAGTTATACCAACACTCGTGAAAGTTTGGGAGAACTAGAAAAAGCTGTGGAAACACTCGCCTGCGGCTCGTGTTCCCACAGCATTTCTCGTTCTCCCAAACTTCCACTCGTGTTTGTATAACTCGATACAAACACGGTACATGTTTTCTATTTCTTAAGTATTGATTAGCGTGTGTAATAAAGCATCATTTATGTCAATACGAAAAAAGGCCCTGCTGTTCATCTTTTGAGGCCAGACATTCTTAGCTCAGATACCAAAAACACTTTTTTAACTCCAAAAGGGTACGAAGGGCATCCATTTTTTTCTGTATGGGAGTCGTCACCCTCCCCGGGGTGCTGTTTCCCAAAGGTATTGCGGAAGGCATTCTATTTCAAAGTTTTTAGCAGTTTACTTCCACTGGTATGAAAAAGTACATGGAGCCCTTGAAAAATTGGAATCATTGTAGAATGTCCTTAAAAAGTTTAGTCGTTGCATTACTTGCTTGCAAGGCTAAATGTCATCCAGGAACATGTTTAAAGTCTTCAAGCCGTTAACAAATATATTCTGGACATCAAACCAATCTGCTGGATGCCCTTGATAACTCAGTTGAATAGTACAGAAGAATGTCAGTGATAGCCAATTGATATATGAAACAATTTGTTCTGAAACAAGATTGTTAATGAAGTGTAAATGTAAATCAAGAGGAAGACAAACTTAATCATGCAGGATTTATTTGCTCTGGCAGATCCCCCTGAGAAAACAGTGGACAACACATCTGTTGATGAGTTTAGAAGCCTGCTGGATCTGAATCTCGTCAACTATTTTATATTTTGCAAAGTAAGAGCTCCAAATATGAAGATGCTCCCAGACACAGCATGAAAACATAAATTTTCTGACTGTGTAAAGCTGGCTAATGCTGTCACGGTGAATGTCTGGCTGTGTAAAGCTGGCTAAAGCTGTCACGGTGAATGTCTGACTGTGTAAAGCTGGCTAATGCTGTCACGGTGAATGTCTGACTGTGTAAAGCTGGCTAATGCTGTCATGGTGAATGTCTGGCTGTGTAAAGCTGGCTAATGCTGTCATGGTGAATGTCTGACTGTGTA
>CM042746.1:39937881-39952371 GCA_022496165.2 Catalaphyllia jardinei | reverse complement strand
AACATGTCTTCGAAATTTAAATTTAAAAGTGTCGTAACCTTCTTAAAAATAACGATTTGCTTTCTGCTTTCACGACCTTTTATTTAAACTCCTAGTAAAGTTCCGAAATTTATTATATGGCTAGTGTTTGTAGGCGATATAACGCGCGCTCTGATTGGCTAAGTGCAGTTTAACGCCAGGGCATTAATTTCCCGTAATGCCCACGGGCCGATTACGGATTATGCAAATTAGGAAAGAACATGAAAGGTATCCAAAGCTAGGCGACATTTGCTTTATTTACATCGAAAATCGTTGTGATACATGACGATGAGTGACGATTAACACTCAGAGAGTTAATTATATTACTATTTTAGGGAAAAAAATAAAGTTACATCGGCAAATTACGAACAAATTAATTGGTCAGGAAGAAATTGAAATGTTCATACGCAATACATTTAGAGCAAAACCAAGGAAGGAAAGGAAAACTGCCAGTGAAATTAAAACATCTCAGCGATATTTGTCGTCAATAAACAAAGGAAGCACAGTAGAAGTTTTGGACTTACCGGCTGCTGTCCTTGACCACTTATTGGCAAAGTTTTTTTTATAGATATCGGAAAACGGATGGCGACGATTATGAATCTGATACCCTGTCGAGTTTGCAGCGAAGTATACAGAGCTACTGGTTCCTTTCCGAAGGCAGGTCTCCTTTCACTGCCCGTTCACCATTCAAAAGGCAATTGGTGACACCGAAGCAGTACAGCAGTCAACATCAACAAATTCTTGTTGTAACACAAGCTAGTTTAAACTTCTTCAAGGACCATCAGATTTGAACAGCCGAGCGGATTATTTTTTTTCCGGTGAGGACATTCGCAGCATCTCTGAGCACCAGTTCAAGATTTTTAACGGGCCAGTAACTATAATCCAGGAACCTCAGAAAAGGCGAAGAGTTTTCATCCAAAGTGACGACGAAGAGTAGTGCTGATTCCGTTTCAATTGTATTTTCTTTTGCCGACACGGCTGCACGGCTTTTGAGCAAGTTTGAAGAATTTTTCTGTAGGAACTGACGTTTGGGGGTTGATTCTTGAGAATGTCGATGAAAATTCTCTGGTGATAAACTAACACAACTGTACTAAAATACTTTTTGCAGCCGTATTGATCATTGTTTTCCAAAAATAAGTATATTTTCTTGACGGCGTACTCGTTAGTTCACTGAATTCTGTTCTGCAGTTTGACGGTTTGGGCTGTGACTAAAAGTGGGACGGGGACGTGGATCTTCGGACGCGAGGACTTGGGGACGCCGGAACGTTGGACTCGAGAACGCGGGGACGTGGGGACGTTGGAACGTGGGACTCGGAGACTCGGGGACGTGGGACTTGGGGAAGCGAGGACGTGATAAACAAACAACACCAGAATATTCCGCTGAATTTGCAATTTACAGTTTCCAATGGTTAAGAGAAAGGTATTATATGATGGAGCGTTTGTCAAACATGGCTGCCCACGAGGTTTAAGACCCCCTGCGCTGAAACTATTCTGTTCCCAGGGCTCTCACGGTAACTGTAGGCAAGCAAACATATCGGGCCTACCAAGGACGCTGGAAATCATCAGTTATTGGTCTGGGCCGAGTTGTTCAAAGCCCGATTAAGCTAACCCAGGGTTAGCGAGAATTTTGATTTCAGTTTTGTAACTTTTTGGTTAGGTAATCGGTTTATATATATATTGTTTGCCCTTCAGTTTTGAGCTGTAGTAATCTTCAACTACACCTAACGTTAGACGTGAACATTTTTAAACAAGAGAAAATAATGCCCCAGTTAACGTTTAATCCTGGGTTAACGTTAACCGGCTTTCGATCAACCCGGCCCTGCTGACAAACCGTCCATCACATAATATCTTTCTCTTAAGGTCATTCCTCACATTTGCACTGCGCCTTCTTTTCTGCGCATAATTTATGGCGTCATTTAGCGCGCCCTCGTGCACGCGCATACTGAAAACATGGCGAATTTGCCTTGATATTGAGCTCTGTTAGTTGGGAAATGGCTTTAGCTCACCAACGAGCACGGGCACCCCAACTTTTTTTCCAGTCATTGTACTCATAAACTTTGCTTGAGGAAAGAGTAATATGATATCTATTGCTGAAAATTGAATAACTAGCGAAAATAGCAGGTAAACTGTGGTCTTTTCTATTTTGCCGTATGGTAACCATGTCAAGAAATTTGGTTGAAATTTTAATCAAGAATTCAGCTTTCTGTCTAAATCAAACTTAAAAAGTTTATTTGTGTCCGACACAATATATTGACTCTAGTTTAATGCGTGTTCTCATGAGTCTTGGTCACAAAAAATTTACAATTATTACTTGGAATGCGTTTTTGTAATAAACATTAAATAATGCCAAATGGGTCATTTTCAATGCCTCAGTGCTCCTTAATGAGTACGGGCACCCCTTTCTTTGAAGTTCTCATATGATAAATATTCAGTGGGCAAAGTTTGAACGAAAAACTATTGTCAGTTTCATTTGAGGGGAATTACCTTAAGCACTGAAAACTGTAAATTGCAAATTCAGCGGAATATTCCGGGTGTTGTTTGTTTATCACGTCCTCGCGTCCCCGCATCCCGCGTCCCCGCGTCCCGCATACCACGTCCCAACGTCCCTGCGTCCTCGAGTCCCACGTCCCGGCGTCCCCGAGTCCTCGCGTCTCAAGTCCCACGTCCCAGTCCCACGTCCCCGTCCCACTTTTAGTCACAGCCGACGGTTTGGAAAGATGAATGAATAGATGAACGCGCACCGCCGGATGTGAAGTAACGACTTCCCCTTGAATTTAGACTTTTTTCTTCCTTTAGAACCGTTTTGTTAGCCATATAATAAACAACTTAATAACCTCGACCGTTCTGTCGTTACGGGAAAATCTCAAACTTCGGCTCGCTAACGCTCGGTCAATACGGCAAGGCCTCAGTTTGAGATTTTCCCGTAACGACCTCACTCTCGGTTATTAAGTAGTTAGTATTAAATCATAGCGAGAGCCGAAGCTCTCTTGCTTGTAATCAAAATATCAGTCAAAGAAGAAATCCCCAGAGCGTTGGAAGTTTTCCTTTGCTTTGAAACGAAACGACACGACAAAAACAGATCCACGCAACGCGCGAGTAATATCCACGGAAGATAACTAAACAGGGATTACTTTGGGTATAAAACCTACAGTATGTTAGAGAAGAGAGTTCGAGATATGGCGAGCTGAAGGTGGTCTCTGGCCATAAAAGGGGATCCAGGAGCATCCTCCCCAAGAAAATTTTATAAAATTGATGACGTCCTCGGAAATGGGATCTCCGGCATTCCATGGCCCAACTCAGCGTGTTTCAATGTCTTATTTCTTAAGCGCACCCCCCCCCCCCTACCTCCGCCTCCCCGCCTCAGGAACATTCCTCAACATGAAGAAGCAGCCTTACCGACTGGGTTTGTAGAGGTTTCTTTGCCTTGCTGGTGCATGCGGTAATGTCTTGTAACTGTTCCATGAGCCGCCTCAGCTTCCACTGTTTTGCCATCAGGGCAGACCAAAACACTTGTCATCATACCCAGGGAACCGAATCCTGCAAACATAAGCTCAATCAAATGACTTTTTGCCGAGTCTTGTACACTGTTGTATTAAATATTCACACTTCTCACCGTGAGGGTACGAGAGGATTGCTATAATATCTTTTGACTCCCTAATACTCTTACGATCTTTCTTTGCAGCCTGTCTTTCATACCAGCACACATGTACGCCCATACTTCCCACCAATTGCAGTCACTGGGAGGGCAAAAATAACATGAATTCAGCCTTCTTCAGGCGTTCATTGTTTGACGAATAACATTCTCGACAAATCGCAAAAATTGTCTCTAATTTTATTTTCTTTATCTGCAATCCTTGGAACGAGACAACAGAATTTTTTCAAAAAAGCCTTCCTGTTCACAGCATATCCAACCTTATATTCTTATATTTGTGTACCAAACCATAAAAAAAGTCAGTCAAAGATTGATTTTTGTACATAGTACTTAACCTTTCTATTAAAGGTAGCAGCGAAAAGATTGTTGAGAAGGAAGAAAGAGTAGCCTAGGGGCTTAGGGGAATCTGTGGCTTAATCATCGCCTTAAGCATCACCTGGAATACATTAGCCTATTAATGCACTAAGCCATGTGGAATTGAGATGACATACAGCATTTGCATGAAGGAAACACGCCTTATCTGCTCTAACCTGCATTCAGATGTTCCTGCCATGAAAACTAAGAACATCTGATTGCCTGCTAATCCTGTTTGAACAAAACATGCCCACTCAAGGACCACTTACCTTGGGCAACAGAATCCGACTGTACATCGCCATCATAGTTTTTACAGGCCCACATAAAGCCACCCTCAGACTTAAGGGCATAAGCCACCATGTCATCGATTAATCTGTGCTCATACCACAGGTTTTTCTCTCCAAACTGCTGTTTGTAGTCCCTGGTGATAAAAATGCACATGGTCTCACAAACAGATCGACTCAGCTTTTAGTACCAGTATGAGAGTGCAATCAGTTGTAATTAATTGTAGTACTGTAAGTTGTAATTTAATTTTATAAATTTCTTCCTTCCCTTCTCTACCAGATTTGAACCAGGGACACGTCCTCTCCACTTCACAAAACAATACTTACTTCTCATATATCTCTTGGAAAATATCCTTGAATCGACCATCATACTTTTTTAGAATCGTGTTCTTTGTGCTGAAAAAGAGTTACGTAATATGAAAATATCTGTGATAGGGAAAAATGGACTTTGAACTACAAGACGATCGATATTAATAGTAATTAAATAAAATATAAAACAGCCCAAACAATGTCTCAAGGTTGACCTGTTTGTCTTCCAGCCAACATTGGAGTTAAGCCTTCAAAAAATGTACAATATGAGGAGCTGTTTGAAATTAAACACCACTTGAAGCCCAGGCATGTCTGGAGGAAAATGCAGTACTCTGACTTTCATAAATTGGTCACACTATCTACCTATCTGGAATAATAACAGGGCCATTTATTTAATGATATAAATTTAGTAGATCTTAAACTAACCCCAATTGATCACAATGACTGAAAAGTATAGGGAGCAGGGAATATCATTTTCCTTCCTTGCAAGATGGGGATAGAGCAGTAAGATTTCGATCTCTACACACACCCTACTTGTAGGTGCAAGAATATTTTCATTTTTTATAGCAGTAGGTCTTTTTCCTTTGAATACATGGGTAATTACTGTCTTTTGTCCTTTGTTGTACTTGTTATCTTTTTTAGCATAGAGCTGTGTACAGCTGTTTTGACAAAGGTTGTCCCACAAAAAAGAGTAAAAGCATACGCGACAATGCCAAATTGGTGTTATGGGTAATAAGAGTTTGGCTTTGCTTGATTCAGGTTCAAGGTGATTCAGCAAGATGGAACAGGAAAGAATGAATACATGTGTTTGTGCTGTTTCCTTCCACCACGCTGAAACCACTTGAGGTTCACTCAAGCAACGGTAAAAACCACCATAACCCATCATAGCTTTCAACATTGTTGAGTAAGCTTTTCCTAATTTGTAAGACAACCTATCTCGAAATAGCTGTACACCTACTGCATACCAATCTATTTAGGTGCAGTTTTGCATCCTTTCAGTGAACATCAGTTGAGTTTGGGCAATATTGTATTTCTGGAAATCGGTTTTGTTTGGTTTGGTTTCTTAAATCATTTTTATTTGTCTTTTGCCATATCTTTGACTTCGTTTACATTAAAATTTGGGGTTGGCAAGCCTTGGGTTTGAGTTAAATGCTCCTGTGAAGACACAGGTTTATACTGATCAACAACAAGAACAGTTTTATCTACCTCATGTACAAAGGATATTCCTTCTGCAATGCATATTGAAAAGAACTGTGGGCAAAGTTCTTGATGGACTGTGAAGAAAGTCACAAGTGATTAGATGGCATCTTTACCTCAAGTGCTGAATGATGCTGCATATATATAATTATATTTAGTAAATTCTCAGCTCCGACTATTGCATTTCTAGCTTTTTGATTGGCTAAAAAACTCCGACTATGAGCCAATAGTCGGAGTTTTACGTCATATGGAGAATAGTGCGCCAAGTTTAAAATTTTTGGCTTTGTAAAATTGTGGAAATAAAAATCGGCGGCAAAACCCGGTTTGAGAATTTACTAAAACAATTATTCCATTCGCCCTTGTTGGATATGAAGTGATTATAACCAACTTGCGCTACGCGCTCGTTGGTTATTTTATCACTTCATATCCAACGCTGGCTCATAGAATAATTGTTATATATACCACTAATAGTATCATCAAACATGACCCTTGCTGGGGAGAAATGCTGTGTGATGACTAATTAGTGGCAGATCCAGGGTAGGGGCCTAGGGCTGCCCCCTCTTATATTGGGTAAAAAAAACATGAAGAAGGAAGAAAAAACGGCCTGGAGAGCAAAGAAAAAACTGCCCCCAACCCCTACCTAAGCTCAAGGTCTGGATCTACCCCTGCTAATTCACATCAAGTAAATACCACATGTGATAGAGAAGTCCTTCACAACTGTACTCATACAGCTGGTGATCACAAAAAAAGAAATCCCAATCTACTTGGTAATAAGAATTATTTTCAATTGATTTATCAAGGACAAATTGTCAGAGCTTACATAAAAAGAATTGTACTGTGGGTCTCGGTAAAGAGTAGTATTCTTCTTTTAAAGCTGTGGAATTTTTGTAGATCCCTTGATAGCTTATCAAGTTACCAGAGGGTATTTTGCATCGTGTGGAACCCCGCCCAGGCTAAGGATGAAATTTATTCATTTTGTTACAGTCACTCATAAGATCAAAGTGCAACATGAAGCAACTGCAATTATTGCTACACCCCCCCCCCCCCCCCAAAAAAAAAACCCACATTCACATTGGATGGTAGTCCATTTCAGATCTCCAGTAATTCGTCTGAGGCCAGTTGCTCAAAGGGTAGACTTAATAAACACTATCCACTGGGTAAAAAAATCAATGAAACATATCTACTTGCTTAAAGTGTATATGACAGATGTTTTTTATTTGCTTGATAAAATCTCCAGAATGTGTTTTGATGTACCAAAAACGTGAAATTTCACTTTCAGTCAAGTACAAAACCATGAGACCAAAACCAGGAGACTGGGAATGATTGTGATGTCATTTCAGGACTTAAAGTTTTGGGGAAAACAGATTTCTCCGACATTTTCTTATTTTCTTATAAACAATGCACTTGTACCATTTCTTGGTGAATTTATTGGATCACATTAAGAAAATGATAGAGAAATCTGTTTTCCATGAAGCTTAAAGTCCTGAAATGATGTTGCAATCATTCCAAGTCTCTTGTTTTTGGTCTTGCAGTTTTGTACCCAACTGGAAGTGAAATTGATATGTCAAAACATGGGGAAGGAAATCCCTATCAAAATTTTGTTTTAATTTGCTATTCTTATCAGCACATTTTGGAGATTTTATTGAGCAAATAAAAAAGTCTGTCATATACATGTTGTGGTTTGAATTTATTTTTTGTTTAATTTTTGTTAAACCAGTTTAAATTTTTTAAACTGGTTCATATTTTTCAAACTGGGTTGAAATTTTTAAACCAGTTTAATTTTCAATTTTGAGCAGAATGTGAGCATGTGTCTTAGTCAGGGCTTTCAATAACATTTGAAGTAGGCAGCTGGTTTGAGTAGAGTAACTGACTGTATCAACCAGTTTTAAATGCATTTCTCTTATATTACTTTAATTTTTGGGTGAAAAGAGCCGACTTTTATGGACGAAGTAGGCAACGAGTTTCGTCGGCCGTCGGTGCTTAATGAAAGCCCTGCTTAGTAATTTGGGTTAAGCACTCAAGTTAGTGATTGGGCCTAAGCACTTATTTAAAATGGTTAGCTTTGGTGTTAGGCTGGGAACTTTGCATATGACTTAGTAGTTTGGGTTGAGCTCTCAGGTAAGTGATTAGGCCTAACCACTTATTTGGAATTGCTTAGCTTCTTTAGTAATTAAGACAAAGTTCATGTATGGATAAATTTAAACTGGTTTAAAAAAAGTTATTAAAACCAAAAATAAAATTCAAACCACAACATACACATTAACCCTAGATAGTGATTTATCTGTGGTTATTCATCCAACAGCAATGAACAATTCATGAACAACCCTGATTCCTGAGTGTAAAGACTCAGGCACTGTGAGAGTTATGTGCTGTCCAAAAAAAGAGATTGCACAACCCCAGCCAGTCTGCTTGATTGCTTGATTTAGAGTTGCTTGAATGTGTCAACTGTTGGGTCACCATGGGTACCACATTGAGTGATTGATATTTATACAATAACCAAATCAATGCGCGCGCTCTGATTGGTCAATCAGCTGTGGGTTATTGTGCCGGTAAACCCACGGAAAATCATGAGTCTTCTGAATTATTATATAAAAGCAATAGACCACAAGTTTTCTATGGGTTATAGGCTGATAAACCACTTGGGATGCGGGTAGAACACACAAAGAATTCGTAAACCACTCGCCTGCGGCTCATGGTTTACAAATTTTTCTCGTGTTCTACCAACATCCCGCGTGGTTTATCAGCTTATAACCCACAGAAACTTGTGGTCTATTGCTTAAATATGATCCTTAAGTCTATGTTAACCTGTTTACCTCATCTGTATTAAACATCCCCATTGCAACTCCACCACCATCAGTAAAATCATGTACAACATGTTTGATTGGCTTGCTGCCATCAGAGGGAGTGAAAACCATCTCAACTTTACCAGCACCAGGAACAACAAAGTCTGTTGCTTTGTACTGAAAACAATTCAAGGTGTGATTTTTGATACTAGAATTTATTTAAAATTGCATTTTATTTCATTTGGAGAAGTTTTAATGTTAAATCTGGCCAAAATTCTATTTTTATCAGCTTCAATTTACTTTCAGTTTCATACATTTTAACCTCTGAGATCTTCACCTCTCTCAAATCTTCACTGTCCTTCCAATTAGGTTTAAGCTAGCCCTGGATGTGGAGCCAGATTCAACAATGGGCTTACAGCTGACAAGTATTGTCGTCCCCAGAGCCCACGATCCTTCTGACCTGTGGCAGGGATCGAGAGCTCTGGTTTGACCTGATTTTCTGAGTATGCGCAGAGTATTCGGTTCACATTCTCAACCAATCAGGTTTGCTAGATTTGACGGGAAGTCCGTGAATCGTGGACTTCCGGTGTTGGGCCAAACCAGAGCTCTCGATCCCTGCAACAGGTCAGAAGGATCGTGGGCTCTGGGGATGAGAATGGCTGACAAGAAGCATTGGAACTGATTAGTAGTGTAGCATTCTGATAGCCTTATGTGCTATCAAGGATGATGAAGATTTTGTCACATATTTGTTCCAAGTTGGCTATCCATGGCTATTTCGGACCATAGCCCTGACATGGCCATTAATTTATGAATCGTAAATTGTGCCAAATTTTATATGATTACCTGATCAGCATGAGCGTGACGACCAATAATAATCGGTTTCAGCCATCCTGGTACAAGTCTTGGAATGTTCTTACAGATTATTGCCTCCCTGAACACAGTTCCACCAAGAATGTTACGAATTGTACCATTGGGAGATTTCCACATTTTCTTCAAATGAAACTCTGACAATGTCACATAAAAAAAGTTATCAGAGTGGTATTTAAAACTCACTTCAAATGAGACAGCAAAATTCTCAACATGATTGTCAGAAAACCTGTTAAGTTAAGAGTGGTTAGCTGCCTTTAGAACGTGTTTCAGGCTGTCTATGCAAAGAAATGCCAAGCATGGAATCTGGCTGAGATAAAAAAGTTAAGGGCTTAAGCCTACATCAAGTGATTTTCCAAAACAGCCAGTGGCTTGTGATGGTCCTGTCACAATAACGAGGATGAGATTGCCTTTCTTATCATTCTGGACCGGGTTGTTAAGTTCGAAGGCTGGATAACGCTATCCACCGGATAAATCACTATCCAGTGGATAGCGTGGTTTGTTTTGTTAACATTTATTCACTGGATAGTGATTTATCCGGTGGATTGCGTTATCCAGCATTCAAACAACCGGGGCCTTGCCATTTTATCTCGCATTAGTGCACCTTACTAGTAATCAGTATGACAGTACATGTATGCAGTCATGTAGTGTCTTTGCAGTACAGATTAAAACTAAGCCAGAATGGTCCAGCAACACTACAAGTATCTGAATGAAGTCAGTCATACCATTTGAAGGGGTGCATGGAAAAAGACCCTAAGTGACATGTGATAGACTGCAAGATTCTCCTAGCAAATTGCTTTTCTCTTCCTTGTACAGAAAAGGAGAATTTGACATGAGATCAATAGTGACTTACATGTACTATTAATAGGGCTTTTTCCAGGCACCCATTCATTTATCTGTCAGAGTATCTCAGATATCTCTCTTAAAACAACAAAACAACAACAACAATCTTTAGTTGTACTCTCTCACGCTATAACACAAAAACTACAAAAATATCAATAATAAAAATTAGTGTACTGGCTACCTGGAATAACCATAGGGGCTCGCAGAACCAGGGTAGAAAGTGATATTCACTTACTAATATGTAATTATAGTAATTACATTTAAAATATAGATTGGAATTAAGCACACATTAATTCAAGTGACGAACTAACTAAATAAATCTGCTGGGTTGCAATCAGCTGTCTTTTAAACTGGACTGGATTGAGGAATACTATTGGGTGTCTGACATTGTCAACAGATCTATTAACCTTCCTGGATCCATCCAACTAATTACATGTAAAATGCCTACTAACCTTCAACTCTCTTCTCGTCCGGAGTGATGGTGGCACATTTGATGCCAACATTGTACTTCTTGACTGCTTCTGCTGCGTCCACAGTTACTGAAGATAAGAGTAAAGACAGAAATGTGTGACCATAGAATTTTCTCAGGCCAGCCTTGACTAGTAAATGCTACCAGTAATTTAATCCCTCATGGCTGTTCAAATATGGATGTCCAAATATTTATTTATTATCATAAAGAAGGACTAACAGTACTTAGAAATTCAGCAGATTAGAAGCTACAAGAGTGAGTTAAATAAGTAGCGAGTCAGAAATGAACTATAACTTACAAAAGTTCAACAGAGATCGTAAAGATAGGAGAGGGTATAACAGTTAAGACTTCTGTTGAGGCTTCTACTATTAAAATCAGTTTAACTTTGTAGACATGTCATCTTTAGCTTTTTATGTCAGAGACATATGCAAAACTTAAATAAATAAATAAACATGGAGCTATGAATTTTTGCTCACCTTTGTCATCAGTCTGATCCCTGTTTTCAATGGACAGGTCATATGACTTCGCATCTATGTCCACATATGGAAAAAGAAGTTTCTCCTTAATAAGCTCCCATATGATCCTACAAAGAGGAAAAGTGCATATTAATTTATTTCAATCTTTTCTAACAATTCCAATATCATTTTCAGCAGAATATATTTTATAAGAATGTTCACCAGGCAGAAATTAGAATATTTTTAGAATAAACCTGGGCTGAGATTTTGAAAAGAATAATTATTACATTAATAACTTTGCATGTTGAAAATTGCGATAACAATTACAATAATTATGTTTTTACAGTACTTAATTGTATAAAATTCTTCCTTCCCTTAGACAGCAAAACCACCCAAAAAGCGACAAAAACAACACTAGCCATATATTTGATGCTATTAATATTTCTGCAAAAAGTAACATGGATCATATCAAGCTTTATCATTCAATGCATGTTTTTCCTCCCTTCTCACTGGCTGAAAGCCCAGCCATGATAAATGTATTTTGCTATATTCTGCTATGTGTAATCCAAAGCATGCTTTTGACTGAAAAAAGGCAGATCACTTCCCTGAGCTGTCAGAGAGTGATTTAAATATTAAAATAAGAAACAAGCTTGGATCCGATAAAACATTCATTGAACTCAGTTATCTTAAAATATCATGTTTGCTTGTGTCTTGCAACTCAATTATTTGCCTCACCCTTTGGCTTCAGCAAATATTGATCTGCTCATGATATTTTGCTCAACTTTGTCCAATAATTGTTACCCTGTGAGCAGAGTCTAGGAAGATCGAAGGAGACTCCGCTTGCAGGGTAACTAAATGTTAACTATTGCATGCAGTCTGACTCCAAAATCCAGACACCAATTTCATTTCCCTTTGTTTTGCAAAACTTTTTACAAGTCAATAAAAAATATAACAATTTTGAAAGATTTCAGATTGAAGAGAAATTTATTTACCACAATGCCAAAATATCTCTGACATTTCCTTGCACCTTGACCCCTGCATGACAGTTAAATTTTAATCCCTGGGAGTTCTGGGACGGGCGCAACCGGCCGACGCATTGAACGGTACAGTATAAATATCCGAGCATATTAACTCTCAATAACATATACAACCGTGATCTTACAGATCATTTTGCGTAACTTCACATTTTATTTCACTGCGTTTCGAATGTGTCAAGAAATAAATTGCGAAACCTTCGAGTAATGGACGCGGAGTCAGTGACCGCAGCCACCACGCAACCACGCAAATAAATTTACATACAAGATTAAAAGTGCAATATTTTTAATAAATTCCTTGTGTGTGGTGAGATTGAAAGCTGAAAAGATTTATTCATCAGATGTTGAATTTCATACAAAAGCGTAACATATCCGGTTAATTCAAGTTCATTTTATAATAATTGACCCTTGTACTTGGCACGATTGTAAAATACAACACCCGTAGTCACCCGTTCGCTTACCTTGTCATTTCATCTCCCTTCATTTCAACAACTGCACCAGCTACATACAAAGGCAAAGAAAAGAAGACGCTTTTAACATTGTTAAATCAATCACATAGTACGATCAGAGTTTCCTGTACAGGGCAAAAATATCCCGATTCAAAATACACTAACGTAAACAGCTGTTGAGCTGAGCTGTCCGAAATATCTTTGCGACGAAACGGGAAATCATGACGACGCGCAATTACCATGACGCTTCCAAAATGCATTGAAGTCATTTCAAGAAGAGATCTTACCTTGTATTTTAGCCATATTGTGTTTTTACAGCAGACAGAGATTCCACGATTCGCGCAACACACTACCTGTCACATGTAATTCTCAAAAGCGCTCAAATTTCGAAATATCCCCAGAATTGCCTATTCTGTTGCACAAAATTTCCGGTTTCCCGAAATGCCTTGCGTGGCTAATATAAGTGACCCCAGCCCTGGTCTCATCAATTATAAATAGTTTTGGCTACATAACAGACGCTCCCGCGGAAAAACTCTTGACAACGCTAGATCTACCATGTATTAAAAAATTCAGTTCTAAAGCTAGCGAACTAATTGCAGCCTAGGCTCGATTACCAGCTAGCCGTTGTTTGAGAAAGCGGCGGAAATCGAGCCTGGATTATAGTGACTTAAAATTAATTTTCAGGCTCTAGGATGTTTATTTTTTAAATTTATATCGGACGATCACACAATACGAACTAAATTTATTTTTTTTACATAAAATTTAGTGGTATACCGAGTGTTAGGCTGGTATAAACAAATCGATCAAACGCTAATCGGAAAATCTTTAAATTTTGTTATTGTTATCCTTATCAAAAAGCCTGAGGATTTTAATATGATGAAAAGAAAATAGAAATAAATTCATCTTTTTTGCAAGAGAGAAGACCCTGGGAACGAGGTTTCCCATGAGACTGAGAGCAATTGGTCAGCGGTAGTGGTGTGACCAGAAACTTCTGGACCTTCGTTCGTTACCTTCGATGAGTCAGGAAAAGTTATTTTTCCTGATTCACTCCATGACTCAGCAGAATGTATATAAACGGCTGACCAGAACGATGAGTAAGTACGTTGAAACCAAAGCTCCATCATGGCTGAGGAAGCCGATCTTCTTTCGATTGGAAAGCACTGCAGTTTAGCATCATGCAAGCGACTTGACTTCTTGCCATTTCAGTGCTCTCACTGTAAAGAAGTTTTCTGGTAAGTTTAAGTGTTTTCTTCCCGGTTTATTTTTTGTTGTTAGTTTAATGAGTCAATGTTTTAATTGACCCTCGAGATGTTAGTTGGTTCACTATTCTGGCCGGAACGCTTGTTGTTATATTCACGTTTAATATGTAAATCGTACCAGAAATGGCTGTTTTCTGAATATTATAGACTTATTTTTCGTTATTTTTTTTGGCTTTTAGCTTAGAGCATCGCACCCCAGAAGAACATCAGTGTTCGCATTTCGGATTAACTGATGTAAGTATAAAGGGTTATGGGAGCTTGTTGACTAATTAATAAATAAAAGCTAAAGCTTTATTAAGGGTATACCCGGCCAGAAATATAGCGTTTCTTTGCGGTTTATTACCAACAAACTCAGAAAATTACATTGATAAAAATACAATCTGGCAATATAACAAAGGATGTTGCTGACTGTAGATGAAACAGCATAAAATAAATTAATTAGTCATCACCAATCTGATTTAAAAAAATTTCAGTAAGTCTAGACATGTCTTATAAATTTAAGGGACTATCAAAGTCC
>CM042746.1:39930381-39932881 GCA_022496165.2 Catalaphyllia jardinei | reverse complement strand
GAAACACATTTTAATATGACAAGTTTAGGAAACACATGATTGGCATAGCCCTTGAGGGCAAAAAAAAACTAATTCAAAACCGAGAACTGGTTAAATACTCAATAATATTGTACCGAACGTGACAGCTAAGTCTTAATAACCAGGTGAGTACATGTCGAACGAAAAGCCAGAAAAACCGCTGCCTCTTTCATAAAATTTATTAGGAAAGGAGCAACTTTTGAAAGGATTATTACGCAGTTAAAAGGTAAGTTTCTTGAACTGGCCCTGTCGAATGAAAAGTGTTGTATTTGCAAGTGGATTCTCTATTGCCTGATTCGCTTTTATTGTTTTGTTACTCAGTTTTTACTCGGCTTTTTTTGTTATTGATAATTTCTGTGAACAAAGTACTTTGAGTGCGCTGTTATCTTTAAGAAGCGCTTTCGGAAAAAAACCGATGTTAATCCTTGATCTCTGAAGTCCTTTGCCATCTAGTTGCTGACCTTCCTTAAAAAGAAGGTCGCTAAGAAAAGCTACGGATGTTACCCGTTTTTGCCATCCCAAGCGTGAAATAACATTTATCTTGGTTTATCCGAGATTTCTTTTATATAAAACTAAACCACATGTACAGTGACTTTTGTATAAACTCGCTAGAAGAAATTTATACTTCATTACACGGACTGTTGTTCTTCAGTTCTGTTAGAGTTTTAATACAAGACATGAAGGTCTCCGGTTGTAGCACTTTTTAATTAGCTGTCTTATGCGTCTTCCAGCATGCATGAGAAATTTTAGTCTTAAGTTTACATCTAGCTGGCATTGGCTTTTTATTTTCCCGCAAAAATACTTTTGTTCCTGGCAACTTGTTCGAGTCACTTCACTGAGTTAAGTTTCAGATCTTAATACAACAGCGGAATGCGAGTTTCCGAATTTGATTTTATCTTTGACAAAAACTGCAGGAAAAAGATTAACTCGTATCAACTGAGTGAATTTGAATTGACATTCGGATCGATGATAAACAAATACTCAGGAATCGATCGCACCATTTCGAAACCAACTCATGTATTTCTTAACCCTAAGATTATTTGTCTACAAAGTTGATCAAAAAATCCAATTTTCAGTTGTAACTATTTACACCTTTATGAGGCGGCGAGTTATATTAATAAGGTTTCGAAGCTTAGTCTCCGAATTACCAAGAGCGCGTGGTCGATGAAAATGAAATTTCTTTCTCAACCTGATCGCGCATAAAAGAATGTCTCACCAACGTAAGGGACGATTCATTCAAACTTTTCGGAGGAAACGCGAATAAGGTTAAAAAAAACCATCCTCGACCATCTGAGTAAACGTGTCAGTAGGACAATAACGCCAGAAATATTGGCAAACTGAATCTGTAAACAATACTGAAAACTAATTAAAATTAAAATAAAACACATTATGGCAACTACTTCGAATTCATGCGGGGTCGTTAATTGGCTAGAGATTCGCCGCAGTGATTTATTGAGAGTGATTGCTATATGCGGGTTGATTTTTGTTCTCGTTCCGAGGTTTCTTATCGTTCTGTGTTCTCCGGATTTCTTCCCTTCTGGAAAACCAAAACTCGAAATATGATTCTAATTGATCAGAGGCCCGTTTCTGGAAGGTCCCAAAAAGTTTTCGCACCCGAAAAGCCGTTTCAAATTAAATCTGTCTCGGCAAACCTTATGATTACAGAGCTGTTTTATTCACCTATTCTTAACACGAACAGAGGTTCTCTTCGTACCCGTAGGCCGGCCCACCTGCAAATTATGACGAGGCAGTCTTCAAAGTTTTATGTGTAATGTGAGTTATTAGCTATAGGTCTAAATTAAAGGAATCACATAAATTTACGATTATATTGTGAACACATTTTAGTTCCCAACTCTTTTTGTGGTGTGATGAAGTTACAAGACCAGCGTGCGGATTTTACAGTTTATTTTAGTTCCCAACTCTTTTTGTGGTGTGATGAAGTTACAAGACCAGCGTGCGGATTTTACAGTTTATGAAATGAGGAAGCAGGAGTGCTTTGCTCGGGAATCGTGCCGCACTCTTGTTATTGTACTGAGTAACAAGGGTTACTGATTCTCGATATATTTTGAAGTGAACCCTACGGGCGACCAATAAAGGCGTTGTAAATTTTCTTTCGCGGAGGAATTTTTGTCGAAACTGAAACAAATCATTTGGGGCACAATGATAAAATCATAGATACTGACCTGTACTGACTGACTACTGATTGACTGACTGACTGATTGATTGATTGATTGATTGATTGACTGACTAACTGACTTATTGACTGACTAACTGACGGACTGACTAACTAACTGACTGACTGATTAACTGACTGACTGACTGATTGACTGACTGGCTAACTGACTGACTGACTGACTGATTGACTGACTGACTGACTCATGTCACTGACTCACTGACTCACTGACTGACTAGGTGACTGACTGACTAACTAACTGACTGACTAACTGACTAACTGACTAACTGACTAACTGACTAACTGACT
>CM042746.1:39908986-39919105 GCA_022496165.2 Catalaphyllia jardinei | reverse complement strand
ATCCTCTCCACCCTAACAGTGCCCAGCCCAGAGGGTGGAGAGGATTGTGTGTGCACTGAAACACCCATGGCTGAACACTGAGCCTAATCTGTGTAATGGATGTACATGTAGTTTGTGGCTGAGTTCAAAGCCTTGAAGTGTCAACTTAGAACCAATATACTTGTGTGGGAGACAAACCTGGATTGAATTTAAGAACATCTTAACTCAATTAGCAGGAGCTGCAGGCTAATTGTCAGTGTGCAGGACTCTGGATCAAATGCCCTGAGGTTCAAGTCCTGGCAAGGATCATTGTGTTTTGGGCAAGTTACTTTCCTCTGACAATGCCTTTCTCACACCTGCGTGTACTGTTGTAAATGAGTACCAAGGGCCATGTGCATGCTGGAGTGGGCCAGATTATCATATGGTAATTTCATATCTTGGAAACCCTGCAGATACTTGTACACCTTTAGCAGACAGTGACAGGCCAGTAAGCTTAAAACCAGACCTTGCATGAACCTCTCATTGAGTTACACAGCCAAGAACATACAATACAAGAACATCAATTGACCCATAAATTCTTTATTTCAGGACTCACTGGGTGGAAACACAAAGACACTCATGGTGGCATGTCTGAGCCCAGCTGACAACAACTATGACGAGACTCTGAGTACATTGCGTTATGCAAATCGTGCAAAGAACATCAAGAATAAGCCAAAGATCAATGAAGATCCAAAGGATGCACTTCTCAGGGAATATCAAGAGGAAATCCAGAAACTGAAAGCCATGTTGATGGGTCAGATGGCAGTTCCAGCAGACTTTGCCACAGGTGTGATATTTCAAATGGTTTGATACTCTTTTTTTGAATACGTGTGGTAATTTTTCAGGGGTTCCCAGGGATTTAGCTAAGAAAATAGTCTCCCGGCTGAGAATTGTATTGCACTGGTCACCATTTTTTTAGTGACTATTGCTACGGAAGGGTATTATATGCTGTTTTCGATAGAAGAGTTTTTTTAAAAAAATAAGAAGAGCAGAGCTGTTTGACTGTGGTGTGGCAAAAGACATGTCAAAGATCATATATGTTGGCGTGCATCGTGTTGACACCATGTTTTTGTTTTGCTAGTTCAGTTTACTTTGGTTCATTAAAAATTTTGATTTTGTGTGGCTTTGCCAGAGACTGGAGTCGCTTTCCTTCAAGAAGAGTACTGTAAACATCAATTTGCTTGAGTATTTTTTTCCTGAGGTCGATGTTTGCGTTTATCCCTCTTGGCCTAGTTTTGCAAAGGTTGGATTATGCTTTCCACTGGAAAAATCACTCTTAAGTGGATAGAAAATGTAGCTTAGTTTGTTGTGTCTACACTAACACTATATTCACTGGCTGACATCTTATTCAGAGGATGGCATTATGCACCCTTTGACCAACTGGGCCAAGATGTTTCAGTTCGAATTTTGATGAGAGTTTGTAGATTTGAAGCAGTCATCTAACTTTTTCTCACAACCACAGGAGGCTTGTCTGCTATTCCTGCTCGATCTACAGCAGCCCCGCCCCGAGCTACACAATCCCAGGATCACTCTGCCGTAGTTGCCATGGAAACTGAGAATCTTAGAAAAGAGTATGAAGCCAAACTGGCAGACATGAAGTCGTCTTATGAAGCAGAACTTATGTCTAAACAGAAGCTACAGGAAGAAATGGAACGGCTGAAGAATGACTATAACAGAAAGGTTCACAATGTCGAGGAGCATTATGGGAGGTCCACAGCTGGGACCACCGTTGCCCCTGTAGGGGTGGGTGGGGGAGGTGTGCCAGCAGACAGTGCTATTAGCGTGATTGCATTGGCAAATGATCTGGTAAGTTAAAAGAAATGTCTATGAAAATAACTGTGCCATCATGACTCTAACTCTATCTTTGAAAATAACTCTGCCAATCAAAGCTGCTGTTGCTTGTAACAGTTCCATAGACCCTTTAAGGGGCCACGTCACGGTTAAACGGCTCGAAAAGTTTAGCCTAAATTTTTTAATTTCGTTGTTTGTAATCCGTGTCAATCGTCTCCATCCTTAACCATCCTTGTTCCTTTATGGTTTATTATTATCTCTTTGGTGTTTTTCTATCTTTGTATAGTATTATTTTCAGGTTTCCTTCGATTTTAAGGTAATTTTGTCGATGGTCAAAATAAATAAAAATACCTTGACTGTGCACCCTTTAACATGAAATGTTTTCATTCGTTCTGTTAGGATCAACAGCCTTCTGTTGTGTCGACTCGGGGCTCAAATGCCTCGTTTAACGTGATATCAGGACCGCTCCAAGAAATGCAGGGCTCGAGCAAAGATCAGAGCATGCTACAAACTGTACAAGACAAGGCTATCAAGGGTGTACAAGAGGTCAAGAACTTTATACCAGGGCTGGAAGATTTACGCTTCCTAAGTCAAGGTCTTTCTAATGATGCACTGGTAAAAAGACTGCAGGAACTGCAGGAAAAGTTTGTTGGCGGCGAAAAGAAAAACGACCAGAAATTGAAAGAGAAAAGAAAAGCGAGGAAGAACTACGCTTTGTCGCAAAGAGAGAAACTGGCAAAGGCGGCGAAGAAGATGGAGGATGATGGTATAATGGTGAAAGTTTACGACAATTTGCAAGATGAGATAAAGGGGAAGAATAATGTCATTAACCAGATGGAAGAAAAATTGAAATCCGCGCAATCCGAGATTGACGATTTGCAGATTGAATTTGAACGTGATCGCGAAGATTACTTAGAAACGATTCGAAAGCAGGAGCACATTATCAAGCTTCAACAACAGATTCTGGACAAGATCCAGCCATGTATACGACGCGACTGTAATTATTACAACATCGATAAGGTTCGATCAGAGAGCACGTGGGATGAAGAATCCAGCAAGTGGAATATCCCTGAACTAGTCATTACAAAGACAGCGCTTCCTACCCCAGGGATTATGCCGGGTGCAAGCACCCCCGCCCGGGGCCTGAAATCGCCCGTTAACAGACCCCAAGTCAATAACCAGGGACAAGTTGTCAATGGACACTTAGGGGGCTATCCTGAGGAGCCAAGCGGGGATCGTTTTCTTCAGCATTTGTCGCGGAGCTCTCATGAAGATTACGCGTCGAGTTACTTTAAACCTAAAAGAGCCGACCGGTTATTAGCTGAGAACACAAAACTTGAACGATACGACAAGCGAGAGTCATCGCCCTCGGGTGGAACGCGTCCTCAGCTGGGTTTTCCGGGTACCGGGGGATCGAACGGAACGTTAAACAACACTGGTTCCCCGGGAAGCGGAGGTAGTATTGTGGGGATGCCCGCCATGGGAAGACCGGTTAGATTGGAATCACTGCACATGCCGGGGGAAAGAGAAAAGAAGAAAAAGAAACATAAGAATTTAGACGAAAGAAAGAGAGACGACTGGTCATATAATGCGAATTAATGGTTAGGAGGCTTGATACTAATCGCGCGCGTCGAGGCGTGAAAATAATCGCGCGTGTCGCGGGTAATAATAGTTTATTTCAACGTTTAGGTAGATCTTTGTTTTATTTTTCTGTGTTTTGGTTGAGTCTTAACATCGTAGTTTCGTGGGTGTGAAAAAACTGAGTGTAAGGAAGCGCTATAGAGGCTTGGACGTGATGCATACATGAAGTCAGTCAGAAACATTGTAATGCTCCTTATATTGGTTTCATCACATTTCGTGGAATTAGGGTCAAGAAATAGATCTCGATGGGCATCCGTCCTCAAATGTCTAGTAAGTTATCAAGCTAGAGTTAAGATTCGACGGGGAATGAAAAAATTGTGTTCAAAATCTAATTTTTAGCTAGTCATGAGTGTATTTCAGTGTACCGTTCGTGGAGAATTAATATATTTCCGAGAGCATGCACTTACAATGTAAATTATCTTTGATAAGAGGGCAGCCTTGCTACCATAGATGCAGATGAAACGTCAAATGATTGACGGGATTGTACATTCGAAGAAGTTGTAAATTATGTGTAATAATTTCACCTTTGATGGCTGGCCACGACTTGGGGGTTTCTTTAGGTCTCAGCCAATTTGAAACAAGGAAAAAAGAAAACGAAACGCGCGTTAAAAAGTTGATCCAAAGAATAATACGAAGTGTGTGACACATTGTTTGCGCTCTTGGTTCTTAATCATAATCTAAATTTTTTAAAACTATTTTGCTTTATATTTCGTTGTCATTCAGGATCCTTGTCTCTATACTTGTACAGTTCAGTGCTTTAGGGCTTCTGAAAATTCAATGCTTATATGACTCTACGCATAGTTGTTAAGTAAAAGCTTATGAATTTGGGGCGCATTCGATTCATTTTGCGTTTTTTTGTACAGAGGTTGCGGCTGTCCATGCAGCCCAGCCTCATGGTACACCATTGTACTTTGAAATGATATCACCGTTTGCTGTATCATCAGCAAACCTCTAAATACATTTATTCTGTATTAATACTCTCTATAAATTGCATGAGTTCAATAGGTGATGATTCTTCGGTCGTGGTTTCGTCTGGTGTAATATATGTAATATTCTGTTGGTTTACACAAATAAAGATTGTGCGTGCATTCGTTAAAATTCCAAAATTTCGCTGCAAAGCAAAGCGATCCCTTGAAAGGCCATTCATGCGAATAGATGAACCTGAAAAAAATATTGCAAGAAAACTGGAGTTTTTATTTGTTTAGGTATTTTTTTTTAGCCATGGAAAACATCCTGCTGAGCTTTCACTTTCCAGCTCTTAAAATTTTCACCAGATTTATCACCATTACCACACTTAACCAAAACTTTCTACACCCTTCCCTTGACCCTGCTCGTTAAATTGTAATGGCCTATAGATTGAGCGACGATGCATATCTTAGGCACTTGGCAGGGTTACTGTGTTTATGTGTTTGTCGAAGGGTTTTGGAGGGGAGGGATCTCCACACCCTCGTAGAGGCTTACCAGTTGTCAAAACAACTCAACTGAAGTTAAAGAATTATTTAATATCTTTGTTGTACTTAACAGCGTTCAGTCATCTCCTGAATGTTAGTTCTGGGCCAGAGTGGTTTTCACTTCAGTTTCTACAGTAATCCGGTATGGTTTTGGTCCAGCTTCACAAACCTAATAGTGATTGCCGGGTTAAGAAAAACCTTGCGCTACTTTCCAGTCAAGTAAAACGGCAACTAATGGTGACTTCTGCAAAGAGATTTTCAAACGCGTCGCATCGGTTACCTGATTCTCCTTGGAGCTTTGCTTGGTTTACTTTGTGTTCAGATTTTTCTGTATATGGACACTTGTTTGAAAACCTCTCCCATGCCCGTTAAACTCTCTCTTCTTCCATTCTATCTCACTTGTTATCTTATAATTAAGTTTCTTTGTTCTAAACTATATCACAGCTTTACAAGCAGTATGCTTTCACCTCGGCGATCAGTTTTTCAACCATCTCCTTACAATCATTTTACCTAATTGATTAAAGCAAGCTGGCCCACTACATAAGATATATATATATATTGATCAAACCTTGAATTACCTTAGAGCGGTTTCCGTAAAACCGAAACGAAAGTAATCACTCTAGCCAATCAGAAAGCACGCAGGCAATCCAGTGAACCAATCAACACTCGACGTATGACATGCTGCTGACGCAAAGTGCGGGAAAACGGGTGAGAACGAGTCACGATTGGTTTTGATTTTACTTCAGATTGGACAAAAAGGTGGCGGGAGATTTTAATCCAGTGGTAAAGCGTAGCTGATGTAACCAATTACTTTTAGACACTCAAAAAAAAAAGCCGCTCTAAAGAAACTTACTTCTCATTGCTTAATAGTTTGATTTGGGACGTTATGACATCTTGTTTAGAGTAAGTTACAGCTAAATAAGCGTAAAATGTCAACGGATGAGACAACGAATTTTCTGATAAGAATCGACCTACCGGGCCAGAGTTGAACCACACCCACCTAATGCTTGATTCAAACTTAAATTAACAAGAACGGCAAATATATTCTCTAAATTAAATCTAGCTGCCTGTAGGACTACTGATCTTGAAGTCTTAATCAACAACAATAACGACAACAACAAAGCAACAGCAACTTCATTTGATAAGTAAGGAGAACTATGGCAACTAATAAAGATGAATTGGACCTACTATAGCTGATAGCTAACTGATAAACCTGTTTTTCGTGGTCCACGCCATATTAGAGTGATTTCACAAACCCCTATCCTTATATGCTAATTAGAATCTCAAATGCTAATGAGTGCGTTCAAAAAGAAAAAACGCCTGCACGTGCCCCTACAACAGACACGATGTTTTTAAACTCTTTTTCGTTGAGCAGATTCCAGATGCCGCTTGGAAATAAAGCTTAGCCCCAACAACTGCAATTTATTCCATGACAAGAATAAATAAATGATGGCTACGTGCAAAAGCAGAAACCTGCTCAAACAGAAACTAATTTCGTTTTAACATTCAAAATTACTGTGCGTCTATAGACAGTTCAGTGCGTAAATAGAACGTGTGCATATTTGTGTAAAACTGTTGAAGTTGCTTTCATCGTATCGTATAGACTGTTTTGAACAGTCTCACTCTTCTTTCAGATAAAAGAATAGCTAACTTCACGCAAACAGGCATGAACCAGCGTAGGTGTTGCCAAATCTGTCTATCGCTTTTGTAGGTTTTTCATTTCGTGTTCTTTTTTTACCCTCCTCTTAGAGAGGATCGTGTTAAACTTTCGCGCTCGCCTTCTGTCCCTGAGATTTAATAAAGGCATCTGGCTAGTTCTTACGGGTGTCAGTAGTGATCCAGCACCTGGATACGTCATATCAGACAGTGGTCGGTGCGCGTAGTTAAGTTTTCTAAAATTGGTTCAAGTTTCAAGCGAGGCCCAGATTGTAATGAGATCGAGAGCGCTTGTGTTCGGTGAAAAAAGAGATTAAAACATTGCCAAGAAATGCTGTTTCTATTTGCGGGAAACCAGCTCGGAATTATAACGGTGTACTTTAGAATGTGCTGACTCGCGCTATTCTTATACATTAGCATTTAAGGATTTTAATTAGCATATAAAAATTGTTTTTAGTGAAATCATTCTATTGTCGCATTATAGTTGTAGGCAATCAGCGTCGATTAAAAATGAATTTATATTTTACCTAAGAATCTTTCCATTTGCTTTGTTTATCACTGTATAAGCTATCACGAAACGGAATCTGGGACACCGCAATAAATTTGAAATAGAATTTCTAAAAATTAGCCGTTTTAGTTCACTTTCTTCAGACAACGCAGAATTGATCATTTCACGTTGTTGTGGAAAAAACTCGCGGGAAAAACATCTAAAAATAGTCTGGTCTGTAAAAATGCCGTTTCATTGGCTTCTTATGGGAGTTGCAGGCTCCTAGTAATGGGCTTCTGACTAAATGTAGTCGATACTTTTAGTTGGTGTTTGTACCTAATGTTACCTTTTTTGGTTCCTCTCGGCAGCATGGTTAGTACTTTGGTTTGACTCTGTCTAGCCACGATACTCATAACGTGAACACACGAGCCGGATATATGCCGCAGAGGCTTCATACCGAAAGAAACGACTAAGTATTTACCCTACTAGAATTTGGCGATTCATGTAAATACCTCTCCGATCATGTCAGGTCAGTAACTTGATATCGCATGATATCTCACGTAACACTTAATTATAAAATCATGAGACCAAACGACCCTGATCTGCTAGGCTAGCAAAGCGTACCATAAGAGGTTGAGTTGATATTCGGCCAGACGCCCGTTGACTGGATAGTGCAGTAAACTAAAACAGAAGCGTTGCCTTCTGATTGGCTAATTTTATTAGGGTAACTAACTTCATTCACAATTTACTACAAGTTAGAGCAACAGAAAGCATTCTAATCTCTAAAATCGCCTTGAAATCTTTCATGGCACCCAAGAGCATAAACAGGAAAAGGGTACGACAAATATTCAGGGTTATACTTAACAAACATGCTGCGGGTTTGCCTCGGGCAATGTGGGGTTTCCAGAAATCTCTGTAAGGAAGGGGAGGGAACGGGGGGGGGGGGGGGGGAGTGGGGAGGTTTCGAGAGTGGGGTTGGCAGATGTACAATTGAATGGCCGACTAGGCTAACAGTCACTGATCTTTCTAATATGATAAAACGTCACGTTCATTACCACTAAGTTATTGCTATCGCTATTTTATCGTTAAGAGGCCAACTCTCCATGAATATGCTGCAACTCAGCGGTAGAACAATGCACTGTTGCCTGGAAAGTCATAGGCTCGGCGCCTAGCGAAGAAACAAACATATTTTGGTTAGAAATTTCGGAAGCCCTCTCAGATATCTTTTTCTCCACCAACCTTCATTCGTATTCGTGATCGATATTTTTGGGTAAACGTTTGTATCATGGCGGTTGTGGCGAGCCTACACTTTAAGAAGAGAGTAAATTAAGTAAAAAATCTCACCCCTGGTAAGAGTTTTTTTAAGAGTTTTTTTTACCTGCACTTTCTGGGACGTCAAAATTAGTTTACGCTGCTTTACAGGATGAAATCTGCCCCTCTGTTAGTTCGAGGTTAACGCAGGCATTCCCTGCCTTGTCCCTCTTTTTGAATTGGCGAATCTAAAAGTAAAAAATCAGAATATCGAATGGCGGTAAATAAATACTCTGTTTTATATAATAACCCAAGTTATTCTCGCATTTTGATTGGTTCTCGCCTATGATCTATTAGAGGACAGATGCACGATTAACGTCATCATTACAAAGTTTTTCACTCTGCCGTTTTAAAATGGCGGAAAGTTTTTAGAATTAATTAGGATGATATTTTACATGACTGGGCAAAAGATAAGCTACAAAATAGTCTTGCCGAGGCATTGAACAGGTTCGAGAAGCCAGAAAACGAAAGATAAAGCCGTTTCTTTCAGAAAATGATACAGAAATAATTTTCTAGCAGCCTCAGTCGGCAGTCGAGCGAGACTAAACCACGCATAAACTTCGTCTTGGTAAGCCGAAAGCCATTGCTTTATCTCGAATTTAACAAAACCAACAAACAAAATGTTCTCGAGATTAATTTATTTAAAAAAGTCAACTTTTCCCAGTGTCAAAACAACTATTGACACACTGATTAATGTCAGGAATAAAACATCAAAACATCACTTCTTAAAATCGATAAAATAAAACTTTGCTTTCCGATGCGAATGTTCCTGTCCGTTTCAGGGCACAGCAGCGAGCTAAGTATTGCTAACCAGAGCTCACGCAGCTAAAATGTGTCTCCGGCACTATATCAAGCTGATTTGAGAATCACCAACCACAGAAGACAAAAATCTCCACCGTCATTTTCGCTTCTTTCATTCAAAACTCGATTCAATGGCCTCTAGGTCGACCGCAACCACAAGTTTTCCGAGGGTATTCTTTCAACTCCTGTAATTTTCAAGGCAACGTACAAGCTTTTCGGCTCACAGGGCTACTCCGATGACAAAAACCGACTTGATTTTTCCAGCATTTTCTTCCAGATTTGTAGATTTCGCAGTTCAATTCTGCTTTCGCTGTAAGTTTTTTATTCCACGAGAAGCGACGCTCGAGGAGTTTTATAAATCTGCGAGCCACTGGGCGAGCCATGCGAGTCATGCGAGCCACAATCAAAATGTTAAGAATTTTAATTTGTTACTATTATATTCGTATGAGAACAAGAACAAGAGCAACGTAAGAATATGAATACAATCGCAATATTAAATTCTTGCAGCGACAACACAAAACCGTCACAAAACGTATTTTGTTTTTAGTTTTGGGTTAACATCTAGACGAGGCAAGTGCTTCGTCTTGCCTCCCTGAAAAAAAACATCAAAAGTGGCATTAATTTTCTTCATTGAAACATTTGCTCCGTCCTGTCCCGAGTTTTGAAGAAGGACTTTTCTGAGGGAAGAGGCAACCGCATGCAGCAGTCAGCCAACCGATTGAGTTTTGATAACTGATTCACTAAAGAGCGAACCTGTTAAACGTACGCGATTTACTCGCCATTCTTGACGCCAATACACGGAGTTGCACTGGAAGTACTGTTCTCTTTTCTCTTGAATGATTTTCCACGTGGATATCAATGATAGTATAATTACTCAGGTGATTATAGAAATCCTCGCGCTCTCATTGGCCGAGAATGGCGTCATATTCCGCTATAATCACCTCCGCAGAGGTGATTATAGCG